>CM052802.1:51316677-51333102 GCA_028533885.1 Nasua narica
AGTACAAAGAAGGGCCACATGTACCCCAATGTTCATAGCTGCAATGGCCACAATAGCCAAACTGTGGAAAGAACCAAAATGCCCTTCAACAGATGAATGGATAAGGAAGAAGTGGTACATCTATACAATGGAATATTATGCCTCCATCAGAAAGGATGAATACCCAACTTTTGTATCAACATGGGCAGGACTAGAAGAGATTATGCAGAGTGAAATAGGGCAAGCGGAGAGAGTCAATTATCTTATGGTCTCACTTACGTGTGGAGTATAAAGAAAATCATGGAGGGCATTGTGAGAAGGAAGGGAAGGGTGAATGGGGGGAAATCGGAGGGGGTGATGAACCAGGAGAGACTGTGGACTCTGAGCAACAAACTGAGGGTTTTGGAGGGGAGGGGCTGGGGGGGGTGAGTGAGCCTGGTGGTGGGTATTGAGAAGGGCATGTATTGCATGGAGCACTGGGTGTGGTGCATGAACAATCAATCTTGTAACACTGAAAAATTAAAATAAACATATTTGGGGAGAAAAAAAACATTTCATTGGATTTAATTACTTGAATATAGTTACTGCATCTCTACTGCCTCTAGTATCCCTATATTAGTTTTAGCTGCATCTACTACTCCCTGTATTAGTTTTCTATTCCTACCTAACAAATTACCACAAGCTTGGTAACTTAAAACAATACAAATTTATTATCTAACAGTCTTTTTGGGTTAGGACCCAAACTTGGCTAGCTGGATCTTCTGTTCAGTCTCACTAGGCTGAGATCAAAGTGTTGGCCAGTGAGGATTCATCTGGAGGCTTGATGAGGGCGAGATTTACTTTTCAGCTCCCTCAAGTTGATGGAGAAATTCAGTTTCTGTCACCGTAGAACTGAAGACCCTGTTTTCTTGCCGGCCATCCACTAAGGACCACTCTTAGCTCCTGCTGATCACCCTGATGTCATTGCCATGTGTCACACTCCATAGCCAGTTCACAACAGAAATATTTGCTTCTTCAAGTCCAGATGGAAGAATTTCTCTTTTCCAAATCTCTCCCTTCAGGAAAGGCTAGGTCGCTTTCAAACCTTTACTTGGTTAGGAGTCTACCCAGTAAAATCTTCCTGTTGAATAACACAAAGCCGATGGATTTGGGATACCAGTTACATTTACAAAACACTTTGTCTTTGCAATAAAACATAAACATCCCAAGTGTGAATTATGTCACATTCACAGTCTCACCCATATTCAGGGGGACTTGTAAACCAGATAATGATCTCTACAGCTGTCTTAGAATTATGCCTAACACTTTCCCCCAGAGAAAAGGTAACCAGTCCCTGAGTATAAATGATTCTGTGTTATATGACTGCACCTACTTGGCTTAGGATCTTTGGTGATTTTCAGAGATCACTTACCTTAAATTTCCTTCTAATGCTTCTTAATACATATATAAATCTATTAATTATTGTTGATCATTGCTCATAGCCACCAGTGTTTAGGAGGACAGAGATTTAGAAGACTCTTGAATGTTCAACTTCTGTTTACACTGCTGCCCAATGCCCCCAAGGATGTTGTTCTTCAGTGCATTATGTAACAGATACCTCCTAGTTTTACTTACTGGCCTTGAACACTTAAGCAGCAATGATGTGCTACCATTATCCGAGCTCATAGCTGCTCACAAATGCAATGATCTCTGGACAATCTAAGCCCAAGTAGCATACTTTTTGGGTCATAGCAGACATTCGAAAAAGTCCAAGAGATTTCTGAACCTATATTATATGTGCGGCTTAAGGTCATTCTTGTAGACGATCTGGGATCCTTGCAAACCAGTCGTGTCTCTCCATGTCTCTGATTCTTTGAGTTTTCATTTCTTTCATGAAGTGAATTTTTGCCCTGTCTACAAGGACACAGATTGGTAACAACTAAAATTAAGCTACTTTCTTTTCCTGAAAGAGAAAAACAAAAAGCAATTTATCTCAAAGACAATCTTCACCGTCATAATCTGTGATCAAAATCAATATAGTCAAGGTTTATTGGATGCTCATGCTAAATAGTTTTATTTTTATGAAAGACTGTATCAGTCAACATTTTTATTCTTTTACATATTTCCTAATTTTAGGAGCTTTTCTCCATGTCATCAATATATGCTTCTTTTTATTATACTGTCTAAAGTGGCAGATGCAATACAACTATAATGTAGAAAATCCTTTGCTGTCTAAGAGGTATGACCTGTATTTTAAAAAGGCCTTGAAAATTTATAGATTTGCCATATCATAACAGCATATTTTTATGTATGCTGTTATATAGAACACACTTTCCTGGGCACTGTCTAAAGGCTTCATAAGTATCATTTAATTTAATGCCATTTAGTACTCAAATTTCTTCTGAGAAAGGTAGTATAATTAACCTAATCTTACAGATGCAGAAAGGAAGCACATGAAAATTAAGTCACCTAGTAAGCCCACAGTTAGCTTTGTTTGAGGCTGGGTGTATGATCCTAGTCAAAGCACTTTGGTGCCTCTTTTCTCAAACAGAGAATAAAGGCAAAACCAGAAGTAGTAGAGTCAAGAACTCCTAGATTCAAGACTCCTTAGGATAAACACTAAAAAGGAATAAAGGTAGGGCATGAAAAGTCCAATATGAAAAGAAAGAAAAGCAAAAGTGGGATCGATCACCTAACTTCATCAGTTCTTTGAGGGAGTAGATTTTTCCATATCCCAGAATCTTTTCTTATGCTTCCTGAAAAATGTTTCATTTTATGACAAAAAAGTGTTTTTTGATAGTCTCTGAGAAAATACAGTTATGAGTTCAGATCATGGCTTATTTTTGTTTTATGTATTCATGATTGATTAGCTATTTTGATCAGAAAATCTTTTGCTATGATACTACACATTTCCTTCCAAGAGATAAGTTGAGAAATTTTGGCAAGAAAATGGTTAATGCCTCACATCTTAAAAGTTTGTTATTCCACTCAGATTTTTTTTTTGTTAATGCTATTTACTTATTTATTTACTAGTGGCATGTGTAATATAAAGAAAACACTTCTGTTTGAATCCTGTTTACCCATGTTTGGTTTCCTTTTTGCAGGGCAATAGTAATTATGACTGTGTTATCACAATTACAATTCAGAGAAACAGACTGTTGTTTACAGGATTTTTATTCTAATCCAGACTCATTATCTTAACCCCCTCTGATACAAACCAACTTGTAGTCAGAAGTTATGGTAAAGTGATAGTGGAAAGAATCAATAGGAAGTTACAGAATGCTTGAGAAATTTGTTTCCTGGTGTCTTTTGGCAGGATTCAAATACAGAAGGTTAATAGGAAATAAGGAAATGAGTCTAGACTACCTATCACTTTATAAAGTAATGAAGTTAGAGTTACATTTGTATTCAGTACTGCTTACTGGTGAGAGTAATAAGAATAAAAATATAATCCCGTGACTAAGACCTAGGTATTCGGAAATTCCAATTACTCTTTGACTTGCCACACTTTTCATAGGATGCCACCCTGCTCCATGATGATAGATGTCTATTGTTTTCTGTGATTATACATCACAGATTATACACCTGATGATTATACATCATCAGGAATTTCTTTATTTATCAGTTATTATTTAGATTTTGAGTTGGAAAAGTGAGATTTCTATTTTTTATCATCTTGAAATTATAATTATTAAATGTATTAAGTGAAGATTAATTCTAAAAGCTGAGGTAACTGAAAAACATAGAGCATGCCAAGACTAAGTAGATGTCTTCTTGTTAAGAAATATAGTTTATAATGTAATCCCACTACACCTCAACCAGTTATTTGAAAATAATGGTTGAAATTCAATGCCAGCCTGATTGATTAAAAATGGGTAACATAAAAAAAAGGGTAACATAAACACAAACCTTTCTGATATAAAGGTAAATTGAAAGTTGTGTGCACACAGACAGAGGGAAGGAACAATATTGCACAATTGATCTTTTCAGAGAGCTCTCACATTTATTATATAAATTGCTTTTTAAAGTACTCCTCTGAGGTCAAAAAGAAAATAATTATATTTATCCTCAGTTTACAGAAGAAAAATAAAAGACTGAAAGTTAGATAGGTAGAGTGTTTACCCAAAATAACATAAATGTTAGACCTGTGAGTAGAGTCCATGTGTTTCTAGTGCACTACTAGAGATATGTGTCTCTATATTAAGTGCTGATTACACTATCCTGGGTTTCAAATAGATTACGTTATTGGTATGATAGCATACTCATTAAATCACTAAGATACTCAATAAGTACTTAATAAATGCATACCTGGCATACTTATAGGGTTAGTGCTTACACAAAAGATAAAGACAAAATTCTTACACTTGTGCAACTAACATTCTTGTGGAGGAGAGAGGTACTTAATGAACTAATGTATCTATAACCAAACAATATGGAGCTGTGCACCATAAGAAGAAAAACAGAACACCACACAGACTGGTTATTATATTTCATACCTTAAAAAACAACAACTCCTTTAGCTCTTCTCCTTTTTTAGTCAGATTCTGTTTTTGTTTATTTTTACAGGAAAAAATTTCCTCAAAGATTTGAATATTACCATTATTGTTAATGGTAAATGATTGTTTCTCATGCCTGATGCTTCCTTCCTCTGAAAGGTGCTTTGCTAGTATTTTTGGGTTCATGCTGCTTTTTTTATTCCACTTCAGGAGAGGTGTTCTGATTCATCTTATTTGGTAAGTCACTTAGCAATACTACCTTTTTTCTTCTTGAAGAAGAGTGGTCTGCAAGAACTTCGTATTCCATTGGTCTTTCAGAGGATGGCCTTCTAGAACAAACGGGCTGAGTCTGTGTATGATTCTGAGATTCAGTTAGAAAACTCATCTGGCTGAAAGATATAAAGATACATGGTCCACTTTAGTTTTCAGAATTAATAAAGATGTTATTCTGTATCCACTGTATCCTCTATTTTAGTTCTCTACTTGTTCAGAATCCAAATGGGAAAGAAAATGTTAGGGGCGGCAGTGGGTGTGCTTTCTTTATCTTCAACCCATTAGTGCTGCTCTTGTCAGTCACCAGCGCATTCCATGATACAAACTCCATGTCGCATTTTAACACTTGCACTTAGTCACTGTCTCAAACTATACTGAACATAGTTGTTCACTTTCTACCTCCTTACGTCCTACTAAAATACTATTTGATTTCTTAGATGCCACTCTTACCTGGTTTTCCTTCTACCTCACTGGAAACTATTTCTCAACTTCCTTTGCTGATATTTTATTCTCTTCTTTGAGGTATGAAGTGCCTTCAGACTCAGTCTTTGACTTTCTTCTCTTCCCTGTCTAGATTTACTCTACAAGTGATGCCATAGAGTCACAAGTCTCTCTAAATACCAACCACATATGCTAATTCTTCTAAAATTACTATCTTCAACACTGACTCCTGAATTCTAGAGTTGAATCTGAATGTTACTTGACATCTCCATTTGTATCTCTACTAGGCATCCCAAAAGTAATGTGATGAAACCCTACCTCTTTCCTACCCCTACTATTCAAACTTGATTATCTTTTAATAGTTCTGTTTCAGTAAAGGATAAGACCATATACCAAGTAGTTTAGGACAAAAGCCTTAAGTTCTTCTATATGAAACCTACATCCAAAAAGTAGAAAATCTTACTAACTCCACTTTCAAAATGCATCCAGATTTTGACCACTCCTCATTACCTCAACCCCTACACCCTACTTCTAACCCAAGGAACATCTCTCCCTCATTCACTGAGCTACAATAGCCTCATCAGTAGTACACTCGTGCTCCATTCTCCACACAACAGGTAGACTAAGCCTTCAGAACTATAATTCAAATTATGCCACAGTCCTGTTCATGGCTTCTCTTAGCTTCCATTTAAACTCAGAATATCACCAAAGACCTTGTCATGGTTTGTAAGCGGCCATCACAAGCTTTGTGATCTTGCCCTAGGCTTACTCTCTGACTACTCCCTTGTGGTCTTGACATTTTTAACTGTTTTCCAGCCACACTAGCATCCTTTCTGTTTTCTGAATAGGCCAAAAATGCTCCCTTCTTAGGGCCTCTGCAAAAAAGAATGGTCCTCCACCCCAAAACTTACTCTTGCATTCACTTACATTCTGCTCAAATGTGACCTCCAAAGATGGATCTATTATCTATCTATCTATCTATCATCTATTATCTATCTATCATCTATCTATTATCTATCTATCTATCTATCTATCCATCTAATCATCATCATCTATCAGTATCTCCCACTAGAATATAATATCTGTGCAGGCAAATACTTTGTGTTTATTCCTTTTAGTATACCCAGACTCTGAAATGATAACTAGCATATAATAGATGCACAATAAATACTTCTTGAATAAATGTACAAGAGAAATCTCCAATCATGTGAACACATAAAGTAAGTGAAAAGGAATAATGATACACAAAAAGTGAAAAAGGGCCAACTGATGAACAGATTATAGAACTACCTCTAAATATTGGAGACCCAATATATTATTATATATACACACAGAATATCAGGGGACTTTTTGGTTCACTCTTAGTGATTTCAATTCCATAACATTCCTACTTTTTTGCTTCTTATTAAAAAGGAAAACACCATACCCTAAGTTCAGTCCCCAAATCTTGCCATGCACAATAGAGTTTATCACAATTGAAGAAAGAGCCTAGATGCATTTATTCCAAACCTGCAGTCCTTTCAAGTCCAATAGTTCTTTGTTTTTCATAACAATGTGTTTATCTAATTATCAGATAGTTCAATTGATAATATTATACCCATGAGCTATTCAGATGAATACAAACATCACAGTAGGATTGGGTTGAAAATATTGTTATAAGGTAATGATATAATGATAAAACAACAAGCAAAGAAGAACAATAACAGTAACAAAATGTAGGCAAGATATTAAGAGAACAAAACCCTCTGCTGTGTGACCACTACAATACTGCTAATAAATAAGATAGGGAGGGTCTTTCTCTCCTTCAATAAGATGGCAATATTTCTGTCTGGAGTGGGGTGCATAGTGGCCAGTACCTAAGGCTAAATCTACCTAAATGTGGAATACAGAAAAATATCTGGAATTAAGGGTGGCAAAGGAGTTTTAGCAACATGGAAAACTAATCAGTGCTAAAATTTACATGGCAAACCCATCTGACAGCCAAGAGGACTGCAAATAAAGGACATTCACAGCTTTTTGTTTTCTAAATATTTCAGACAGATTTAGGTAGAGGGTGAATTTAAAAACACACCTTTGTTAATATGTTAACTCTATTGAATCCCAATATTAGTTTATTTAAGAAAAAATACATATATATAAATTAAAAAAAAAAAAGCAAACATACAAGGATAGTAGATAAAGCCAAGTACAGAAGCAAGATGCTTGAGAGGTATGTTAGAAGTGGATAATGTAAGTAAAGTATGTAGGTACTGAACACTGACAGAGAGAAGATCAAGAAGTAACAAATATTCATGATACACTTACATGGGACGTATGAAGAAGACAATGATAGTGACACTGAAAAACTAAGTCACACAATATACTCAGCATGTATGTGTTCTCTATTTGTGATCCCCCCACTCTGGCCATATTGATTCTGACCCTAAATGACTTTGCCCTACAAAACCAATAGCTCTATGGCATGTATTTTTTGCCTCTGTGTCTTGCTGATACAGAAAATGTGTACTGGTTACATTGCAGGCACCTTTTATCTGCTAAGCCCTTTCGTCAACCTCACCATGAGAGGAGACAGAAAAGAAAAAGAAAGACAGGACATATGAACGTGGCTGGTGAAACAAGGATCCAGGTAGCAATTCACTTCTACCATCTGTTATCAATGTGTTATCTTACTATTTGTTACCTTCCTTATTCCCCCCATTTTTGCTACCATTTTTAAATACATTCAATGACCTGTATAATTCACTTATCTTAATTCACCCATGAGCCTTTTTGTTCCATGACCTCTGGAATAGCCTGGTTGGGAGCAAATGTGGAGGCTACCATTGCATCAGTGTATTTTCTCATATGACAGACACCCTCATCTGATGATCAACAGCAATGTGTCCTATCATTTGTCATCATAATATAATAAATTTATTACTGCAGCTTTGATGGTGTCCTCTACAGAACAGGAGTATAAAAAAACTAATGTTAATAGAATGAAATTGATCATTTAAATCACCTCATAAATTGGTCCAAGGAAGTATTTTTCAATGCAAAAATAAAATGTTTGCTTGACAGTATATATTTTCTTTCCAATTAAATAAAATTCCTATTGTAGCATATTGTTATTTAATAGGTTGACTCATGATCTAAAAAAAGCTGATAAATCTAGCAGAAGGATAAATTAGGGCATACTGTGAGAGAAAGGCAATCACAAATAGCCCGAGGCGATGAGTACTCTGACTGAAGTTACCAAACAAGAAAGCTCTTTAAAATACAGAGTGGAGAAGCTTTTGTTCTACATCGATCTTTCAAACAGGAGTTGGGATGACAAAAAAAAAAAAAATGAGTGTGCATGTTTGCACACACATATGCATGCATGTTACACTCATATCTATAAATTACAACAAAGATTTAGGCTGACATTACCCAAAACTACTTGTTACTATTTAGCTAAACAGGGTGGAGGGCAGATTGGGAGAGTGAATAGTAATAAAGGGCAGAAATGCCAATTTCATGATAAGAAGTAAGGTTGAACAGTTTTGATTGTGATATGCAGATGATTTAAGACAACTAAAAACAAATACAGGTGTTCCTCAACCAAAGGCCAGAATTAAGATAGAGAACAAGAAGAGACAGGAAAATGGAATGGAGGGAGGGAGGGAAGATTCAAGAAACAAGGCACTTCCACGGAATGTGCACTCTGAGAAAGGGGGAGGGAGGAGGAGGAAGTGAAAGGAAGGAAGAAGGGAAGGAAAGAGGGAAGGCAGGAAAGAAAGGAAGGACCATAGCTGGCGACCTTGCACTGACTGCTTTTGACTCTAAATGCCCAGAAAGAACTGCAAATACATATGATACATATTCTTGCTTGAGTGATTAATGAAAGTCTAACTTGACTCCCTAGTTGATGAAGCTTAAAACTATAAATCATACTTCAAATTCTCTTTTTAGCTCAGGCGACAAGATCCAGATAGTGTCACAAACCATTGTATTTCGAATGTTTAAGGGCCTGATTTTTTGGTTATATTACCCAGGCCCCATGCTTCTTTCTCTCCTGCTTCCTGATGTCTGCCTTTGGGCCATATCACTCTCATTAACACCTCCACCTCTATGGCTAAATTGCTAGACAGGCAGATTAAACCAAAATCCTTCTGTGCCTTAGATATAAGGAAGAACAGAAGTTATTAGTAGAAAATTAAATTTGGTGAATAAATATAAAATTTAGTTACCCTGACTTGTTCTTTTTCTATTTCTATGAGCAATTGAGAAGTTCTTACATTGATAATTTATTCAATTTTGTTCAAGTTCTTTCATATTTTCTCCGAAATCCATCAAATTAGTAGGGGGATTGAGAATGGGTCAGCAGGTAGACCAACTTGGATTGCATTCACTGGTTCTCCACCATAAGGTATGAGGTGTGTGACCTAGGCAAGTGATGTGAGCATTCTGATTTCTGTTTTCTCCATAAAACACATACCTGAATAAACTGGAACAAATTCGGTGGCATTTTAACAGCCCTACTAAAGGGGATGGAATATATTAGTGCTCAAAACATGTTAGAAACTTTCCTTCCTTCTTTTCCTTCCTTGGCTAAGTAAAACAAAAAGAATCAAATTTAATAATTTACTTATTTTCACTTTATTACCTTTGTAAAAAAATTAAGGATAAGATTATTTTTAGGACTCTTAGTACTCTATGCTGATATAGTAACTTGAACAACTCTGTGGCATAATCTATCCAAAATTCTTTTTAAACAAACTGTACTCTTTGAGGTTCTGCATCAAGGGTTAAGGTTGTTTTACACAAAAGACTACACAGTAGGAAGATTTCGTTCCAAAGATCGTGACCAAAAAAATGTATTTGCCAGCAAAGAAAACAAAATGGTTTATGAATATCTGTAAAAAATACAGTGTATGCTATACATATTGAAAAACATTATAAATTCTGATGCATATTTTTATAGATGTGTTTTACTTATTTTAACTTTGTTAAACAGTAGTTTTATTCTTTAGTGTTTTAATTTAATATTATTAAGAAAAACTGACCACATATCAATTTTTAACTTGTTATATATAATTTCTTAGGCATTTATATTTGTTTTCTCTTGCTGGCATAACAAATTACCATGAATGAAAAAGCTTAAAACAGCACAAATTATTATCTTACAGTGCTCTAAATCAAAAGTCTTGCACCAGTCTTACTGAGCTAAAATTATGATTTAATCAGGACAGTATTCTTTTTTTTTTTAAAGATTTTATTTATTTATTTGGCAGAGAGAGAGGGATCACAAGTAGGCAGAGAGGCAGGGGTGTGGGGCAGGGGAGGGGGAGCAGGCTCCCTGCTGAGCAGAGAGACCGATGCAGGACTGGATCCCAGAACCTTGAGATCATGACCTGAGCTGAAGGCAGAGGCTTTAACCCACTGAGCCACCCAGGCACTCCAGGACTGTATTCTTTTCTAGAGACTCCTGAGGAGAATCAATTTACTAATCATTCAGGGCATTGGGAGAATGAAGTTTCTTATGGTTGTAGTATTGAGGTTCCTTTTAACCTCGCTGGTTATGAGCTAGTGATTGACTGTCAAGATGTTTAAACTTTAGGGTGACACTCTCACATGAGTCTTTTCCATGTGTGTTCCTATGGCTATGTCCTAAAAAAAAAAAAAAAAAAAAAAAAAAGAATTATTGTGACTTCTTTTCTAATTTTAAGAAAATTCACCTTTGTATAGAATTTGTTTTCATTAAAATTATGCCTACATGCCTAAAGAATACCTAAAAGTTGTGTTAAAAATTAAACAACTTTGGAAATAAGGTAAATAACCTCAAGGTTTTTCTCATTAAATGAAGATCCATCTTTGTCTTAACTCATTTGAGTTGGCATTACTCTTCTTGTGAGTAAATAAAAATTCATCATTGAGTTCATTTTTATCAGAAATTATATATTGATTAATCATAAAAGATTATACTGATTTTTTAAATGATGCTATATGTGAGTTATATGTCTTCTGATAATATATAAGAATATGCATAATGAATTAAGAATAGTCAATGGCTTACTTATAAATTTAATACCATAGCCATTATAATTCTAAAAAAATTGAATTTGCGTGAGCTTATATTTTCTTCTGTTTAATGGCAGAAATTAACTTTGACTTACAATTTATAGTCCTGACACATATCTTTCTTTTCTCTGTAGAATTACTTTCTTTATTTTATATACATATGTATATACATGTGTATATACATGTATATCATGTAAGAATAATAATCCAAAGTATTTTATTTTTTTATTTTTTTGAAGATTTTATTTATTTATTTGACAGAGAGAGAGATCACAAGTAGGCAGTGAGGCAGGCAGAGAGAGGGGGGGAAGCAAGCTCACTGCTGAGCAGAGAGCCCGATGCGGGGCTCAATCCCAGGACTCTGAGATCATAACCTGAGCCAAAGGAGAGGCTTTAACCCACTGAGCCACCCAGGCGCCCCTCCAGAGTATTTTAGAAAAAAGGTAAATTACTTTGGAGATTCCTCTCAAGTTATGTTCTTCCTTAGGCCAATAAAACCTTTATTATCAGATCTTTCTATTTTGGGTTTTTCTTTTGGGGGGGGATTGTGGGGTGGGAAGTTGATTGTAAACCATTCCAAGTATTTTTTATTATTTATTAAATAAGACTAAATTATGAAAGCATATTTATTATCCTGGATAAAGAGCATAAGCACATCTTTTTTCTTTTTGTTCTTTTCCTTGTGGTTGTTGCTACTTTTGTATTTAGGAGTTTCAATCTCCATCTCTGGAGGTGATTTGATCACCTGTGAGAAAGTGTGGGGGAATTAATTCTAGTGTAGCAGACTGGTTATGGCCCAGCACCTCCAAGAGGATCTTGTGTTCCTAGAAATCACCATCTTATGAACTAAAAGAACTGGTTTGTTAAAAGTTGTCCTATTGGATTAAGGTTATTTAGGTATAAAGTTCCTAAAGAAAGTGCAACTTTAAGATACTTCCTCCTCATAAAGTGTGCTATTTCCACCTGAACAGCAGTGGACAGATGAAAAGAGCCACTTTTACTTGCCATGCTTCACACCTGACTTCCAAACAGAGAGAAGTGGTAGGAAGCAGTGATTCATCCTCAAGTATGTTGCAACATCTTCCAAAGAGATAAAACTGGTCCCATATCCTGCAGCCTGCCCTTTCCTCAAGATCACTGCTTTGGTGCTCAGCTGTATAGCTACAATCGCCTTAAATTTCTCCCTTCACATGGTGAGGCAACAGGAAATTGCAATTTAACACAAAAGACTCTGGACATCTTCCACCCATTGTTTGATTGTAAAATACTGCATAAATATCTGAAAATACACTCTCTTGAGAGCTCTACATATCATAGCAACAGCAAGTCTTAATAGAGCAATTTTGCCCAGAATTTTCTGATTTTCAAGAACACAGTATGGAGAGTATCAAACATCTCTTTGTCATAATAAGCAGAGGTAGTATAGGAGACATTTGGAAGAATAACAGAATAGGTGACATTTGGGTGAGTTATTTGCCCTCTACATTATGTAGAGTAGCACATATGTAAGTTTAACTTGAGTTTTACTGTTCTAAAAGAAATGGTTTTCACCTATGACAAATCATTAAGCAGAGATTACATATAATACAAGTCATCTTAATTCCATTTTATTACATTGATATAATATATAAATGTCTTTAGGTATTTTACATAATATATAAAATGTATTTATGTTTTTCCAAATGCCATTCTGAAATTCTTGGTTGGCTTTGAGATAACCTGGCACTTTTCTTTGGTCACAACTTAAAACCACCCCACATAGTTTCCCCAAATGTTATACGGTAGATCACATTTTTTTTTTTTTTTGTATTTCATGAGCCGAATCAATCATAATTTTAAAATGACATCAAGGGTTGTTTTTATATCTAGTTTCAAAGACACCATGATTTTATCATTGTTTAAGTTAGCAGGAATAAATTGTTTAAACCTATATTTACATCAAAAAATAGAATGGAGTATTTCAGTTTTCTTTGTTTAAATCTTGATTATGAGGAAATCTAAAGCTTGATTCATGGGAAACATAAAAATACATTTTTCTCCTTGCATGTCAACTTTTCATAAAATTTCACAATAGCCACATTCTCTATATCTATTCCTTTTTTTAAAAAATAGCATGTTAATTATAATATGCCATGGTGACTGACATGCATTTCATTCAATATTCAGATAGGCAGTGTTATCCCAATAAAAAAATTATACAGTGCTACCCATCCTGACCTTGTAGGGTATACTAATAATAGTTTTATCTTCCAAAATATTTCCATGTGTGACAATTCTTATTTTCTGTAGCATTTTAAGAAAAGCAGTCCAATCAGCCATAAATATATCAGTCTACCTATAAAGGTTCCCTACCCAAATGGCAATTCCATTTTCAATTTTCCTTGCTAAATAGATATTTAATATTTGAAGAAGTTTGTTTCAAAAGTCTAAAAGATAAAAATGACATTCCTGTTAGAGCTCCTTTTATTCAAGTGGGCAACCAAAGTGTCATTTGGAAAGTTACCTTGATGTCGCAGTAAGCCTCTAAGAACATTGCCAAGCAGATTATCTAAGAAACAGAGTTATAAACCAAATTAGAATGCAGAGATCATGAGGCTTATTACATTACTTTATGAAACAGCAAGCAACAAATCAGATATAGGGGTTGGCTAACACTTAGGACAGTGTGAAAGTGGGTAGAAAGAACACTCTACCTGAATCCTGTATTAACCAATGTTGTAATATTCCATTTCTTTTTCTCCACCACCCGAGGCTTCCCCTGAAGCCTCATATGCGATCATATGTGTACAATATCAGAATTATGGATGAACAGAATTCAGCAGACAGAAGACAGAGCAATCACATATTCAACTCAGGGCCAACTCCTTGCCACAGTTGTATTTCCCTGGACAGCCTGTTCATCAGACTGGACAGACTGTTCATCAACAGTCATACTTTTTAAGTGTTTATGGAGAACAACACTTATGAGGCCAGAAAAACATCTTACCAGTTGTCACTAGTCAGGGTGGGGAGGTGCAATTTAGGGCTGAAAGAGCTAAGAATCTGGGACTAACACCATCTATACTTTATGGTGAGTTCTTTCCATCCCTTTCCATCTTTATGTAGCATTCTTGTTTGCTCTATTGTTTTAATAATATATTCCATTTATTCTATCTTTAATGAGTCTTATAAGTTTCTGACTTGGTTTCCATATTTCATATATCTTATGAAATCTATCTATAATCACAAGCTATTAGATAATTTAATATGTATAATTAGCATTTTTAGGAATTTAATGTCACTTTTTGTTTTGTTTATTTTGTTTTTGTGTTCTAAAGCAGATTTAAATATTTCCAAGTAATACTGCAAAGAGTAAGTACAAAAAAAGGCCTCCAAAAATTAATATCTTAAGTTTAATATCTTGCCAATTGATTCAATCATTCATGACAAAAATGACCTTGTAACTGTAACTGTAACCTTGTAACTGCAAAAGCCTAGAAGAAATCTGACCTATATTGAGCAATATCATATAGGCATAACGGATTGTTGAAGTGGCATAATATGACTGCCATGCATATTTCATTATTGTGTTAAAAATGTGTGAAGTACATGAGTTTCCAGATTTTGTTTGGGTTGCTTTTTGTTTTGTGTTATAATTTGATGAAGAAGTACCAGTGCTTTGGGCTTTACTCAACTTCTTTAATGACGACTTTCTTACTAAACTTACCTGAGCCTTTATACAATAGTCAGATTGATTCACCGCAAACTTCCTTAGTGGAATACAAGAAAAAAAAAAGTTGTGTCATTAAAGTAGGAAAAAAGACATAAAAGTTGTTAAGTTGGGCTTGGTCTTACTAAGCAACTACTTCAACCCCAACCATTTTGGTAGTTGACAAATTTAATTCTGGCCTTATGAACACGACCCAAACTTCACGTCTGCTTAGAATTCCTTATATATCATGACTGCTATGATGAGTGGCAATTTCCTTTGTTTTTAATTTCTGGTTTATGTGTATTACTGTTATCCTAGCTAAAATATTTACATCTTCTAGAAAAGTTTATCGCTTCAGTGATATTACCCAGGTTTTTCTAGAGAATACCCTATTATGGTTTTGTTTCTTCTTCAATTACATATCCTTTTTCCTGATAATACTCATAATAAAATTACTGAAAATATTCCAGTCATGCAAAAGGAAATTAAGCAAAAATAGATTTAGTCTATATACAGCATTTATCAATCTGGCTGACTTTAAAATTTAAAAGATATTGACTCCTCAGAAATATTCTTCCTTCAAGAATTGCTATTTTTGGATAGAGAAATAAATTTGTGGGTGATGCAAGTTGGAAATTGTTGCTGTGATGATCACTGCTAACTGTAAAGCAGTCCCCAAATTCCAATTACTGGCAGCTGATAACATATGCTCTTCAACCTATCTCAGGCAACTATCAAATAGGAGAGTAGGAGAATATTTCTCCTTCTAATTATTTTCCAGCATTTTCTCATTTTTCTCTTAGGATTTAGCCAGCATGGAAGGTGATAACCTTAATGTGGTAAAGTGGTAACACATAGTTATCTAACAGGTAATCATCACAAAATGCTTGTTGAAAACTTGAAATATTTCATACTGAAAATATGTATTTTATGATTGCCATTAGTTGGAAGATGTCACAGATATAATCTTACATTATTTGTTCTTGCATATTTAATTTTGATCTTGAAATCAGTTGACAGTATAAACTGCCAAACAAAACTTTTAATTAATCTGCTTTCTTTATTAGTTTAAATAACTTCCAGCCACTTCAAAACATATTTTTAAAAATCTACTTCTGCAAGTAACCGTATATTTTTTCATGTTATAATTCAAATTTAGTGTTACCAGCACTAATCACAAATAGTAGAAGCACAAAGAATACTAATAGACATTTTTAAAGGATAGTATTAACATAAATAGAATGTTTTATGTAAATATATAGTGATTGTATTTGAAGAATTACATATGATGACTTAGTAAATAGATGCTCTCCTTAATACACTAACTTTAGTAAAATATATAGTAACTTTTGTTAAATATATTAATAATAAATTCTAAACCAATAATGGATACTTTATTTTCTATCCTGAAATTTCAAGGAATTATAGATTTTAAGGTGAAATGGAGATCAAATGAATGAGTTTATGATTCACTGTAATATTACCCTTTTTGTTCTAATATTAAATCTACACTCCCAGGGTTGT
>CM052802.1:51333202-51355683 GCA_028533885.1 Nasua narica
TTCCCTTCCCTTCCTTTCCCTTCCCTTCCCTTCCCTTCCCTTCCCTTTCTCATTGTTTGTTTGTCTTGAGCAATTATATTATGCTCTTCATGCTGCTTAGGGTCTGACAAGACTTCATTCAAGATGTTAGCTGAGTTCTCTTCCATAGCTTGGGGTCCTACTCCAACTTTATACTGTTGTGACAGGCCTCTTCTTAACTCTAGGCTCTCACTTCACATTTTTTTTTTAGATAACTTATAACTTTGAATTCTTTCTCTGACCCTTTGAGACATAAATACTTTTAAAAGCCTCTTGCCAGTTTTACTGCCCAAGAACATCTTTCTTAGGAACCTGAACACCTCTTGAAAGGATCATATGGTTCTTATCTTTTCTTTTATTATTGTGCTGTATCACATTAACTTGTGAATATTGAACCACACTTGTGGCCCAGGAATAAATTCCACTTGATGGTGGTAAATAATTCTTTTAATGTATTGTTAAATTCAGTTTGTTAGTATGTTGTTGATAATTTTTGCATCCATGTTCATCAGGGATACTGGCCTCTAGTTCTCTGTTTTACTGGAGTCTGTCTGGTTTTGGAGTCAGGGTAATGCTGGCCTCATAGAATAAATTTGGAAATTTTCCTTCCATTTCTATTTTTGGAATAGCTTGAGAAGAACAGGTATTAAGTCTTCTTTAAATGTTTGGCAGAATCCCCCTGCTATGATGTGAATGAAACTAGAGAGTATTATGTTAAGCAAAATAAGTCAGTCAGAGAAAGACAAATACCATATGATTTCACTCATATGTATAATTTAAGAAACAAAACAGATTTACATAGGAAAAAAGAAGAGAGGCAAACCAGGAAACAGACTCTTACCTATAGAGAACAAATTGAGAGCTGCTGGAGGGGGGATAAGCTGGGGGATGTGTTAGATGGGTTGTGAGTGGGGCACCTGGTTCACTCACTCAGTTAAACTTCTGCCTTCCACTCAATCATAATTCCACAGTCCTGGGATCAGACCCCACACAGGGCTCCCTGCTCAGGGAGGAGTCTGCTTCTCCTTCTCCTCCCCACCCATGATATCTCTGTCTCTCTTAAATAAATAAAATCTTTAAAAATTAAAAAAAAATAAATGAGTGATGGTTATTAAGGAGGGCATTTGTGTGATGAGCACCGAGTGTTGTATGTAAGTGAAGAATCACTAAATTTTACACCTGAAACTAATATTGCACTCTATGTTAACTAACTGGAATTTATTTATTTATTTTTTTAAAATTATTTATTTATTTGAGAGAGAGAGAGCACAGAGGGAGAAGCAGACTCTGCTGAGCAGAGAAACTGATGTGGGGCTCCACCCTGAGACCATGACCAAAGCCAAAGGCAGACTCTTAACCAGCTGAGCCACCCAGGTGCTCCAACTAACTGGAATTTAAATAACAATTTGGAGAAAAAAAGAAAGAAAAAGGAACTTGAAAAGTCTCTTTAAAATGTAATCATCAAGGATCATCAACCCTACCTCCTAGTTTCTGTACAAGGGTAGGAGCTAACTTCAGTGGGAGTTGTGCTTCAAGTTGCTGCGTGATGGGCATTAAGGAGGGCACATGATGTAATGAGTATTGGGTAAAGAGCATTGCAACTGATGAATCACTGAACTCTGCCTCTGAAACTATACTATATGTTTATTAATTGAATTTAAATAAATTAAATGTATAAAAAGTTGCAAAACTACCTCCTCTCACAAAGATATGTTTAATTTTCCTTTGAAAAAGGCCAATTAGCAGAGATGAACTTGCTAGTCGTCTATTGCTGACCTAAATTTTGTTTTAAAAAAGAATCAAAGATGCTTATATTCCTTTGAAGAATTTTTAAATTGTTCTAGTCTGTGTAATTGATGGAATTATGTGCCCCCCATTTATATGAAGCTCAGGCCCTCAGTGTCACAATATTTGGAGATAGGGCCTTTGCAGAGCTACTTAAGTTAAATGAGGCAACAGGATGGGGGCCCTAATACAATAGGACTGGTATCCTTATAAGAGAAATAAGGGATATACCAGAGTTCTTTCTTTTTCTCCATCCTCAACAAACCACAAACCAACCCTAATACCTTGATCTTGAACTTCTAGCTTCTAGAACTGTTAGAAAACAAGTATCTCCTCTTTAAGTCACCTAGTCCGTGTTACTTTGTTATGGTAGCCCAAACTGACTAAGATAGGATGGGAAATGTTATTGTTATTTTAAATTATTGTTTGTTTTGTTGTTCTTGTTTTTAAGATTATGAGATAATGGAGACTCCAGAGCACTGTGTTAGATGTAAAGTGAATGTGGTATATAATCAGCAAAATGGACTGGAACCCCACTAACACATTCACATAGCTGTCTTTGAAGTGACTGCAACACTTAATTTCTGGCAATATCAGGCCCTTTTCATGGTCTTTTTTTAGAATTAAATGGGAAAAAATATATGAAGTCCTTTTGAGCAAAAGTGCACTATCTATATATCCAGAAGAAAACATTTCTGTAGGGACTTGAATTTAATAATCAAGAATTTGTGATTATTAGAACAGATTGCTTTGTCCTTGGGGAGTTTATGATGTATAAAGCAAAATACACATTTAATAAATAATAAATTGTTATGACTCTAAACGGGGGCATTAACACACACACCATGTGGCCTATGCATTTTAGAGATGCTAATAACAAATTCTGTAAAATTAAATATAAATGGAAGTACTAAAAAGTGTTAAACATGAAAGATTAAGGAAAATATAATTCACATTTAATTTGGGTGGCAAGAAAAACAAGATATGGGGTGCAATATTGATTCCATTATAATTAATTTTCTCTCGTTTTTACATATTAGAAATAGTTCTTGGTGAGTTATCATTGACCATTCAATTAAACGATGTATTTATAGAGACCAAAAAGGTAAATAGCATCTATAAATATGTTTAGCTCAAGAATTTGTGCTTAACATATTTGATTTTATAGAAATTATAAGAAAAGCATATAGTCACTTTCATCAAATTATATATTTAAAATTTGAAAAAGAATGATCCATATTTGTCTAAGTTATATTAAAATATTCTTATTCAATTTATTCACATGTTCAATCAGTTGATTTTCATATTTTTATGCTAGATATTTGTAAAGTCTATATATGGGGATACTGACTATTCAAAAACAATTTTTTAAAAGATTTTATTTATTTATTTGACAGAGAGAGACACAGTGAAAGAGGAAACACAAGCAGGGGGAGTGAGAGAGAGAGAGAATCAGGCTTCTTGCTGAGCAGGGAGCCTGACGCAGGGCTTGATCCCAGGACCCTGGGATCATGACCTGAGCCGAAGGCAGATGCTTGACAACTGAGCCACCCATGCACCCCAAAAACAATGTTTTAATGAAATACATTCATTCCTACTATGATGCTCAATATTTTTTTGTTTATTTAATAGATATGCAATGAAATTCTCATTTCTGAACTACAGATACAATTAAAAAGTACTCTGACCTTGTGAATAATATGTCTTTATGAATTACATATTTTAATATAGTAGGGGAGAAAAACAGTAAATAAACAAAAATATAATATAATTATAATATATTTTATACAATGCTATGTATAGAAATGAAGCTTAATAAAAGTACAGAGTGAAAAAAGAATGTGGAGGAAGGACCATTATATACATGTGATATGTGAGAAGACACACAAATTAAACAAGGGACTGAACTCTACAAATCATACAATATATGAGGAAGAGCATCATATTTAAAAAACCAAGCAATCCCAAAGGCCCTGAAGAAGAAATGAGTAATAGCATTGTTAGAATAGTTTAGTAATCATTAGTGTGGCAAGAGTAGAGTGTGTGAGATTGGAAGCATTGGGAAATGAGGTTGTAAATATTAGCAGGGACAAATTCAAGATCACATACAGGGACACAAAGCTAGAGAAGTAGAGTGTAGTTGGTGAGAATTTGGTAGATATCAGGTATGATTTGAAGGTAGTACAAACAGTATCTGATAAAGTGGCTATAAAAGAGAGGCAAGAAAGATCTTTGGATTTATTTGTTTAGCAGGTGGGTAAACTTGTGATCACTTACTGAGAAGAAAAATACCAGAGAAGAAGTAGCTTAGGTGGGGGGAAGTGAAAGCTTGGTTTTGAATATTTTGAAGTTAGGATGCTTATTAAACACCAAAATGGGTATATCAAATAAGCAATTGTACATACGAATCTAGAATTTATAGGTAAGAATATGGGATGAAATTAAAACATGGGAGTCATCATTATATTGATAGAAATTTATAACCTTGGATCTAGAAATGACTACCAAGACATTAATGTAAATGAAGAGTGTATAAAGTGTTAAACTCTGGTGAATTCCAACAGTTAAAGATGGGAAGAAAAAGATTGGGCGGGAATGACTAAGAAGGGTAGGCTATGTGCTACATATTTCTGTGTTATCTAGAAGTGAAGTGAAGAACATGTTTCAAGGATGAATTGCTGAATGTGAGAGTAAGGTGAGAATTCTTAGTATATCCAAGATGAAGGTCATTGTTGATCTTGACAAAAGCTGTTTTGGTAGAATGGCAAGGATAAAACCTAACTGAAGAGCAAAGGTTGTAAATAGAGGGCACAGAAAATTCAGAATGAAAATTAAGAAGGAAAAAAAAGAAACAACAGCTTTTGAGTTGTTAGTCTATAGAAAGGTACAGAAATACGAATCAGAAACTTTGGAAGAGAAGAAACTGTAGAAAAATAAGACCAATATTTTCGTTCCTAAGATGGAAGCTATTTTACCAATGAGGATTTTGATAGGAAGTTAACTTGAATGCAGCTGACTACTCTTTAGCTCCATGATGGCAAAACATGCCCTATTCTGGTTTCCATTTACTTCCTGTGGTTCCACAGATGGATCACTGCAGATCAGGCAGTAAATGAAAATGAGCTGGTTGCAGCTAGGGACGTAAAAACTTGGAGCCATGTTTCTATCACTCATGAAAGTATCTTCAGTTTCAGAGTCGACTGTAGCTACTCTGTAAGGAGCAACATCCTCACAGTTAATGTATTGATTCTTACTCTCCTTCGACTCCCTCCATACACTTAACCTGAATCCCTCACTCTGGAACTTCAGACTGCTGAAGATAAAGACAACAGCTCCAACCACCCTGCTGATGACTACCCAGTGATGGTTATTTCAGGATACCATTTTTATGGAGGTCTCCTTTTGTCACAGAACGGGCTCTTACCTAGAGCTGATCCTGTGTCAGTGTTGGGCCACACCCAGTACAAATCTGCATCAGTTACAGTGGCTCATGCTAGGGAAGGGATGCCTCTATCCCAGAGATAATTAACCAACCCAAAAGGGCCTTGTACAGAAAGCTTATATCTACCATTTCCTTCTCACCACCAGCACTTCAGCATTTTCACATCCAGCATTGCAGACTCCATGGCAAAGTTGGCATGTAAGACACTGGTGTAGCTGCACTGCAGGGCATTGGTCAGTCAGCCTAAAGGGACACCATCCTGTATGATAACCTGTCATGAAAGTGAAGTGCTGACACCTATGTTTAGAACAGTACTTTTAGCATTTCTAGTAAGAATCCCATAATTCTACTCCAAGCCTCTAAGGAGTAGAATTAAAAAACCCCCACAAATATTCAAGTTCTCCTATAGACTCCATAGCTCTGAAAGTGTGGAACCTTGTTAGTGTCCTACTTCATGATCAGGAAAGAGACATGAATTACTCAGAGCTAATGCATTAATGAGAACATATTGCATTTAAAAAGATAGGGTTAGCCTTCTAGGACATGCCATTTCTAGCTGTCTGCCTGCATCAAATAGCTGCTGAGATTGAAAGTGAGATTTTAGTTTTTGGGTACCATTGGAAGGAAGCATATTTGCATGAGTTTTACCTTCTTGAACTGATGAGAAGCTTGAGTACCAGTAAAAAAGTCTTGAAGCTAGGATGTAAATGTGGCAGATGGAGCTTGCTCCCTAGAAATTCTTGACATTTAGAGAAAGTAGAAAATGACCCCATGGAATTTTTCTTAAGCTTCTTAATTCCAAAAAAACTACTAAATATTTGGAATTGCTTGATGACCATCTTACTCCTGAAATATGGAAGTTATAGAGAGATCTGGCAGGATGAGGGCTTTCTGAAAGCACATTAGCAGGTGGCAGATGGTTAAGCTACCATTCTGCCAACCAACAGGAGACAGTAGCTTCCTTACTATTTTGATGTAGTGCTACAACACTTGGGGTATTCCAACAATTAGAACTGAGTTCAATGATTTAAAAAATAAAAGTAATCACAGACAAACACTGCCAGCCAGAATAAGAACATAAACTTGCCCTTTTGGAGTCACTGAAGAAGTCAGAAGACTATCTTACTAAACAAATAAACATAAATACTAAAACATTTAAGGCTATGTATTAGCTATCTAGTGTCGCATAACTAGTATCATAAACTTAGTACCATAAAAAATACATTCTTGTTATCTCAAAATTTCTGGGCATCAAAACTTGGCCATAACTTACCTACGTTCTCTGCAAGGCTATAAGCAATGTGTTTTCCAGAGATGAATTCTTATATAGAGGCTCAACTGAGGACAAATCTATTTCTAAACTCAGATTCCTGGCATAATTCTCTTTTTCTTTCTCCTTCCCCCCTTCCTCTCCTTCTCCATCTCCTTCTCCATCTCCTTCTCCTCGTCCTCCTCGTCCTCCTCGTCCTCCTCGTCCTCCTCGTCCTCGTCCTCGTCCTCCTCGTCCTCCTCCTCCTCCTCCTTCCTCTTCTTCTTCTTCTTCTTCTTGTTTTTTTTTTTTTTTTCTTTTGGTAAAACTGAGGACCCTGGCTTTTTCTACCTACAGGCAGCTCTCAACTTCTAGGGGCTACCTGCTATTTCTTACCACATGGTGGCTTACTTCATTAAAAGAATAAGGAGAATCACTAGAGAGACACTGCTGGCAAGACAGAATGCTATTTAACATGGCATAATGAAGCGTGCAATGTTCTCTTGGTTAACAAAGAAAGTTGCAGGTCCAGGAAGGGGAAAGAGTTATGTAAAGGCATGATCACCATGAGACAGGGAACATGAGTAACATTTGATAGTGTCCTGTACACAAAAGATAAATACAACAAGTGTTTTGCAGCTAAAATAAGAACCTGAATTCACATCAAAATTATTCAGTGGCTGAACTGAGGTATATTTTTAATGACTTTGTGTATTATCATGTTATCTGTATCTAGAGAGGGCTCACTCTTTTCACTGCTAGCCAGAGAAAAGTGGGGGTTGATCATCTTAATCCAGTCAGGGATTGAGATAAATTGAAGCTGGGTTGCAGTTAGTGTAAGGCTCATTTTATATCTGCTTTGCTCCTTTTCATAGGGCATAGTTCAGGGCTTTCAACTAAGAGCCTGATGTTTCACCAGGGACCCTTTCTGGAAGGGTTCTATATTTTAATCTTTCTTCCTAGAACTGTAAGACTGAAAAAAAAATCCTTTCTCCACTTACTCAGAGTTTTTAGGCTTATATTAAATCTCCACTCTGCAAATCCTCTGCATCACCAACTGTTTCCAGGTAAAAAGCTGCAGATCATTAGCTGGCCTTTCCTAAATTATATCCTCCTTGTAATCTTTGCCTCTCCAGTCCTGTTGGTTTCAGGTTTCTGATATCACCACATACTGTTTTTAAATATCATCCCAATTTTGAAGTGGTTTCTAGAAATATTTGTTTTTCAAAAACTTTTTTATCTTATAATAAATCAGAAGACCTTAATTCTGTATCTAAAAAAAATTATACACCTGACTTCCCCCATTCTTCCTGTCATTTTATTATCTCATATTTCTCCCTTTATTCTGAGTCCATTTTTCCCCTGAAAGTATACAGAAGTATATTCTTTATTTTGTTTGTGTTTTTTCTTTTTGTTTTATTTACTATATGCTACTTACTTCTATCATTTCCTCTCATTTTAGTGCCTATTTACTCTTCTTTTGAGAATAATATGGAAATGGCTATTTGGAATAAACTGGAAAACTAACACTCGATCTTGCATGTGTTGCCTTAAAAAAAACTCATGAAAATTCTAAATATTCTAAAATATAAGTTCTAAAATCTAAATTCTGATCGTATGTAGATCTGTCCCACTGTCTATTGCTACATAACAAACTATCCCTAAATTTATTGGCTTGAAACAATGACCATTATAGTCTACCTCATCAGTTTGTGGGTCATGGGTTCAGGCAGGCTGATTTTCCATTGCATGTGTTGCTAATTGATGTCACTAAGTGGTTTTCAGCTGGCAGATGGGCTGCCTTGGATGATCCACGATATGTTTTGTGCCTTGGCAGCGATAATTCCAAGGCTGGGCTCAGCTGGGACTCTCAATCAGAGAATCTACAGTAAGCCTCACCCGTGTTGTAATCAGACTTCTGCCATGGCCACTCAGACATCCCTAAGACGGTGACCCAGGTGGAGACTGGAGAGATTCTGTCCTTGCTTCAAGTGTCCCAGAATGTCATTGTCACTGCATTTGATTGGTCAAATCATTTGATTGGTCAAATCATTAAGACCAGCCCAGGTTCAAGAGAGGGGAATTAGAATCTGCCTATGAGTGGAAGAGTAGCAAACAGTATGTGATCATCCTTAATATATCACAATATCACCATTCCATTTTTAGTGTTTGCCTCTGCCCACCCCCTATCCCTTCCAGGGAGAACATATTATAAAGTGGTCTTATAAAATAGTTCACAGTAATGTAATAAGTCAATTATTGTATCACATTATTTAGTGCTTAATTATCACTACTTAGCTTACTCTCTCTGCAGCTATAAAGCCAAGGTTGCTTTATCTCTATCATGCACTGATCCATAAAGCTAGGATACTTCTCAGGGTTAGGAGTCTTAATTAGAGTTTAAAATTATGTGTTTTATTCATGCTGGTTATAAAACTATTTGAATCTCAGCTTTAAATCTACACTTTTATACTTTATTTTTTGATACTACAATGGGGATTCTGCAATGTATAATTCTTTGTCATGTGGATTCCTCTCGTGCTTTTTCAGTACAGGCACTAGAGGGAGACTGAGGCAAAAGGAGGAAAGAAAGGACGATCAGTGTCATTTTATCGACATTGCTTCCCCCTGGCTGCAGTAGTGGTTTTGAATTCCTAGCATAGTTTAGCTTTTCCTGAACCTTCCTCATCAGCACCCCTCCCCTCTGGTGGGTTACCAGAATTAAGCTGACTTCCAGCTCTACACGACCCATCATCTGAACAGATGTGATGCCAGCACTAACAGATGATGCTATCTCCTGAATTGCATCTCAGCCCTGACTCTATGGGACCTTATTTTGAGCTTCTAAAGTAATAGGCATTACTCCTTGCTCTGAGATCTTGGTTATTATCTATAGGACCCCTCCTGGCCACATCTGGTTTACCAGACTAGCTGACTTGGCAGCTCTCTTCACATGCCTGATTCCCAAATCTGAGTAGATGTTACTCTTGGCCTCTAGGTTCTGAGAACTCCAAAGCTTTTTCCCATTTCTAAAGGCAATACCCATTCTCTCATTTATTCTTCCTGCCTTGCTTCATTTCTTCCTCTTCTGCCATTTAAGTTCTCCAATATCTGTTTAACCAATTTCTCATATTAAATTTTCTCGGTTGAGATAGCTAGTGTAGTTTCTGTTTTTCTAACTGAATTCTCACTGATAACTTGTACTGATCCTCCTTCCTTCTTCATTCCCTTATCAGTTGCCTCGGGAAACTACAAGTCAAAAATCTGACACGTTTGTGGTGGCTCATTCAACTTTCTTCAAACCACTTGATAATTCTGAAAGAACCCAATTCATGTATAAAGTCCTTTTCTGCTTAGAAGAACTTCTGTACTAAACCCAGCCTAATACAGAACACTTGAGCAGGAGAAAATAACTGAGATCAAGGCCTAAGAGAAAACACCTAATGGTAAGTCATTTTTACTCTGTATCTGTTTCCTTTCTGCTTGTAATAATAACATTTTCTAGAAGCACTTGCATAATAGTTTCTCTCTTTTCTCAGAAGTGATTCTTCACCCCTGACCTAACTACTCAACATCAACTACAGAGTAAACTTACTTTGGGCGTGTATCTTCTGTCCTTCCTTGTCTAGGTGACAAGTACATTAAAATTGACCATGTATAAAAGATTTTATTGAAATTTTAGATAATAATTTTAGATAATAGATAATTCTATATAAGGGGCTTCAGATAAAGCTTTATAGGCACAAAGATAATTCATTGAAGGAGTGTATTGGAATTCCCAGAGTTCAGGGAGAGAATGTGGGTGCTGAAAAAACTGCATGTGAAAACCATATAATTGGATCAATCCTTGGTTTATTCATTTAGATTTTGAACAAGCCTTTTATCAGTAAGTAATAAATTCAGAATT
Organism: Nasua narica; assembly: GCA_028533885.1. Taxonomy (NCBI): domain Eukaryota; kingdom Metazoa; phylum Chordata; class Mammalia; order Carnivora; family Procyonidae; genus Nasua; species Nasua narica. The sequence goes on from CM052802.1 coordinate 51,343,604, forward strand.
TATTCAGATTTGATAAGATTTGCTTATCATAGTATTCTGACATTGGACTCTAATTCTATGCCCCCCCAAAAGTATTTTGTTCTTTCTGCTTATGGCTTTACACTGTCTTCTTATTCTACAGCCAATATTTCTGTTATATCTCCCACAAACAGTTGATAGTCTCCTTAACTTAATCTTACTAATCTACATCTCATACTAAATATGGCTGCCAAAGTTACCAATTTCCCTTTATACTTTATCTTCTCACTGATGGCTCCTTTTACAAGGCCTCCATGACTGTGCTGCCCAATTTCCTTAAAGGTTTTCTTACCTGTAGGATTATGTCTATTGTTCACTGCTGACATTTTTGTGTATTGGATCACTATAATCTCTGTGTGTGAGTATTCCTTATATAATCAAGAGTAAAAAGGGTAGTGAATAAAACTAAATAATGATTTTTCATTTCTCATTAATAACTAATAACAATTCATTTCATTTCTATGAGACTAAAACATAATGAGCGTAGGTAGAGAAATAGAAACAACTGAAGGAGAAAAATTTCTGGGTCCTGTGAGAGGAATATAGGAGAAAAATGGGGATTCAATGTGAAACTTAAAGGGCTATTAATGGCAGTGCATAAAAAAATCTACTTCTGAATTTTATTATCTGAGCAAAGAGAAATACTGACAAAAGTCTTCTAGCTTCTGTTTTCTAAAAGGCAGCTATTCAACAGTGGTTTTCTAATCTCCTATGTGAATATAAGTTAGGGACATATTACAGAGGCCACAGCTTTAGCACCCCTTATAAATTCTTCTGAATACCGCATTTAAAATGAAATCATTAAATTGTCCTTGTAAGTCCGCTAGGATTGCATGCATGCACAATATAACTATGTTGACCTGGCAATGAGAATAGAGTAAATCAAACCCAGGTACCCCTTCCCAAATCCCTTGGTACTTTTCCCACTAAATCGTACTTCTTAATATAGAGTATGTTGGTACAGCTCATATAATAGTATATTCAAGGTGAGAGAAAGAATAAATGTACTATTCAGATACATTCCAGTTTTAAATTTCATAAGACAAATACCTTTAGTATGGTTTAGTTTCAATATCCCAACTCACTTATTATTCAATTCACTATGCAGTGATATGAATAGAAAAAAATGAAGTTAATACCATCTACTGATCTGGCTTTCCCACTAGAGACCAGCTTTCTTACTAATTCAGTCGTCTTCCTCTTACTAGATAAATTTGCGCAGCCACTCAGTCTTTTACACTAATTGAAAAAATGCTGATTTTGTGCATTGATGGACTACAAAACTTCATTGGAGAGTTTCTGTGATCATAAGTACATTTGATCATTTTAAATAGCGCTCAGGGACCAGATAGCAGAGAGACTAATTCATCTCTGTTTGGAAGGTCTGTACACAGCAAAAAGAGGCATTTCTAATTCTACTCGTTACTTCTTATGAGAAAAAGCATTTTAAGTATTTTATCAGAGTTCTAATAAGAAAAAAATTCATTTAAATAACATAATCTAAAATCTGTATCTGATTTTTGAATATCATAATTAGAATGCATAGAAACTATCAGTGAATAAAATGACTAATGGGCCTTAAAGTCATCTTATTTTTATTTAAATTAGATGTCAAAATTAATTTTTAAGAGTGTGCAATTCATAAAAAAAAGATTGTGCAATTCATGCCTTCATATCTCCCCAATTGGTGGGTTCAAATAATGTTAGAAATATGTTACCATTGATAGTATATTTTTTTGTCTTCATAGCTGTCTGCTTGTAGATCCTTGTTCTATTTGCCACTTAAAGGAGCCATACTGTCACTAACTAAATATATTCTGATACTCTTAAAGCAGATAATATTTAAGAATTTTTGTCCCAAAATATAAACCTGGATTGGTAATAATTGCCATTCTCCAAACACTGTATTTACTTGTATTCTGAAGCATTATTGTTTTCCTTGAACAATGATTATGTGGCAGGCTTTAGATGCTAAGAGTTTGGGACGCCTGGGTGGCTCAGTTGGTTAAGCTGCTGCCTTTGGCTCAGGTCGTGATCCCGGGGTCCTGGGATCGAGTCCCACATCGGGCTCCTTGCTCAGCAGGGAGCCTGCTTCTCCCTCTGCCTCTGCCTGCCACTCTGCCTGCTTGTGCTCTCTCTCCCTCTCTCTCTCTGACAAATAAATAAATAAAATCTCTAAAAAAAAAGTTTTTAGATGCTAAGAGTTTAATTATAAATAAGAACATAAAGGAAAGGCTCTTCTTTCATGAACTGTGCATCTTCAGAAGATGATAAGAGATGAATAATAAATAAGGAGACATACCAAGAAAAGGAAGGAAATTGTAAATGAGATGAGAAAATGAGCAGGTGGATGTAGTAGAGAGTGATAGGGACATATGCTTTTTTTACAGGAGAATTAGGGAAAGACTTCCCCCCAAAAATGATCTGCAGTGAAACCTATGGAATGAAGAGAAGCTAGTCACCAAATATAACAAATGAACCATAATTAGAGAAAAAGTGAGGGTAGCAGGTAGTGTTAATGAAAATCATGTAAGAGAAAATAAATAGGTTGAATTAAAAAACAAAACAAAACAAAACAAAACATACAAGTGATGAGTGGACTGTAACCAGAACTTCTGAATCACTCAAGGAAACAGTTAACTATGTGATTTTTTTCCATAGCTCCCTGACATAGTGAACTTTCTCTAGGTCTGTGAAAAATAAACTGCTTTCTTACTCCTTTTAAAAACAGAATCTTATATGATGTATAAGTATCTGTCATGGTGCCATTAAAAAATAGAAACCTGTTCCAGTAATGCAAGAGAACATAATAAAAGGACAACTTTTAGACATGCGGGATAAGTTGACACCCAATAAGGGATATTAAGGCAACCAGACTAACTATTTAAAATTGCTATCACCACTAAGAATAAAGAGATAAATTTGGAATCCAGAGAGAGTTAGAATTTTTGAGTAGTGGACCAAAGGAAATAAAATTCGTCCAAGAGACATTCAGCTGCTGCCAAACACAGCCTGGAGCAGAGGGCAAGAGAAGAAGACTATCCCAAGCACTCTTTGTCTCTCACCTCCCCATCTCTTGTCAATATCTCCCATTGGCTGAACACAATAGCATACTAGCTTAACAGAGGAGCACAAGAAATGCAATGTCTTGAAGTAAGCTTCTGGGGCATAGAACAATAATGGAAGAAATGAAAATACATCTGAGGTATTGGAGGTGCTAATTAAAAGAAAAAGCATAACACGCAGAGAGATTCTTGTGGATAAGATAAGGAAATATGTATATGTATATTTCCAATCAATTGGAATTATTTTTTAAAGTTTCTTTGTTATCTATTTATCTATTTATTTATTGTGTTATGTTAGTCACCATACAGTACATCATTAGTTTTTGATGTAGTGTTCCATTATTCATTGTTTCCATATAACACCCAGTGCTCCATGCAATCTGTGCCCTCCTTAATACCCATCACCAGGCTCACCCATCTTCCCAAGAAATATATATTCTAAAAATGTAATATATGAGAATCAAATTCAGATAAGCAAATTTACCTTGTGCATATCAATGAAATTCATCAAAAAAAATGGCCAAATAATTTTCCCTGCTTTGGGAATATGTCCTTATAAAATTTAAAATTATAAAAGCACCTTATTGGTTGAAATTAGTCGTTTGTCTAAATCTAGTCCTGAGAGATAATTTGCAACATTATTAATAAACAAGTTAGGGAGGGAGACTTCAATTTTCTTTGGGGAGGAAAATTGGGAGGTTGATAACAAAAACAAAAACAAAAAAACTATGGCAACCATACATAAAGTTTATTTGATAACTGATTAATGGTTATTATTTTTGACAATGAATGAAAATATATAAGTTATTATCCTGAAAACTCTTAGGGAAAAGTATACCTCCATCTGATTGATTGAGTCAGAATGTATCTTAATAAGAAAATAAATTAGGTCTTTTCACTCCCTCTGGTCTCAATAAAGAAATTTCTCATTCATTAATTCAGTTTTGTTCCAGGATCCTACTAAATACTGAAATAGAGTATTTTTTGTATACAACAATACAACAATTTTTTGTATTATTCAGCCAAGGTCCTTAGGAACTACAAGAGTGGTGGTAGTAGTGATCAAGATAAGAAGGAAGTAGTGAGTGGAGAGTTCTTTTGAATCAGCATAAATAAACCAGTAGTATCAATCTTGAGCAGGTGGCATCTGGCCCCGTAGTTTGAGAAAAATAAAACATGAAAAGGGCTGCTCCTGTTCTGCTCTTGCTTCTCTACCATCTTGGGATGATCAAAATTATCTTCTATATTTGCACATGTTCAAAACAATGGTGCAGGTGACCTAATGAGTAAAATCAAGGTAGTGCAAAGATTTTTAAAGATGAAGAATGGGAAAAACAGGGAAGGGATTTGACTTGCTAAAGGTGGTGATTTCCATATCCTTCTCTTTCTAGACCACTAGGGTAGATGGACTGAAATATATGGAGTGAAACTCTCACTGAATATGAACAGAAAGCTTCATAAAATATGTAAAATAACTGTCTTCATATATTGGATGAAGGCAACACAGAACTTGTGATCCCTGATAGAAGGGAAACAGATGAATCTCAAGATGACATTACACAAGAACAAAGAAATAACTGATAAACTGGACTTCATTAAAATTAAAAACATCTGCCCTGTGGACAATATCCAGAGAATGAGACTGTAAGTCACAGATTAGAAGAAAGTGTTTATGAAAACACAGATGATAAAGGGCTGCTATAAAACATATAGCATATAAACATATAAAACATATAGCAGCCTTTTATCAAAATATAAAATATATATAATACACACACACATACATACATGAAGAACTCTTAAAAACTGAACACATAATTAAAAAATGAAATAAGGAGACCTCAACAAAGAAGATACAGTTAGCAATTAAACATATGAAAAGATGTTCCACATCATTTGTTATCAGGGAAATACACATTAAAATAATGAGATACTACTAGACACTTATTAGAATGGCTAAACTCAGGAACACTGACAATACTAAATGTTGACAAGGTTGTGGAGAAATTCACATTCATTGTGGTGAGAATGCCAAATGGTAATGACATTTTGGAAGACAGTTTAATGGTTTCTTATAAAACTGAATATACTCTTGCCATGTGATCCAGGAAACATACTCCTTGATATTTACCCCAAGGAGCTGAAAATTTATGACCACACAAAAACCTGCGTATCGACATTGATAGCAGCTTTATTCATAATTGCCAAGACTGCAAAACTATGATCATAGTTTTTCCCTTAATACTGTCTGTATTATAATAATTAAGTGTGCATCCTCTCCAGAATCTTTATTGCTGCTTTAGAGTCATTGTCTTCTAAATGATGCAATAAATCATTTTCCAAAGAAAAACAAGAAAATCTTTTTGGAACAGTGCTGTCAAAAACTCCATGCATGATTTAGACTTATCAGACAATGATATAAAACTGTATTGATCACATTCTATGATGGAAATGATCTACCATTCAGCTTAGTCAATGAATGATCAAAAAGAGACTGAGAATTTGAACCAACATTTGAAACAATGTGTGAACCAATTATACTCTCTTTCTGTGCTAAACAATTCTGTGATCTAATAAACTTCTCTGTTTCTGTGCTCAATAATACTTGTAACTGATGAATTAATTTAGCTACATGCTCCAGCAAATATTTGTTCCTGGAAGATTAGACTCTGAGAAAATTAAATTAGCTTAGTAGCCCATATGAATATTTTTATTCTTAAGGCTTTTCCACCAATACAAAGTTACTTTGTTATAAACTCTGCTCAATTCCAACTAGTCCTCTGCTAGGATGATGTTTTAAAATCACTGATCCTAGGTCATGAAACTCTGCATGTATTGTGTCATAAATTCTGATGAGAAAAAAAACACTATTATTTGTTCCATATGATGTTCTCCATGGATACCATTAAGTCCAATAACTCAGCTTTGCTTGATCTACTGGTCAATGATTAGTCTATTGGAGCAATGAAGAATTTTAAGCAGGTCTATTATATGCAAATCTGCATTTAGAAAAGATTACTTTGAATACCTCATGCAGAGGCCAATGAATAGGTTTAAGCTCTGAATTAAGAACATTTATCTTTTCTTAATTATTTTTCATGTAGATTTGTTTATAGTTAAAAAATTAGTTTTTAGAGGTGCCTGGGTGGCTCAGTGGGTTAAAGCCTCTGCCTTCAGCTCAGGTCATGATCTCAGGGTCCTGGGATCTAGCCTCACATGGGCTCCCTGCTCAGCGGGGAGCCTGCTTCTCCCTCTCTCTCTGCCTGCCTCTCTGCCTTCTTGTGATCTCTCTCTCTCTCTGTAAATAAATAAATAAAATCTTAAAAAAATAGTTTTTAGATAGAATTCTAGACTTGCGTTATATTTTATATATCAGTATAAATCAACACATACATTATATAATCAGTTCAATAGTAGGTTGTATGAAGTTTCTATGTGATTAATATTAAGAGTCAAGGCTATCAGAGCTAAAGACCAATCCCAATTTCTAATAACTCTAAACAGGAATTTCCAACATGAAAGGCCAGAAATCAATCAGTTTGTTTTCCAGCAGCAATGTTAGGGTCAGTCAATCCAGTCATTCAATTTAAAGATAAAATATTGACATGAAAAATAACCAAATTATTTAATGGAAAATACCCCTTCTTATTGCTCACTGAATAATTTTATAAAATTCACCAGTCTAGGGTTCCCATTAAATTCACACTCCTATGTACATGCAATTCATATTGCATTTAGGAGCAGTCTCAGTACATTTTTATACATCGAACTATAATCCTAACACCAACCAGCCTCTGTTCATGTTCAGAACTTGTGATTACTAGAAGCATTTCTCCTACAATTGTTCAGCCTCTAAGGCTATTGATTGAGTGCCAAATCTTACTGCATTTCTCCATCTATTTTCTCCATTTTTTTTCAACTGATGTGCTGCGTTTGACCTTTGCTTTGCTCTGTAATTTTGCTTCTCTGTGGTTTCTTATAATGAGTATGTCTATGACAATAAATCTTTCCTTGAACATCTTTCTTGAATTAACTATAATTTATAACAGAGTAGCTTATTTACCATGGCTTATTTTAGGTACTTCCAAATGATTATCTTGGAATTCTTAATCACTAACTGAAATATTATTTATTTAAAAAGTAATGTGTAATCACATATTTAAAGCTTTTGTGATTTATGGTCATGTGCACACAAGAAATTTTTGAATTTGAAAGCTATGAAAATTTGTAAATCATTACATAAATATTGGGTGTCATATTACCATTTCACTACAGTATGAATTTTCATTCTTTAGATAAATTGTATAATATAACTTAAATCCTTTTGAAGAAATTCTTTCTGGAATCACAGTGACAGTAGATGTTTTTGTGTAGCTATGAATGAATCTACAATTCATTTCTATGTTGCTGTGCTACTCAGTTGATTCCTAAATATTTCTTCCCCTTGGCCCTAAATCCACTGCTTTTCTGGTCCAACCTTAAGCCATTAAAATTCCATTTACACAAATTTCTAATATTAAGGGCTTTTGTAATGTCAATTTCACTGAAAATTCTGCTTCTAATGTATTATTTGAAGATAATGTGGAGCCAACCTTAGGGATGTCATGGACTTTATATGAGAGGTGCTTCTTCAACTTTTCAAAATAACCTTAGAGAGGAGTATCTTGGTGGCTCAGTTGGTTAAGTGTCTACCGTCAGCTTCCCAGGATCCCAGGGTCCTGGGATCTATCCCAGCATCAAGCTCCCTGTTCCACCAGAAGCCTGCTTCTCCCTCTGCCTCTGCCCCTCCCTCTGCCCATGTTCTCTCTGGCCTATGCTCTCTCTCTCTCTCTCAAATAAATAAAATCTTAAAACAAATCAAAACAAAAAATAACAGCCTTGGAAAGATTAATCAAAACCTGAGTGATATGCATTTAGTGTGTCTCTAATAAGGAAAAGTATTTTGAAACTCTCTTTAAGCTTGAGATATACAATTTAAGTGAAGGTGGCAAACATAATTTAGCTCAACAACACAGCTTTTTTTTTTTTTTAAGATTTTATTTATTTGACAGAGAGAAAGAGATCAGAAGTAGGCAGAGAGGCAGGCAGAGAGAGAGTGGGAAGCAGGCTCCCTACTGAGCAGAGAGCCCTATGTGGGGCTAGATCCCAGGACCCTGAGATCGTAGCCTGAGCTGAAGGCAGAGGCTTTTACCCACTGAGCCAACCAGGCACCCCAACAACACAGCTTTGATCTTCACTGTTGAAACCACAACAAATCTGGTATAGTATAGTTTCTGGTATCCATATCAAGGGAAAAACTGATCTTTCCCTTAGATAGGCACACTCTAAATTATATAATCTAATGGTCTTTCCATGTTTAGGTAGCAATTTTGGACTCATTTGGAATGATGTTAGCCTTTAGATTAAAATTATATGGGATGATTTTTGAGTGAATTGCAAGAAAGGAAGTTGAGGGTCAGCAGAGGGAGATATAATGGCTTCTGGTCATACTGTTTTAATAAAACTGAAAATATGTTTATAAATTATAGACATCATGCAACAAATATATCTGGCTCTCCTCTATCTATGTATCTTTTTTAAAAGTTATGCAAAGCCATGCTATGTAAATTGACCAGCGAAATGTCAGTGAAAGTAGAAGCTTAAAAGCTTGTGCTGAGGGGCACCTGGGTGGCTCAGTGGATTAAAGCCTCTGCCTTCAGCTCAGGTCATGATCTCAGGGTCCTGGGATTGAGCCCTACATCAGGCTCTCTGCTCAGCAGGGAGCCTGCTTCCTCCTCTCTCTCTGCCTGCCTCTCTGCCTACTTGTGAGCTCTCTCTCTGTCAAATAAATAAATATAATCTTAAAAAAAAAAAAGCCTGTGCTAAGCATCCATTCTCCTTTCTCTGCATTAACAATTATGGAAGCATGTGTCAAGACAGAATCTCAGTTTGCATCCCTGCAATGTATAAATACCTTGAATTATAGATTCACATATTTTTATTTTTATTTTAATTTATTTTCATTAATATACAGTGTTATATTACTTTCAGGTATGCAATATAGTGATTCAACCCTTCTATATATCACCCTGTGCTAGTCAAGACAAATTCACTACTTAATCCCCATCCCTTATTGCAGCCACCCCCCCACTCCTCTACCTTTTGGTAACCATCAGCTTATTTTCTATAGTTAAGAGCCTTTCTCTTGATTTCTCTCTTTCTCTCTAATATTAAATATTTAATATGTAAATATTAAACAGCACACTACTGCACAAGCCATGGGCTAAATAAAAAATCAAATGGCAAATCAAAATATGCTCAAAACAAAAGAAAAAAACCCCACAATATTCCAAAGCCTATGGGATGCAGCAAAAGCAGATGTTAGAGTGAACTTTATGCTATAAAGGCTTGTATTGAGAAAAAGTTCAAATAAACAACTTAATACTAGAAAAAGAAGAAATTTAGTAGAGGAAGTAAATAACAAAGAAAAATCAGAAATAAATAAGAGATCAGAATAAACAATAACATAACATTGAAATTGAAATTCATGATGATTTTTTCCAAAAAAGTAAACAAAATTGACAATGCTTTAATTACATTATCTAAGAAAAACAGAGAGAGAAGACACAAAAATCACATGAAAAATGGAAAAAAAACCCACAACAGATAACCACAGAAATATATTGTGATAACAGATTACTATAAAAAATTATACACTGATAAATCACATAACTTAGGGGAAAAAACTCAATAATTCTTAAAAATGCACAGGTTACCATGATTGAATCATGAATCTTGAATCCAAGAAATAGGAGATCTAAGGCCAATAACAAGAATGAAAGTTGAAATAGGAATCAAAAATCTCTCAGCACAGAAAAGTCTAAGACCACATAGTTTCACTGGTGAATTCTACCAAGTATTTAAAAAAATAATAATTGATGACAATCTTTATCAATATGTTACAAATAAGAATAGAAAGAACATATTCAAAATCATCCCATGAGTTCAATACTACACTGATACCACAGCAGGATAAAAACAATACAAGATCAAAAAAGTCTAGTTTGTTTGGTAAATATAAGTATTGCTACTTCAATTTTATTTTGACATACATTTGCATGATAAATGTATCTCTATTCCCTCACTTTCAATCTGCAGTTGTCTTTGGGTCTAAAATGAGTTTCTGGTAGGGAGTATATATATGGGTCCATTCTTTGTTTTTTTAATCTATTCTGACACCCTATGTCCTTTGATTGGAGCTTTTAGTCTGTTTACATTCAAAGTAATTGATAGATATGTATATTTATTGTCATTTTTAATTTGTTTTGTCATTGTTTCTGGAGATTTTCTCTGGTCCTTTCTTGTCTTTGTCACTTTTGGTTTCTCTGCACTTAAAGAATCCCATTTAATATTTCTTGCAGGGCTGGTTTAGTGGTCACAAATTCCTTTAGTTTTTGTCTGGGAATCTCTTTATAGCTACTTTTATTCTGGATGATTAGCTTTGTTAGATAGAGTATTCTTGGCTGTAGGTTTTTCCTATTTAGCTTTTTTTTCCCCAAATATGTTTATTTTATTTTTTCAGTGTTACAAGAATGACTGTTCTTGCACCACACCCAGTGCTCCATGAAATATGTGCCCTTCTCAATACCCTCCACCAGGCTCGCCCAACCCCCCATCCCCTCCCCTCCAAAACCCTCAGTTTGTTGCTGAGTCCACAGTCTCTCCTGGTTCATCACCCCCTCCGATTTCCCCCCATTCACCCTTCCCTTCATTCTCACAATGCCGTCCATGATTTTCTTTATACTCCACATGTAAGTGAGACCATAAGATAATTGACTCTCTCCGCTTGACTTATTTCACTCCGCATAATCTCTTCTAGTCCCGTCCATGTTGATACAAAAGTTGGATATTCATCCTTTCTGATGGAGGCATAATATTCCATTATATAGATGTACCACATCTTCCTTATCCACTCATCTGTTGAGGGGCATTTTGGTTCTTTCCACAGTTTGGCTATTGTGGCCATTGCTGCTATGAACATTGGGGTACATGTGGCCCTTCTTTGTACTGCATCTGGTTCTATTTAGCTTTTTAAATAGATTGTGCTGCTCCATTCTGGCTTGCCAAGTTTTCACTGAGAGATCTCCAGCTAGACTTGTGGATTTTCCCTTGTAAGTTAAGTACTTTTTGTCTTGCTGCTTTTAAGATATCTTTCTTTGTTACCCCTATTTTGCTAATTTAATTACTGGTGTTGGCCTGGTTTTTCATGGGAGTTGATTTTGATGGGAGTTCTCTTCATCTCCTGCATCTGGATATCTGTTTCCTTCCCCAGCTTAGGGAAGTTTTCTATTATTTCTTGAAATAAATTTTCTGCCTTCTTTTCTCTCTCTCCTCTTCTGGGACTCCTATAATATGAACTGTATTATGTTTGATGGAGTCACTGAGTTCCCTAAGTCTACTCTCATGTTGCATAATTCTTTCTCTCTTTTGTTCTGCTTTATTCTTTTCCATTATTTTGTCTTCTAGGTTATAATTCATTTCCTCTGTTTCTTCTGGCCTGCTTGTTCATTGCTCAAGCCTTAGATCCTGGAGCAGAACACAGGCAACAACCTCTTCGACCTCAGCCGCAGCAACTTCTTCCTACAAACATCTCCAAAGGCAAGGGAAGCAAGGGCAAAAATGAACTATTGAGACTTCATCAAGATCAAAAACTTTTGCACAGCAAAGGAAACTGTCAACAGAACCAAAAGACAACTGACAGAATGGGAGAAGATATTCGCAAATGACATAACAGATAAAGGGTTAGTATCCAAAATCTATAAAGAACTTCCCAATCTTTTGGTACCGGTTGAGACCTGATTTGTGTCCCAGGATGTGATCTATTCTGGAGAATGTTCCATGTGTACTAGAGAAGAAGGTGTATTCTGTTGCTTTCGGATGGAATGTTCTGAATATGTCTGTGATGTCCATCTGGTCCAGTGTGTCATTTAGAGCCTTTATTTCTTTGTTGATCTTTTG
>CM052802.1:51356183-51373700 GCA_028533885.1 Nasua narica
ACATATTACTGATGTCTGTACTAACTAGGTCTCTAGCCGTCGGTACTGTCTCTTGTTCTTTTTTTCGTGGTGAGTTTTTCTGCCTTGTCATTTTATTGAGCTAAGAATAGATGAGTGAGAGAGAAAAGTACTCTGGAGTTCTTTGGTTCTCACTGATTGGTGAACTTGGTCTTGGCTGGATATTCTCACTGATCTTCTGGGGAGGGGCCTTTACAATTTGATTCTCAGAGGTCTTTGCCTGAGGCGGAATTGCCCCACCCTTGCCCAGGGAGGGGCCAAGCAATTCACTCAGGTTCCATCTCGGGAGTCTTTGTTCCCTTAGTGCTTTCCATACCGCCCTGGAGGCCGGGAATGCAAATGGCGACTCCCACTCTCTGCTGGAGGAGCTGAGCGCTGGAGTCCCTGCTCCTCAGCGTGCCGTCAGAGGACAGCAGTCAATCACTCCCATCTCCCGGGTCCGCACAAACTCTGAGCTCAGCCACCGGTGGCAGCACGCCTCTATCTCTGGAGCATGGTCCCGTCTGGAGTCTCCAAACCCAGCAGATTCCTCATGCGCGCTGCCACGCCGCTCCTTCCCAAGGAGGAAGGAGGGGGTCTCTCCAGAATGCCTTATGTGGTCCCCGCTCAAAGGGCCACGGCCACAGTCTAGGGTAAGCCCCAGCGGAAAACACACTGTGCGGCTCTTTCTCTGCCGCCGGCTTCTCCGCCCTGATATCTGGGAGCTCTGCCACACTCAGACACCCCCGGTCTCTTTATGATCTCACGGGTCCTGGAACCACTCTGTTCCTGCGAGAGCCCGACCTCTGGCCTAGCCTCTGGAGCAATGTCCCTCAGCAGAGCAGACTCTAAAAGTTCCGATTTTGTGCTCCGCTGCTCTGCAGCTGCACGGAGCCGGCCTCTCCCCCCGCCGTCTCTCTTCCTGTCACTTTGGAATCGCTTTTCCAAACGTTCTACCTTTCAGAAGGTGGTCGATTTTCTGCTCCTAGAATTGCTTTTCTTCCTCTCTTCTCTCTCCTGTTGAGTATGCTGGCTTTTAGAATGATTTATTAACTATCTAGATGAACTTCTGGGATCCGACTCTATCTCAACCTCCTACTTCTCCGCCATCTTGCTCCTGTTTCTTCTAGACTGTCCTTTTCTTATTGGATATTCTCTCCTGATTTGTTGAAGATTAATTGACCATATAGTTGTGGTTTCCTTTCTGCATTATCTATTCTGTTCTATTAATCTATGTGTCTATTTTTGTGCCAGTATCATACTGTTTTGATTACTACAACTTTACGATATAACTTCAAATCCAGAATTCCGATTATTCCAGTTTTCTACCTATATATTTTAAGCTATAGAGATCTGTTGAAATTCTACTGCTGCAGTCTACTTTAACCCATCCTTTTTGACACAAATATTTGGTAAGTTCATTTAATTTTTAGGATGATCTGTAAAACTATCTTAGAGTGTTTACCTGATTTGACGAATCAATTGAGTGTTCAAAGAGTAGAGTCTTGTCTCTATTATGTTTTTCCTTTGTTTATTCATTATTGTTCATTTGTTCATTGAGAGTTATATTAATTTTCATCCTTTTTGGGTTTCCTTTTACTTCTTAGACAATAAGAAATCTAGGTTGCCCATGATCTCCAAAATGGAACTTTAAACTGCTTAATAAGCTTCTCCCTGACAAAAATAATCAACATTTTTCATATTTTCTCCAATATTTGATTCTTCCTCTCTGGATCCCCATTTTTTGGTTTCCAGCACAAAATTTACTTTTGCATCATTGCCTACACTCCTTGGACACTCATTCTCAATCCCTTGATGGTTTTCCTCCTCTTGCCAATTTTCTAGAACTAGTATTTCTCAGGGTTTCATCCTTCACAGTCTTTCTGTAATCCAACATTGTTTTTAAATAATCTTACTCACACCATGGTCTTTAAGCTTTTCCTAAAGACTCTTCAACTTTCACATTTTTTTAAAGTTTATTTTATTTTATTTTATTTTAGTAATCTCTACACCCAACGTGGGGCTCAAACTCATGACTCCAAGATCAAGAGTCACATGCTCTTCCTGAGCCAGACAGGAGCCCCAAGTTTCACATCTTCAGATTAGAATTTCTCACCAACCAAAAGATATCCTTTCTGTTGTGAGACAAATTACTTTTATCACACCTACTCTTGTCCCCATTATCATATAATCACTAAAGTCCAAAATCTGTCTTTAATTCTGTATTCCAACTTCCATCCACAGTCCCCATTTGTGTCTTATTTCTTCTTATCTTACAGTTCACAAAAACATCATTTTTACTTGCTTAATATGTGTTGAATCTGTTTCCTTCTTATGATCATCACTGCTATTGCATTTATGTAGAACTTCATCCATTATTTCAAAATATTGTATTTATCTCCATGCTGGATTATTACTTCAAGTCCCATCATCCCCTGCCTTCTTTTATGAGGTAGAAGATAATTCTAAAATTAAAGTTGGATCATATCTTTCTTACTTACACTATTTCCATGACTATTCCACCAAATTCTTAAAAATTTACATTGATCTTTATCTTAGGGAGACATATAAACAAAATGCATAAAGAAATTTATATACTGATAAAGTAGCAGAGTCTTTTTGTCTGACCTCTTGCTCCAACTCCATTCCTACTATAACATGGAAATGATCCTTTTGGAATCCTCAGGGCTTCTTGGAATTAAACTTAGAAATCAATAATAAAAACCATATTAATGCTAAACACTAATAATAATATGACATAAAGCACAAATTAGACGTAGCACTTGTTAATTTTCATGGTGCAGCTTTGCTTTATTTTTATGTCTTTACTACATAGCACATTTAGCACTTATTTTTGGTTTCATTTGTTATTTTGTCAGCCTAAAATGCTGCCCTCCTGGTATTCTTGGTTTACTCTTGCTAGGATTAATTAAAATTAGTTGAAAAAAAAAATTAGTTGAAAGATTTTCTTTTGGATCTACACTAGACATTGTTGTATGTACAGTCCCTGTCCTTCCCACTATTCTTTCCATGTGGTTATTTTAAAATAGATTAATCAAAATCTTAGTTCAGTTTCACAGGCTGCAATATTCAAAGCCTTCCCTGGAATTTTTGAAGTTGGTTCTAAAGAGAGCAAAAAAGAGTGTCCCTTATTATTTAAGATTAAAAAAAACCCCCAAAACTCTTCAGCTGTCTTCAACTGTTAAATTTCCTTCATTTTCTGGGGAACATTCTGCAACAAAAGAAAATAAATTGACATGTAGAGCAATGAATAATGGAAAGAGAATCGTGGAAGCACTTGAATACCTGCTCTAGTGGTTCTTGGGTTTTGCTGCATCCTTGCCCTTCCCATGGATTGAGTATTCAGTCTTCTGTTATATAAATTGCTTCAGTGTCCCTAAAATAAATACCCTTTTTTCATTAGCTAATTTGAATTGGGTTTATCTTACTTACATCTAAAATGTTTTCACATCTACACATATACTCATAAAAAGTGATAATATATTTCAGAAAATTAAAAATTTCCCTAGACCCTGCTCAAAGATTCCCAACTTGGGGAGATCTCTGCTAGAAAAAGTTCATCCATCTTTCCTCTATGTCCCCATAGTTCTTCATTCAGAAGACATTTATAGTTCAATCATGCTTCTTTAACTTGGTGTATAGTTTGCCATTACTCTCCCTGAAAACTTCATCCTTGATTGGAAGGAATTATTTTCTATTTATCTTCATCTAGTTCTCTTTACTTTGTAATTATTATTTAATGTTTGAGTATAGAAGACAATAGAACAAATTTAACTTAGTGATACTCTGAAAATTGTTCAAGATTTTTGAAAGTTAAAGTGAACATTAGAAGTCGAGTCATTTTGTGTGCCCTCCTATATAAATACATATTCTTGAGATCTGTTAACAGCTGATTATCTTGCTCTGTTTAAATATGGTATTGGTTTAGGAGATAGCTTGTTCTATCAATGGATAACTATAGTTGATATAGATTAATACACAATTTTAATGCCAATTTTTAATTTCCACAATCATAGGAAATATTTGAAGTTATTGTATTTGTTAGTTAGGGCTGGCATAACAAAATACCACAAACTCTGTGGCTTCAACAATGGAAATTTATTTTCTCACAGTTCTAGAAGCTGGGAGTCCAAGATCAAAGTGTTGGCAGTGTTGGTTTCTCTTGAGACCTCTCACCATGGTTTATTTCTTTCTCTATCCTCATATGGTCTTTGTACTGTGCATGTGTACTCCTGGTGTCTTTTTCTCTTAGAAGAACACCAGTCATATTGGATTATATTTCATTTAACTGTAATTACTTCTTTAAAGGCCCTATTACCAAATTGGGGGTCAGGACTTTAACATATGAATTTGGTGCAGTACACAATTCAATCTATAAGAGTAACAAAAAGAATGATGTTTAGTTTAATTCCTGCTCACATAATTAGGAAGCCATATTGACATTTTAATTTTGAACAACGATCCTGAAAAATTTCCACTGTTTTATAAATTTCACGTTGGTCTTTTCCAATCAATCTGGTACTATTAGTGAGCCATTTTATGCTCTGAATAACTTACAAATATCCTAATTAATCAGAATTAATGGAAAGACTATTGTTTCCCTTGCCACTTTTGTCATATTTTCTTCACTCATCTTTAAAAAGCATGATCCGAAAAAAAAAAGCATGATCCGTTTCCCACTAAATAATACAAATTTTATGAAGTATAAGTAAAGTAAAGCAGGAGAGCAATTTCTCTGAAGAGTCACTTCAACTTTTATTAACAGAAAACTAGTTGTGCACAAAGCACAACTGCTTATGCTTCCACTGAAATCATTTTGGTTATAAATTACATGGAGTGTTTATTTGAAATTAAATACGCATATTTCATTTTATTCTGAATGACAGTGACCATATGCAGCTTTCAAACCCATAAATTATATTAAATATGAATACATTAGCATGTCCAATTTAATGGCATATGGTTAGAATCTTATTTCTTTCATTTTTAAATTTAAATGTTTGTATCATAACTAAAATGAATTTCATAATAATCTAAGACTTTATCTGCATGTGTACTAGTAATGATCTCCCAACATTCATTTTATAGTGACTAAATTAATGATTTTTGTACATATTTTTGGATGTTTTGGGTAGGATGAGCATAAGAAATTTATGGTAAACTATTTTAATGTAATTGATTAGGTGATTATAATGCTTTATTACTTATAATATTTACAATGTCTCCACAAATTAGAAATTACTTCTACTTCTTTGTGCCTTAGTAACAATACTAATTTCTCCTTTAGTGCTATTGATACAATGATAGAAACTTCAGAATTGAAGGATTTTTCTCCCAAAATGTATTGAAAACCCTTTGCATCATTTGAGTCTAAAATAGGCAAAGCAATCAAAATAATAGTTTAGATAAGAAAATCATTTTCATGTAAAAAAATGAAAGAGACTTCCTTTAAATTTTGAGAAATGATGTAAAGTTACTATATAAAAATTTCAGTAGGAGCCCCTGGGTGGCTCAGTGGATTAAAGCCCCTGCCTTCTGCTCAGGTCATGATCTCAGGGTCCTGGGATCCAGCCCCCCATCGGGCTCTCTGCTTAGCGGGGAGCCTGCTTTCTCCCTCTTTCTGCCTGCCTGTCTGCCTACTTGTGATCTCTCTCTCTCTCTGTCAAGTAAATGAATAAAATCTTAAAAAAAAAATTTCAGTAATTCAGTACCCTTTGTGATTTTGCAAAAATTAATTTTAATTGCATATTGCTGTATATTATCTTTTCTATAATAACTTTTTACTATTTAGGTAAAAAGGAACTTTTTTACAATATAGGTAATTAAAGTTGAGTATTATAAGTGGGTTCTATAGCCAATATATAAAATAAGGTTTTTATTTTTAACCGGTTGGTACAAATTAGAAGATTAGTAGGTATGAAGCCTATTTGTTTAATAATAATGCACAATGTGTATGTTATATGATTAAATGAAAAACTTCTTTTTCGTTTAGAAATTCTATTAAAATAGTGACAATCCTTAAGAATATAGAATGAGAATCTAAGGGATTCTTTAGCAATAAGGGATCTCTATCCTATCACGATCTGCCTCATACTCCAAGAATTCTCAACCTATTAGAATTATAGACAGGGTTTATGAGAGGAACTCTTTACATTTGAGACTAGAAGGAAAACAAGTGGATGAGTGTATTAAAAAGGCTTCAGGTCCCTACACCTCTCAGATGTTTACTAAAATAAAAATTGTTGGCAGAGGCCATGTTTATCTCTGGTTAAAACATGATGCTATGGTGGAACCAGAGATGACTTTCTCCAGATTTTAGCTCTTGAGTATCTCTATGTAAAAATTAAAATAAACTTCCGAGTTAAGGAAATATGTATATGTTTGGGGATCTTTGCCTACTTGAGATCAAGTGGACGCACTCCCTGTTAAAATAGTCAAGAATTTCTTTTCAGTCATTGGTATTCTAATAGCCTTGTGTGGTGACAGATGGTAGCTATACTTGTAGTGAGCATAGCATAATCTATTAACTTGTGGGTTTACTATGATATAAACCTAAAACGATGTAACAACATGTGTCAACTATACTCGATTTTTAAAAAGAATTTCTTCTCAAGTTTTTCTAGATATTTTCCAATGATATTTTTGGTATTTTCCAATGACCACACACTATATATATTTACAAATATATTTAAAAATTTAATTATCTTCCTTATTATAGGTTATATGTTTGTTGTGACTTCAAAAAGTTAAAAAATTGTTACAGCAGAGAAAGAGCAATGTTTTGGTTGTTTTTACTAAGGCAAAAAAATCTAAGCTGTTCCTGAAAAATATCCCCACATGTATATAGAAACTAGGTTAATTGAGAAGAAAAAAACATTCATAAGGAAATATGTACTGTTGAAATATTATTGTGAATATTTACTGACCAAAAAAATCATACATGCAGATTAACTCATTTACCTTTTCTGATACATAGCTCTATAATTCCATTTGGTCCTTTAAAACTATTTTTTTCTGAAAGTCTACTCTAATCCCAAATTACTTTTGGATATGCTTTTCTTTCTTGTTGATAATTTTTATTAAACATAGAAATGAATCTATTGTTTGTGTAGTATAAGTGTTTTATGCACTATGCTCATGTTATGTGCTAATCAAGGGCTTAGTACACTTATCAAATACATGCTCTAAGAGAGCAGCTTTCCATTCCCAAGAAGTTTGCATGTGGTATTTTAAAATGAAATGGATAAAAAAAAAATTAGTGAACATGATGAGTGACTGTTTTTCAGTATGTTTTCTATAGATTTCCAGATACATAATGTCTAGCAGTTTCCCTCCTTAAGCATTAAGCTCACTTCTTTTTTTTGTTTGTTTGTTTTTATTATATAATAATCTGAAATTATCCCAAAACATTTACTTGGAGTAAATTGAAGAAATACTAAGATAAGTACTTTGCCTGTAAGATACTATGATGTATAACTTCTTAGAATGGCTAAGAAGTCACGGCAACAGACATTGGTGAAGATGCAGAGAAAGGGAAATCCTCTTACACTGTTGATGGGAATGCAAGCTGGGGTAGCCACTCCGGAAAACAGTATGGCAGTTCCTCAGAAAGTTGAAAATAGAGCTACCCTATGACCTAGAAATTGCACTACTGGGTATTTATCTCAAAGATACAAATGTAGTGATTCAAAGAAGCACCTGCATCCCAAAGTTTATAGCAGCAATGTCCACAATAGCCAAACTATGGAAAGAGCCCAGATGTCTATCATCAGAGGAATGGATAAAGAAGATGTGATATATACAATGGAATACTACACAGCCATTAAAAATAAAATTTTGCCATTTGCAACGATGTGGATGGAGCTAGAGGATATTATGGTAAGCAAAATAAGTCAATAAGAGAAAGACAATTATCATATGAACTCACTGATACGTGGAATTTAAGAAACAATACAGAGGATCATAGAGGAAGAGAGGAAAAAATGAAACAAGATGAAACCAGAGAGGGAGAAAAACCATAAGAGACTCTTAATCATAGGAAACAAACTGAGGGTTGCTGTAGAGGCAGGGGGTGGAGGGATGGGGTAACTGGGTGATGGACATTAAGGAGGGCATGTGATGTAATGCGCACTGGGCCTGTACCTCTGAAACCAATAATACATTATATGTTAATTAATTGAATTTAAATTTTAAAATGTTAAAAAAGTAAAACAAAAACCAACATGCTTTAAAAACAGATACTATGATGTATATAACTTCTGAATATGTTTAGACCTGATAGATTAAGAACATTAGCAGATTTTGAAAGCATGTAAAATTCATATTTAAATATTGTTTATATGTGTATATGTTATATATTTTATGTATATTAATATTTACTTTATAATCAAGCCTTTAAAAATTAAGACCCATATGAAGAAGAAACAGAAATAAATTATTCAGAATATTTTTCATTACTCTTAGTGTCATTAAAATATTTTTTTGTAAAGATTTGTAAAGATTTATTCTTTTCTTTTTTTCTAAGATTCTGAACCTATTCTAAACCTAAAATACAATTCTAAATGAGATTCTGTGTAACAACATTAATTTATATAATCATAATTTGAGAGAAAGCAATAGACTATTTACCTAAATTAACTGATGTGTTCAAACTTGTCTATTAGTACCTATGTAAATCCAAGCCAATAGCTGTTTTAAATAAAATTAGCTTTTTTAACAAAAAAACTAGAATTAATTAAAGAGTGGAAAGATTTTATATTTTTTAAACATATTATTTATCCTTGGTTCAAACATTGCTCTCTGTAAACACAGTCTCTTTGGAGTCAATAATGTAATGAATAATAGTCATTAGTATCAGCCTGCATTTATATGTGCTGACACATTTTTCATGTCTTTGGTAATCTCCTAGTATTTTGTAACACAATGAAAACCTATTTGGTTAGAAAATTACAGAGGCATAGAAAAGTAGATTATCATCTTTCTGGGCAGCCTTTATTTATAAGGCAATTCCTTTAGCAGTATTTCTCATTTGATTAGTTTAATGTAGGAGTAGAAGTATAAATATTTAAGTACATTATGAAAACAAGATGGTAGGCAATTATTGGTAAGGCTTTTATTTTTATGATTAACTTTTCCTAAAAAGGAATAGTTTACAGAATAATTTTTGAAGGATATGGAAAAACTTGCGTTAATAGGGCATGGTACTTTCTGCCTTATCAAGAGAATCCAAATAAAGAAAAAATGTTGCCGTATAAGGAAAGCATATATTTGAAGCAGTCAAGCTACCATTCTTCATTAACTTGGAAACTCTGAGTGGAAGAAAACAATGCTTAGTTCATGAAATATGAGCAATTGTGAAACCCTGTGCAAATTAGAAATAGGTATTTTTTTCAAGAAGGATTGGATATTAATATTCAAATAACCTACATAATTGTAATAAATCATGATCTTTATTTTAGTTAATATATATCACCTAATTTGTTCTTCACACCATCCTATCAACATCTTTGGTCTGTTTGAAGAATTATGTAAGATAAAAATATCAGGCAGATGATTACCATTACAGGGAGTTTTCTGAGAGCTAGTTCAGTTTCCTTTTTACTCATGCCAGGATTAGAACTTCCACACCTTCCACACAGAAGGGTGATAAAAGCTTTACTTGGGTACAACACTAAGAAAAAAATATGTAAATGTGAACAAAAGGCAGGATTTCTGTTAGTAAATCAAAATGAACCATACTAGGAACCCAGGAATAGCAGGTTTGCTCACTTAGCAATTTTAGTTCACTTTCTCTGGACACAGTTCATAGATACAAAATACTTCTTTGTGTTAAAAATCAGGAAAATGAGATTGATAAATCTTTTTATCTCAGTGGAAAGTATTTTTAGTCTCTTATTGCATTCTCTTTTTAAAACTCTGTAATATAGAGTAAAATCACCCTTTCTTATACAGTTGGAAAAAGTAGATAATATAGATGATATATCCAGTCTTAACTGGATGTAAATAGTATTACAAATTATCTTAATACCCCCAGAATAGAGAATTGTGAGCTTCTGAATTTAGTTTTTATTTTTGCATGTAAATCCAAACTTCCAAAGGTTCTTCAAAGATCTGGATTTCATTTGCTCTTGTATTGAATACTTCAAGTATTAAATAACTCTATGGATGCATCAAGATGCAGCTCTCTCCCACCTTTTTTTTTTTTTTTTGAGAAGGTTCACAATTCTGAGTATAAGAAAAGCTTCTTAAATGAAGAAATGAGAAAATAAAGGATGCTGATCTGCTAGTATCTGGAACAAACAGTGCACAGACAGAGTTCTTTAGGAACTTCAAAGAATATATAGGAGGGACATTTGTTCCTAGTTTAAAGCATAGATATGTAGAGTGGGAGAGAAAAGATGAAGATATAATTTGTCAGGAAGCAAACCAAAAGTAAGGTACAGCTTTGAAACTTATAGATGACTTCAAAAATAATCATTAATCAAAACCATTAATCAAAAAGGAAAAAAGCAAATAAATATTGACATATTTTTGAGCTTATGTAAAAGTCAAATGATGTTATAAGAACTGAAAAAAATAAGTTTTTAAAGAAGATATGTGATAAAACCAAAAATTCTGGCTTTTAATTTTTACTTAAAAGTCCTCTTAAAATCAATTCTCAGTAAAAGGTATAATAAATATAGAAATCTCCAACAACAAAATTCTTGTTATTTATATGCAGATTAATAATTTTATAATATTATTAAATATGCCAAAATAGCACATGATTTGATAAATGGCTCCTGACACTTACCTAAACTTTAAAAAATGTGTTCCTAATATGATACGTCAAGGTTACTGTTTATTCAAACTATGCCTTATAACAATATCTTCCATAATTAAATTATGTGGCTGATTAACACAGGTGAGAAGTAAGAGAAATTTATATGGGCTAGCCATATTTATTATTCATCCTTTATTTTTTAATACAAAATTTCCATGTTTTATTACCATAATGCAAAACCTAATCTTTCATTTTGTTGAAGAGTTATTTCCACACATTTTGTGCAACAAATTGATCAGAATTCAACTATGATGTAAAATATCATCAGAGCCATATGTGAATGTACTGGAATGAAATATACACAAAATATTTTTGTATTGCTTTTAAAATTAATTAAAATGCAACTATCATCTCTTTTAATGCTATTATTTGTAATAGGGAAAGGCAGATATATTTATTTCCATGATTCTGCACATATGTAAATATGTGAGAGAGGAGTCTAAAATTAAAACAAAAAGCTTTTATATGTTCTTTCTTCATGCTTATTTCACACTCATCTCTTCTTTCCCCACTCCTTTCTTCCTTATATTTCAGGAGGTTAAGTCTACTCAGTGCCTTACTTCTTATTTAAATTTGAGGCATCTTTTCTCATATACGTAACTTTCTCTTCCAGGTTTTTTTTAAGGTAGTTCTATTACATAATGTATGTAAAACATTACATAATGTTTTACACAGATACACACATACAAAGACACAGACACAATGTGTATGTATAGGTATATATACCTATACATACACACACACACATATCCTTGTGAGGCCACCACTCAACCTAAGAACTGGGATATTACCAATACTGCTGAAATTATCCTTATACTCTTCTCTAATTTCATTCTCCATCTTCGTCCTTCCCACACCCAGTCATAAACATGATCCTACATTTTAAAAAAAATTATCATTTGCTTTAATTTATTAAAATATGATTTATCATATTTATGTGTAATCAGAACATATAAATTTCATTTTGTTGTTTTGAATTTATATAAGTGGAATCGTGTTGTATACATGATTAGAAACAGCTTTTTTTCACTCAACACCATATACATGTAAAATTTACCCATACTATACCTATGTGTTCCTGGCTCATTCATTTTCCTCAATATATACTCTTCTACTTTGTGAGTAAATGCAATTTCATATTTTCATTTTTCTTACGTTGGCTATCTGGCCATTTTCTATAGTGGATTGAATTTACATCCATCTGGAACCTCAGAATGTGACCTTAACTGCAAATAGGTTTTGGCAAGATATCAATTGGTTAAGGATCCTGAGAAGAAATTATCCTGGATTTAGAGTGAACCCTAAATCCAATCACTGGTGCCCTCATAAGAAGAGAAGACAATGCAGAGACAAGAGGAAAGAAGCCATGTAAAGACGGAGAGGTAGATGCTGGTGTTATGCTTCCATAAGCCAAGGAATGTCAGGAAATATCACAAGCTAGAAGACATGAAGGATTCTCCCTAAGAACCTCTGGAGGTACCTTGGCCTTGTCCACACAGTGATTTCAGATTTCTAATTTTCAGAAGTGTGACAGTACAAATGTCTCCTGTTTTAAGCCCTCACTCTATCCTCTTTATCTCTTTAATCTCTATTTTATATTGTCCACCTTTCTGAGTCTCTGGGATTCACCCTGGTAACACCTTCAGATTTGTTTTCCTGCTCAGTGGATACTTTTAATCCTGTCTTGATAGGTGTTTCATCTGTTGGTGAACCCATTTTACTGAGTTGTAAATTTCAATAATTTCGTATATTGTGTTTTTCTTCAATTTGCCATGCATTTTATCCTTTCCTTTTCTTGATAATGTTTCCTATTCTTTGCATTGTTTCTTATATATGTAGTTACTTAATATTCTGCACCTAATAATTTAAACATTTAAATTCCTTGGGGATCAATTTCTTATTTCTCCTGGCTCTCCAGGTTGCTTTGTATTATTATCATTTGTGTTCCAAAGAGCAATACTGGGTTTCATTTTGCATAAGGATTTTGAAAGATTTTAGTTTATCTCACTAGTCCATGCCCTTACTCCTAGAGATTTGGGTGAGGATATTTATTTATTTCATTACAAAAAGAATGCTGATAGTCCATTCTCTGTCTCTCTCACTATCCTTTTTTTATGTAGTTATTTATTTGTTTGCAGAGTGAGTCTTAACAATAACTATGCCAACAAACTACAGAAATATTAAATGTTGTTCTTACCTGTGATTGACTTCATTAACCTTGAGATTTTTATGTATATTTAAGTTAAATATATTATAACCTAAAACATATTAATATCAATGTGAACATTATATTGATAAGTATATATTTAATATCCAATTTACCTAGTAGTTTTTCTAGACTAGCAAACTCTGATTTATGAATACATTAATTTATGAATAATTTGCATTTTTTTCATCTTTGGATTATTTTAGTGGATTATGTCCCAGATGGAATATAATATACATATTATTGTATGTAATGTTTTACATACATTATGTAATAGAACTACCTTAAAAAAAACCTGGAAGAGAAAGTTACGTATATGAGAAAAGATGCCTCAAATTTAAATAAGAAGTAAGGTATGATCATTTTTTTTTCTGTACCATTTTACCTATTTCCACCCCCAGCTCTTGCCAACCACTTTTGCACTACCTCTTGCTTTGACTTTTTTGTTGTTGTTGTTTTAGAGTCCACTTATAAGTAACACCATGTGGTTTTTTTTTTCTGTCTAGTTTATTTCACTAAACTTAATGTTTTCCAAGTTCATCCATGTAGTAGCAAATGACAGGATATATATATGTGTATATATGTATACATATATATGTATATACACACACACATATGTTGTCATAGTATATCTATCAATCTATCATCTATCTTATAACAACATATATATATTATATCTATAACATATATATAAAACTTATATAACTTACACATGTATAACATATATATATGTGTGTATACACACACACGCATATATATATATGTATATATATGAACATTTCTTGATCCAAACAACCTATTCTAGGTTATTTCCATACCTAGGCTACTGGGAATAATGTTGCTATGAATATGGGAGTATATATATCTCTTTGAAATAATGATTTTGTTTCCTTTGGATATATACCCACAGTGGGACTGCTGGATCATATAATATTACTATTTTTAATTTTTCTTAAAGATTTTTTTATTTGACAGAGAGAGAGAGAGCACAAGTAGACAGAGAGGCAGGCAGAGGGAGAGGGGGAAGTAGGCTCCCTGCTGAGCAGAGAGCTCGATGCGGAACTCAATCCCAGGACCCCGAGATCATGACCTGAGCTGCAGGTAGAGGCTTTAACCCACTAAGCCACCCAGATGCCCCTTTTTAATGCAATTTTAAATGTGATTATTTTCTTGATTTTTTTTTTGCTGATAACTTGTAATTAGTATATAAAAACATAACAGATTTCTGTATATCATTTTGTATACTGCTGTTTTACTGAATTCATTTATTATTTAAAATCATTTTTAATGCAGTTTTTTAGGTTTTCTATATATAGTATCATGTCATCTGGAAAGAGTGACAATTACTTCTCTTCCAACTGGAATTGCTTTAATTACTTTTTCTTACCCAATAGCTGTCACTAAGACTTCCAATACTATGTTAAATAAAAGCGAAAAGAGTGGGCATCCTTGTCTTATTCCAGATATAAGAGGAAAAGCTTTCATTGTTTCACATTGACTGTGATGTTAGCTGTATGCTTGTCATCTTTGGCCATTATTATATTGAGGTACAATCCCTCTATATCCACTTTGTTAACAGTTTTATCAAGAAATGTTGAATTTTGTCAAATGCTTTTCTGTATATATTGAGATGTTCATATAATTTTTATCCCACATTTTTAAATATGTGGTATATCACATTGATTTGCAGAAGTTGAGCCATCCTTTGCATTATTGGGATACATCATTTGATAATGATATATATATTTTTTGTACTTTTAGAATTTGGTTTGCTGATATGTTGTTGAGGATTTGGCATCCAGTGTTATCTGGGATTTTGGCCTATAATTTTCTTGCAGTGACCTTGTCTGGTTTTGGCGTCAGGGTATTCTTGGACGCATAAAATGATTTTTGGAAGTATTCATTCCTGTTATAATTTTTGGAAAAGTTATAGAAAGACTGGTATTAGTTCCTCTTTAAGTGTTTGTTAAAATTTATCAGTGAAATCATATGATTCTGGATTTTGTTTGTAGGGAGATTTTGGTTACTAATTCAATCCCCTTACTAATAATTTATCTGTTCATCTTACTAATAATTTATCTATTTAAAGTAACCAGGGATTCAAAAACATGTGTATGGGCAATTTCAGTTCTTACTTGATTAATTATAATCAATTAATTAAAATTTTAGTTAATGTGTTTCTGTGTATCATGTAATTGAAATTCAGTTTATGTAAACTAGTGACCCTTGACAGCAGCTAGTATGTTTAATTTTATTTACTTAGATTTGTATGTTTCTCTTGCTGTACAAATCTTATTTAAATACATTATCAAATTCCATATAAAAATAATTTTAGGTGGTAGAATTTATTTCCATGAAGCATAAAGCAAATTTTATGTTTAAATATTATGGTCATAAGTTATTTCCCAAGGACTCATTGCTGTTAAGTTGAAGATTTAGGGACTGAAACCATAGTTTCTGAAAACAAACCCAGTCATTTAGCCTCCATTTGCTAACTTTAAAGGTTTATCATTTGTTAAATAATTTGCATATTATTCCTAGAAATGTACTATACAGGTACATTAAGTGATATTTAAAACAAGCTAAAAATTTTAGTAATATCTAGAAACTTTACCTTTTTATTTTGACAAAATTAGTACCTTAAATATAGAAGTAGATAATAATTACATGTTTTCCTTCAACCCAGTAATTATTATTATTCAGTAATAACATCATAAAATTTCTGCCACTACTGAAATTCAGTATCATTATGCAAAGTAAATACAGCACATATATTTTTCAAAATTGTGAGTACATATAGTGTGCACTTCTGTTTTTATGCTGAATGGAGATAGCATAGCCAACATATATCTTTTATCAAAAACAGATATTATCTTTCAGAGATCTGAAGAGTATTTAGAAGACTATATGTATCATTGGCACCCTAACATGAATGACAAAGGGACATAGCTATGTTTGTATGAATGTCATTTTGCTACTAAATATCTTATGCTTTAACTGTTCTCTCAAAAGACAGGAAAAAAAAAACCATAGTTACTTTTTAAAAATTCTATCTTAATTTTTTGCTGTTGTTATATAGAAATGGATGACACTAGTGATAAGTTAAAAAGAAAGAGCTCCTGTTTCCAAGGTAACCAATCTAAATTAATAGCAAGCCTACAGAACTTCATGTTCAGAATATAATGTAAAAGGTTCAATCTGTAGTTCAGAAATGAAAGCCAAAATTACTATATTTTGGGATTCGTTTGGAAACATTTTTAAATTTCAAAGTTTCAGCTGAGAATTTTAATTTGGATTAGGCAGTAATATTTCTTTTCTGAAAGAGAAACATTTTCTTTCTTTTTTTCTTTTTAGAGAGAGAGAGAGCATGCATATGCATGAGTGGGGCAGGGAGGGACAGAGGAAGAAGGAGAGAGAGGATCTTAAACAGGGTTCATGCCCAGCACAGAGCCCTATTAGGGGCCCAATTTCATAACCCTGAGATCATAACCTGAGACAAAATCGAGAGATGCATAACCAACTGAGCCACCCAGGTGCCCCAAAGGAGAAATATTTTCTGATTAAATTTCAGATTGAAGCAGAAATGTCACTGGTTAATCTCTATAATTTCATTATCAATACAACAAAATATGATATAAGCATATAATAATTTTCCAATGAAATATTGTGACGGAGAACTAACACTAATTCATTGCCCCCAAAGATATCGTGAACTTTTCTTACTCCCATATGCACATTTTTCTCTTTTCTCTTTTCTTTTATTTTTTCTCTTCTT
Organism: Nasua narica; assembly: GCA_028533885.1. Taxonomy (NCBI): domain Eukaryota; kingdom Metazoa; phylum Chordata; class Mammalia; order Carnivora; family Procyonidae; genus Nasua; species Nasua narica. Next base: position 51,373,005 of record CM052802.1, read on the forward strand.
TTCTTTTCTCTTTCTTTCTTTTTTTCTTTTCTTTCTTTTCTTTCTTCTTCCTTTCCCTTCCTTCCTTGTCTCCTTCCATTTTTCTTTTTCTTTCATCTGTTTATGTATCTTTCTATCCAACCACACATATACTGTATATATGCATTCTCATTGCAGAGTCTAAACTCTTAGCCTCTATGCTATAATGTCTCATAGAAGAGAGTGCAGAAGAGCGAGTATAAGAATTTACAGAGAGGACAGGAATGATCCAGTACGCTTGCTATTTATTGAGTGTTGCAGAGGAAAGTTTTAAATTTTCAGAAATACTTAGTATTAAGGCCAAAGCAGAAAGGAAGACCAAATAGATGAAAACAGTGGGCAATTAATTAAGACTATAGAACTGAAACTCTAGTTTATACAAGCTTATTTTTTATAGTTTACCTTTAATAAATTGATGTATGTGTGTGCATTCATTACTGAGAGAGAACTTAATTTTGTTCATAAAATTCATTCATGACTGAGATAACAAAAGTCTAGTATGCTAATAATTGTGAGAATTCTTATACCTCTTTAGAGAATTACAGACCAATATCCTTGATGAACACAGATGTAAAAATTCTCACCAAGATACTAGCCAATAGGATCCAACAGTACATCAAAAGGATTATTCACCACGACCAAGTGGGATTTATTCCTGGGATGCAAGGTTGGTTCAAC
>CM052802.1:51374200-51404967 GCA_028533885.1 Nasua narica
AATAAGTCAAGCAGATAGAGTCAATTATCTTATGGTCCCGCTTCCATGTGGAGCATAAGGAAAAACATCGAGGGCATTGTGAGAAGGAAGGGAAGGGTGAATGGGGTGCAATCAGAGGCGGCAATGAACCATGAGAGACTGTGGACTCTAAGCAACAAACTGAGGGTTTTGGAGGGGTGGGGGTGGGGGGTTGGGCGAGCCTGGTGGTGGGTATTGAGGAGGGCATGTATTGCATGGAGCACTGGGTGTGGTGCATGAACGGTCAATCTTGTAACACTGAAAAAATAAAATAAACATATTTGGGGAATAAATAAATAAATAAATAAATAAATAAATAAATAAATAAAATCTTTTAAAAAATTAAAAATATATATATTTGTTTTAACCATAGCCATCTGTTACTTTTCTGCTATTTCATACATCATGAATAATCTCACTAAAATTTACCCCCAATGGCTTGATAAACTAATAACTAGGAAAACTTGGAACAAGATTCATGTCTATATTTTATTTTGTGCACTCTTTTGTTAAAAAAAATCCAGAATTTTTGAGATATCCTTGACTATAATAAAGTGTAACTATTTAAAGTATATAATTTGATAAATATTTACACATGCATACCTCATGAGATGACTCCTAAAGTCAAGATTATGCAAGATTTTGTAACAATTTATAAAAATGTTAATTATACCTATCTCAATTTGATATCCCATTGGACAACAATGTTAAATACTCTACATTTTAGTAGTATACATTTACTTCTACTTTAATTACCTGCATTAAAATCATTTATTTGTGACAAATCTGTGTGTGTGAGTATGTGTGTATGTGTGTGTATACATAAAACATTAAAACGTGGGTAAGGCTAAATAGCATATACATGCGTACCACACTTTAGAAGTTGGTCTAGTGTAATTTCCTCCTTTAGAAAGTTTTTTATTTTTAAATTTTCATCTAATAATATTACGTTTGTTTGCGATTTATATCTTGATAGTTTGGTTTCAGAAGGAAATTGTCCATCCCCATTATAGGCCAATTATGATAAAATTTAACACTTTTTTTGTTTAATACTCTTTTATCCAAAAGTAAAGTATTTCACAAAACTTCCTTCAAAAAATAATTGTATGCCATCACACTCTGGCCATTTCTTTATATTAAATAATCCATTATGTGCAAAAATTTTTTCCATTTCATAACAAAAACAAAAATAGTCATAGAACGTGACTAATTTCTATGTAACTGAAATAATTTTTTTAAGATTTTATTTATTTAATTGACAGAGAAAGAGATCACAAGTAGACAGAGAGGGAGGCACAGAGAGAGGGGGAAGCAGGCTCCCTGCTGAGCAGAGAGTCTGGTGCAGGGCTCAATCCCAGGACCCTGAGATCATGACCTGAGCTGAAGGCAGAGGCTTTAACCCACTAAGCCACCCAGGCGCCCCTGAAATAATTTTATTAGGGAAATTTTCTCAATTTGTACTATTCACAAATAGTAAATAAAAGAACTAATTAATATATTTACAAAGATATAGCAGGAAATCTATTATATGTATTTATCTATTACTCCAACTGCAAACTCTAATGCATTAGGTATATCCTGAAGGATGCATAAATTTAACATGATTAAATTCTAATGGGCAAAACTATGTATATAAAGTATATGTATAACTTATATATATATGTATATACATATATATATATATAAGCTGAAGCTAACACTTCACAGAAAATTTCCAAATACATTCAATATAGATATGATATAAAAACATTCTACTTATGTATCTGTGTGCTGGCTTAAACTGTTTTTCACCTCCCTTCTTTGCTGGTCTCCCTATTGTTATTGCCAACACATAAAAATAAACAGGACCTTCAGTTCTTGATGGTCCTTATGTCTGTTTTTTATTCTCAGCATATCATCCTAATCCTTTCTTTGTAATTTTATTATCATTTTTGAAGCCAATTGTGATAGGAAACATAGCATTTTGGATTCAGGTAGGGAAAAGATTAACGAATACAGAGAAAGCTTTCATGTGGATAATCTGAGCAAGTGGGAGTATTGAGAAAGTAAACAAAGATAGGGCATCTAAATGTGACTGTGACAGTCATATTTTAAATTCTCCTGATTACTTCAGTGTATTTAAACCAAAGCAAAGATTTGTATTTGTTCAATTTTGCATTTATCATAAATAGCTTTGAGGAAGTTTATTTATCCAAGCAGTGTCTAAAAGTTTTCTTTCATTTAAATATGGGGAAATGAAGAAGAATTAAATTTAAGAAAGAAATTACATAGGTCTATCAGGAAGTCATATTTGAGCATAAATTGAATATGAATTAAATAAATAAGGGCTTTATTTTCATATGGGAAGGACTCAAAAGGGTTTCTCTAGCTTTTGTGATGTCAAGCAACAGGGTACTCCAAACTAAACCAATTAGATACAAATATTTTTTAATTCGTACTTTTAAAGCTTTATTTGTAAATAAACTTTATTCTTATTATACAAGCATGCCCTGCATTCATAATTACCTAGTTTAAGATAAAATAGGAAATAAATGAATATAAATATGATAGAAGGGATCCTTAAAAAGGTTAAATCAATGTGAGTCATTAATACAAAGAAGTGAAGTGGTTGCCCTCTTCCTTAGAATGATATTTTGATGACAAACTGCAGCAATGATAATGATAATAAGAATACAAATTAATGTTTATGAATCACCACGTGCCAGAAATTTTTCTATTTTGTGTGCATTAACTATCTATATTTCTAGTTTTATTGAAACATAATTGACATATAACATTCTATCACTTTAAGGTATACAACATAATGATTTTATATGTACATATATTATAAAATAATTACCAAAATAAGTTTAGTTGACATCCATTACCTAACAGTTACAGTTATTTTGTGCATGTGATGAAAGCTTTTAAGATATACTCTCTTAGCAACTTTCAAATAGAAAATACAGCGTCATTAACTATGTTATCAAAATACTGTACATTATATCCCCCGGACTTATGTATCTAATAATTGAAAGTTTAGACTTTTGGCCACCTTTACCTACTACTACCACTCCACACCCACCACATTTAACAATCACTGATCCGTTTTCTGTTTCCATGAATTGTTTTTTTAGAATTTACATATAAGTGAAATTCTAAAGTATTTGTCTTTCTTTAACTTTTTTCATTTAGCATAATGCCCTCAAGTTACGTCTAGGTTGTCTCAAATGGCAGGATTTCCTTCTGTTTTATGCAATATATCATCACATATATATATATATATTTTTACTTTATCCATTCAATGGACACTTAGGTTGTTTCCATGTCTTGCCTATTGCAAATTGTCCACTGGAATAAACATGAGGGTGCAGATATCTCCTTGACAGAGTGATTTTGCTTTCTTTGAATATATACCCAGAAATGGAACTGCTGGATCATATGGTAGTTGTCTTATTTTTTGAGGAGCTTCCATACTTTTTTCCTTTGTGGCTACACCAATTTACATTACCACCCACAATACAAAGGGTTCCCTTTTCTCCACATCTTGACAGTACTTATCTCTGGTCTTTTTGATAGCAGCCATTCTAAAAGCTATGAGGGGATATCTTAATGTGGTTTTGATTTGCATTTCTCTGATGATTAGTAAGTTAAGCCCCTTTAATGTACCTTTTGTTCATTTATATGTCTTCTTCAGAAAACTGTGTCTTTAGTTCCTCTGCCCCTTTTTCCTCATTAAATTGTGTTTTTGTTATCAAATCGTAGAAGTTATATATTTTTCATATTAATGCCTACCAGATACATGATTTGCAAATGTTTTCTCCCATTCTGTTGGTTGCCATTTCATTTTGTTGATGGTTTCCGTTGTTGTGCAAAGATTTTTTGTTTGATATAGTCCCACTTGTCTATTTTTAATGTTGTTGCCTTTGCCTTTCCAAGAAAATCATTGCCAAGTCCAATGTCAAACTTATCCTCTATGCTTTCTTCTAGGAGTTTAATGGTTTCAGATCTTACATTCAAGTCTTCAACCCGTTTTGAATTATTTTCTGCAAATGGTGTAAAGTAGGGATCTAGTATCATTCTTTTGAATGTAGTTGTCTCATTTTTCCAACACAATTTATTTGAAGAGACTTTCCTTTCCCCATTGTATATTCTTGGCTGCTATGGAGGATACAAATCTTTCTTTTTAATTTTCACAATAATCTAAAAAGTATTACTGTTTTCACCCTCACTTTAAAGATGAAGAAACATGGGCATAGAAATATCGACTAACTTGCTTAAGACCTTAACGACATCTAGGATATAGTAGAATAAGGCTTTAAGCCCATTAAGTTCAGTGTGAGTTTCAGTCTTACCACTGTAATCATCAATTCCCATTCCTTGGTTTCATAATTTCTTTACAAGGTGTTATGTTTTCCTTTACTAACAAATAAATCTCTCTCTGTCCCACTTTCTTTCTTTTTCTTAATTTTTAAAAAAGATTTTATTTATTTATTTGAGAGAGATAGTGAGAGAGGGAATACAAGCAGGGGGAGAAGGAAAAGCAGACTTCTTTCTGAGTAGGAAGCTGGGGTCAGGGCTGGATCCCAGGACACTGAGATCATGACCTGAGCTGAAGGCAGTCACTTAATGACTGAGTCACCCAGGCGCTCCTCTCTGTCCCATTTTCAACAAAGTCTTATAGCCCTATGTATATATTTAATGGCTTCCAACATATTTAGTTCTAGTGCTTTCTAAAGCAAGCTTGCCACATGATCTCTACTATCTAAGCCCAGCCCAACACTTCAGACTTGTATCTCAGTACTTTCTTCTAAATTTATAATGCTCTAGTCATTCTGGACTACTCTGTGTTCCAAAAAGTGGATCAATATGACTACTCGAAACATTCATTCATAATATTCTTTCAATCTATCATGTCTGTTTCAATTCTGCTTACCAAAGCATAGCTTACCACCTAACAGCACAAATGTCTTTCCTCTGAATTTTTTCTAGACACCGTGTCAGATTTAGTTGTTCCTTTTCTGATTCTAGCCTTTCATCTTATATCTTTATTATTTTACTTGTTTTATTCTTCTTTGATCATAATTTGATCTTTAAATCTCTAAGTTCTTAGGGGAATCAAATATCCTTGGAGTTTTTACTTTGTGGCTTTGGAACAAATTTAATATCGCCAATCACAAATAGTCAGACCCTGAATTGTACCCTCAAGTCATGCTTTTTTCAGGAGCACTCACTGCCCAGGGGTTACGGGAAGAAGACTGCAAGAATGAATTGCCCTCCAGTTCAATCCAATTGACAGCATTTTCTCAGGGATTACTAGAACAGCCTAGTTCTAACTCTTCACTGATAACAGAATGAATAAAATTTTTCAAAGGCAACTTGAAAATATGCTCTGATGAAGCAAATCAAGAGCACAGACTGGTGTCTCAGGGTTAGTAGCCTAATGAAGCCAGAGGGTTCCATTGTGTGAAACTTAAGAGCCAGGAAAGCTGCACCATTATGTTGTGAAAATATATATTTTTTCATTTTATACATTCAACACTGTTTTAATAAAAACCCATCCAGATTTTGTGAAACCTTAAAAAACGTTCTAAAATGTGTTTAGAACATAAAATGTATAAATGTACAAAATGTATACATTTTGTACAAAAAATATTTAAAATATATACTAATAGCCAAGAATGTACTTAAAAAGAAAAATAAGAAACCGATACAATTCATTAAAATAACGGACTATATGACGTATTCCAGGAAACAAATAGATCAGGGAAAATGTGAAAAGAGACTCGTGCATATATAAAAATGTGGGCTATGATTCAGTTCACATTTCTAATTAGTCAGTTCTGCTATAAGGCCTGTTTTTACATGACTTTGTTCCAATACAATTGATATATCATGGAAAAAAAGAAATATAATGTAAATTTCCTGTTTTCTCATGTGTAATTTTATCCTAGAAAGCACTAAACAAATGCAGCAAACTGCACCCAGCAAAGTGGAGCCTCACAGGAATGTACAACAGGCTCACATACACATTTCAATTACCAGCTACTTTAGCTCATTGTGTACATTAATGAGCCACACCCCTGAACATCTGGTGTTGTAATTTTCTCCTCCTCCTACCACTTAATTACGCAAAAGCTGTAACTTTTTCAATGCTCACTTCTACAAACTATTTTCTAGATTATATTTACTACAGTATTTATGTGCTTGTTAACAATTTAATACATATAAAACTGTGTCACTGTTTTTCCTTAGGTTCTTATTTTTTGTTTTCTGTGTGTTACTGATGAGTTTTTTTTTAGTATGTTTCCCCATTTTTCCAGTAAAATTGCATTTATTGAACAATTATGGATACCATAATGATTTTTAGGAATGCATATATTGTGTTATAGTCGAACTGAATGTAAATGGTCTAGGGGAATTAGTTATTGATTCTAAAAACAGATTTCTGAATCATGTTGTATGTAACATTATTCAAGGAAATATTCATGACTAAAGTACTAAATAAAAAGGAAACCTGATTTTTTTCTTTCTGGTGAGAACACTTAAAATCTTCTCTCTTAGTAAATTTCAAGTGTACATTATTATCAACCATAGTCGCTATACTATACATTAGTTCTCCAGAACTTATTGATCTTATAACTGGAAATTTGTACCTTTGATCAGTATCTCCCCTTTCCTCCCTGCCTCTGGTAACTGCCATTGTACTGTTACTGAGAGTTTGATTTTTTTTTTTTTTTAGATTTCATATATAAGCAAAATCATGCAATATTTGTCTTTCTGTATAGTTTATTTCACTTAACATAAGTTCATTCAGGTTCATCCAAAACATTCACAGAAATGGAAATGGTAACTGTGGGAGGTGATGAATATGTTAATTAGATTGATGGTGGTAATTATTTCACAAAGTGTACACATATCAAAACATTATATTGTATACCTTAAATATTTAAGATCTTTGTCAAATAATAAATAGAAGTTAAAAAAGTGAACATACCAAAGTAAACAAATGTAGATAAATCAAATAAAAACAATTCTGAGACATAAGAAAATATCTTTTAACCCTGACTTGGGAAAACAAAACAAAATGCACACACACAAACACAGACATAATATCTCCTAAGAAAGATACAAAACCCAGAAAGCATAAAAGACTGGCAAATTGACTATCTAAAGATTAAATTGACTACCTAAAAGACTGACTAAATTGACTACCTATCTTATGTAAAAGTCTCTAAAATCAGGGGCTTCTGGGTGGTTCAGTCGATAAGCAGATGCCTTTGGCTCAGGCTCAGGTTCAGGTCACTCCTGTGGTCCTGGGATCCAGCCCCACATAGAGCCCAGCATAGAGCCCCGCATGGAGCCCCACAACAAGCCCCACATTGGGCTCCCTGCTAAATGGGGAGCCTGTTTCTCCCTCTCCCATTCCCCCTGCTTGTGTTCCCTCTCTCTCTCTCTCTCTGTCAAATAAATAAACAAAATATTTTTAAAAAACCTCTAAAATCAAAATTAAAATATAGGTGATAGGACAAAATCATTTTAATTATTAAAATAATTAAAACTTAATTAAAAAATGAGCAAAATTTAATGTTTCACTCTACAAATAAATGTTAAATGGCCAATAAACTTATAAGGAGGTCTTTATTTTATATGATCATGTGAGCAGAAATCTCTCTGCATTAGTAATTAGGCACAAAGCAAATCAAAAAATGAAATAAGTTATTTTAAGCTATAAGATAAGAAAATAAACGATTCATCATAGTTACTTTTAGGAATGGCGAGGGATATGAGCACTCTGAATCATTAGTGTGAATGCTATTTTGCTCTATTTACACAATTTTAAATGGAAATTTGGTAGTGACCCAGAAAATTCATGTCTATGAATCGTCCAAGAAATATAATATTACATGTACAAACTGTATATAGGCATGAGGTTGATGTTTACATTATTGCTTATAATGGCAAAATTTATAAAATGTCCAACAATCACAAGAGAATAGTAGTCTATAGCCATGCTCTGGAATAATATCAATTTTTAAATATAATCCTTCAAATCTATACATAATGATATAGAAAATCTGACAACATTTATTATTACAGGGAGATAAAACTAATAAAGCCAAGCAATCTGATCTAAGTTTTGTTTATTGTTTGTTTGTTTTACAAGACTAAAACAAAAAATAATGTTTGTGTATACCTGGTGTGGCAGGCAGAATAATGGCCTCAGATGCTTACATCTTAATACCTAGCACCTGTGACTGTTACTTTACATAGCAATGGAGAACCAAGGTGGCAGATGCCACTGAGGTTGCTTATCAGCTGAGTCTGAGATAGAATATACTGGACTCTTTGGGTGGGACCAATCTAATCACTTTTGAGTCCTTTAAGGTCTTTAAAAGAATAGTCTTCATCTGAATCTCTGAATACCAGATGGTAGTGTGGAAACACTAGATCCCTCCAGAGCTGTCTCTGAAGATGGAGGAAGGGAGCCAGGAGCCAAGAAATTCAAGAAGTCTCTAGAAGTTGAAAAAGCAAGGAAAATTTTTTTCTCCTAGAGCTTTGAAAGGTAAGCAGTCCTGCTGATTTTCATTCTGTGCAACCCATTCCTAACTTTTGACATAAAGAACTATAAAATAATACATTTGTGTTGCTTAAGCCATTAAGATTGTGTTAATTTGTTTTAGTAGCAATTGGCAACTAAAACACTTGGAAATAGAAAATTTGCCTAGAAATACACACCAAACTGTCAATTGTTGTTCTCTGTGGGAGCTGGAATAATACTAGAAAAAGTGTGAGAAGGGGAGGCTGTCACTTATATAAAGAGGAAAATAAATCAGAAATAGAATACATTACGAAAACAAATTATGTTGGGCCTTGTAGGCCATGTCATGGAATTTTTATTTTATTCTAACTGAAATGGTACAGTCTTTAATTTTTTTTTTTTTTTTACCCTGAGGGAGAGAGAAAGAGCGTGAGTGCATGCATATGGTGGAGGATGGGGACAGACGGAGACAGAATCTTAAACAGGCTCCACCCCACCATGGAGCCTGACCTGGGGCCCCATCTAAGGACTCTGAGATCATGAGCTGAGATGAAATCAAGAGTTGGACAGTTAACTGACTGAGTCACTCAGGTACCCTCATTAAAAAGTTTTAAGCAACAGAATATGATCTAAGTTTTTCAAAATCTCACAGACTGACTTGTAGAAAATACAGTTTTGGTGACAAAAGAGGAAACAATATGAATGCTGCTGGGGGGGGGAAGGGATAAAAAAACAAAAAAAATGTGATATTAAAAGAGCAAATACAGTCACTGATGTGTTTTAGCTAATGTGCAATTTAAAATGTGGGAATGATATAAAGCTGTCTTAGTTCATACAAGATTTTTCCTCAGAGCCTATTTTGTGCCATGAAAATAGTAGCTGAATGCAGCAGTTCAAAAGAAATACAGGACAGACATGATGCCCTTGGTGTTTTTCCTTTTGTCTGATTAAACCATGTAATTTGGCTTGAGAGTGTTCAATGAATGGTGTTTCCAGATTTTGTACATTTTGTGTGTTTCCTTGGTGAATCTCTCCCCATTTAACTATTTGAAATATGTGTATTTCTTTTCCTCTTCTAGTGATTACCTTAACTTTTCTGAAGATACCCATACTTTAAACTTCATAATCAAGTTATTTTTATCACCATGAAACATGAGATAACTAGCAAAACTAATCTCTCCCTCTCACCCCCACCCCCCACCTCCACCTCATCCAAGCCAAATTCCTGTTGGCAAGCTTTGGGATCACAGGAGGACCACAGTGTGATCTTTGTGATCCTCATCATTCTAGCTGCCCCTCAAACACTTAGCACTCATTTGTTGGGATCTTATGCCATTCCAGTCCATGGAATCTTTCCATGGCATTCATCTGTTTTCCTTTTCAATCTTTGAGATGAAAAGGACTTATCCCAACTCTTTTTTTTTTCTGGAAAAGTAATATGAAAATAATTTTCATATAAGACTAAATTTAAAAAGCAGTATTTTCTATGAAACTATTAAATACTGGGGCACCTGGGTATCTCAGATGGTTAAGTGTCTGCCTTCAGCTCAGGTCATGATCCCAGGACCCTGGGGTCCATCCTGCAGTGGGCTCCCAGCTCAGTGGGGGGGATCTGCTTCTCGCTCTCCTTCTGCCCCTCCTGCCTGCTTGTGTCCTTTCTCTCAAATAAATAAATATTTTAAAAAATCCATTAAATACTAAATGTTAAATCTTCCATTTCTGGATTCCTGGAGCAATTTGATTGCCTCCATGTAGTGCAAAGACTACTAAGATTAAGAGGTTTGTTTCTTTCATCCTAGTTGACTTCTCACCCACACATACGTCAAAATACTAACCCTGAATCAAAAGTGTTTATCCTTCTAAAGTTATCTAAACTCACTCTCTGGAGCTTTTTAAAAACAGAAGATAAAGGAAAAAAAAAGATCACGAGTTACAATTCTGTAGAGCATCTTCCTTCACTAAAATGGATTTTTATAAACTCCCTTTTCAAAATGTCAACAATAAATCTCTGTGTTGTTTATTCTTTACTGATTACCCAGAAAGATGCTGTGACTTCTGAATCAAGATTTTTATTTCAGGAACACTAATTCTATATATGTTCTATTATATACTGTTTAAAATTATCCATGTACACTATTTGTCTAGCACTATAGTATTTGTTTGCTTTTACTTTACTAACTGTGCTAGAAACATTCCGCCTAACTACAAGTCCTCTAAAAAGGATATTGATGTCTTCCTTCCACTATTACCTGATCTCCTTTTAAAATTTGCTTCATAATTTATGCATGAGATTTATAGTTTTAATACAAATAGAGTGTAAATATCTTTATTATTCTTTTCTTTCTCAGAAATTAACCCAGTCACCACAGTGAATGAGGAATTTCAATGCAATTTAATTTTACACACATTTTGTATGTACTTGTAACCTCAAACCATAACATAGAAAAAAGGGCTGCTAAAAAATAAAGATCAATATAGGATATGAAAAGATGTCAGGAGAACTATAACTCCACGAATTGTTCTCCACAATAAAGAGGACATCGGAGGAGGGTTTGTGAGGGGGAAAATTTGTTGCAGTTAATGAGTGATGAGAGTAAGCAGAAATCCCCTTGCATTCATTCATTCTTTTCAACCAAAATGTCTACAGTTTAAGACATCTTATGTCTTTCGCACCATTATAATGGTGGGTAAGTTGGGAACAGATAATTTCTCTCTTCAGTTTCATAGGTCAAAAGCTGGAGAGGAATTGTGGGCCCTAGAGGCTATATTTAATGGCTTAAACCCGGAAAACTCATCAGTATCTGGATGCCATTGAGATGAAGAGGTTTTAATCTTTGAGATCATGTTCACATATGATAGAATCTTAATATATCAATCAGAAAAATAGAACCAGTAGTAATACTCTTTATATATACAGAAAAATATTCCATGGGATTGACTTAAATGGTTGTAAGTGCTGAATAGACAAGTCCAAAATCCACAAGGGAAGCAGGAACTCTCAGGCACAAAGTTGAAGCTGCAGTCCAGAGGCAGAATTTCATCTTCAGGTAAACCTCTGTTCTGTTTTTAAGGCCTGTCAATTGACTGAATCAGGCCCAACTAGATAATCTAAAATAATCTGTACATAAAATCAGCTGATTGTAGACATTAATCACATCTACAAAACACCTTCACAGCAAAACTGAGTTATTGTTTTATTGAATACTATGGATTATATATAGTCTGGACAACTTGACATATAAAACTGAGCATCACCATTGAGAACTTTAGGAGGAAGTTACTACATTTTATATGTGAGAAGGGCTTAAATCTTCAGGAGCCAGAGGATAGGCTGTGACAAACAAACCCTAAGGTGACCACAAATGTTTCTGACCTTCCAGTATTCATCTCCTTTTATAATCTGCTTCTCAAGAAGTGTGGGTAAGAGTTCTCACTTGCTCCTAATCAAGAGAATACAGTCAAGATAATAGAATGACATTCTTGTCATTGTGTTGCATAAGACTTCTTAGACTTTGGTATCATACAGTTTTCTAATATTGCAAATATGATGGGAAAACTGGCATCTATCACATTGTTGCCTTAAATATTATTTTTTCTATTCCTAATGATTTCAGAATTTCTTCACAGATTTGCTGTCATTCAGGTTTCCACTCCTAAATGTTACCTATCCATATTCTTATCTGTGTTTCTATTGTGTTTCTGGGTGATTTACAGAAATCCCTCCTTCCTTCCTCCCTCCCTTCCTTCCTTCCTTCCTTCCTTCCTTCCTTCCTTCCTTCCTTCCTTCCTTCCTTATTTTTTTTTCTATTTTATTTGTTAGGGAGAGAGATAGAAAAAGAGCACAAGCAGGAGAGTAGTAGGTAGAGGGGTAAGCAGTGTCTCCGCTGAGCAAGGAGCCCAGTGTGGAATTTGATCTCAGGACCCTGGGATCATGACCTTAGCCAAAGGCAGAGACTTACCTGACTGGCCCATCCAGGCGGCCTTACACAAATTTCTTAAATCATCTTGATCATAGTTTTTTCTTTATTGTCTATAATAAAAATACCATTTTATGAGCCATTATTGATCTGTTGAGTTTATGTGGTCACTCTGTACAGAAATCTATAATTTTGATGAAACCAAATGAATCCTATTTGTTTCTTTACGAATATATTCATTTATTTGTTTAGCCTTGTGCTAGTGCCCTTTTTGAAAGTCTTTGAAATATGAGGCTGAATATATTCTAAATAGTTATATAGTAATACTAATAGCTACATTAATCTTACCTTTCACATTTAGATCTTTAACATATCTGAATTTCATATCCATAAATACATATTACAAAATTTTCAATTGAAATCTACTTTTATTTTCTCTAAATGAGAGTTCTCTCTAACACCAGATACAAAAATCTTACTTTGCATATCTATTTAATGTCAAGTCTTTAAAAACACATTGTATGGTCTCTGAGTTATCAATTCTATTTCATTGGTCATTGTTTTCATTCATTGTTTCTATTACTATTACTATTATTACTATTAATATTAATATACCTTTTAAAACTTAAAGGACATACCTCTTCCCATGTCTTATCATTTTGAAAAACTTGATTTAGCTTCTTATAGATCTTTATTATCCCAATAAAATTTTATTTTACTTTTTTAAAGATTTTATTTATTTATTTGACACAGAGAGAGATCACAAGTAGGCAGAGAGGCAGGCAGAGAGAGAGGGGAAGCAGGCTCCCCGCCGAGCAGGGAACGTGATGTGGGGCTTGATCCCAGAACCCTGAGATCATGACCTGAGCTGAAGGCAGAGGCCTTAACCCACTAAGCCACCCAGGTGCCCCTATCCCAATAAAATTTTTAAATAATCTTCTAAGTTCTGGTTCTGACTCTATTCGTACAGGCTTATTTTTTTTTTTTAAGATTTTTATTTATTTATTAGGAAAGAGAGACAGTGAGAGAGAGAAGGTCAGAGTGAGAAGCGGACTCCCCATGGAGCTGGGAGTCCGATGTGGGACTCGATCCCGGGACTCCGGGATCATGACCTGAGCCGAAGGCAGTCGCTCAACCAACTGCGCCACCCAGGGGCCCCAGGCTTATTTTTTTAAACTGATTTAAGTTTGGTCATAGTTCTGCATTCTTTTTTATGTTTTCTATTCTTCTCATGCAAATATTAATATGTGATTTTATGATTGGTTATAAGATGGTTTTATATTGTAGGATTTATTTAATTTAATTTAAGAGCACTAATTTACTAGCAAGAATCATTGATACTAATCTTAGCAAATAACTTGTGGCTATTTTCCTTTATACTATCTTAGTCATTAGTGTATTCACTTGTTTCACTGCTTTCCAGATTTCATATGCACATACCCATGCACACATACACACAGCACAATGCTAAGGTCTTGTGAAAATATTTGCAGAGGCTGATTTAGGGTTTGTTTGCAAAGAGTTTTGGGTATTTTAGTGATTCTAGAGTAGTTTGGATATTAAGTACTCACATTAAATTTTTCATAACATATATAATATATATTGAAAATTCATACTTGTACATGGTGTTGGACTAAGAGTTTTTTATTTTGAGCAGGTTGCCCAATATTGTCAATATTGATCCACAGTGCTGGGCATTTTATGATAACTGTATATATATATATATATATATATATATATAATTTTATGGCTGAGTGTAATTTCTAAACATTATTCATAGTAAGGAAGCCATTACATCATAAGAAAATGGCATACAGAACCTAGTTCCTAAGCACTCCTTCCATTCCAGAAGAAGGTCTGCTCTGTTTCTTTCATAGCTGGTCTACCCTTCAGCCTGAAAACTGGACATGTTCAGGAGGGTTTTTTGTGACTTCTTCCAATGATTTCACTGTATCATAAAGTACATATTGCATACTGTCAAGTATAAATTTCTGGATCTCCTGTGAATTACAGAAGTTTCACTGTTATTTATCAGCTATTATTCAAAGATTGTGTTTGAGGTTGGAGTTGTCTCTCTTCAGTGTACATAAAATAGTCTATTCAAATGAGATGTGCCCTTATGCTCCCATCTTTCCTGGAGATCAACCATCAAATATTTTTTATAACATTGTTTTGAATACTTCTTCCTCAGCATAAAAAGTATCTGCATAAAAAGCCTTACTGTTTACCTAACCTACATAGTTGAAACTGTGCATTATTCTGCAGCTCTATGACTCTCTTTAATAAAAGTGGTGTTTTTCTTCTGTGATCTCCAACAAAATCTACCTTTTCTCATATGTTTGAATTAAGTTGTTTTAAGTTTTAAGTGACTTTTGCAGAAAGTTAATTTTGCACTGGAATCTGAACTAAAACTCACTCCTTCAATTTTATACAACTGTTAAAAATGTATATGATTATATTTCTGCTCAAAGTAGGTAATACAGTATTCTTGTGTAAAATGAAATGGAATTCTCTTCAGTACTGCATGGATGTCTTGTGTGGAATTTACATTTATTCTTTGAGACAATTACTACATGACTGTACCAAAAATAAAAAAAAAAGACTGTTCTAATAAATGTGGAAAACTTGGAATGGCATGACAATGTTTATTAAAGAAATTTCTATGTGTTTCCTGTTATCCAAAAGCAACTGATGATTATTTTTTTTGGAACCAGAAAAAAATTAGATAGATAAAATCAGTGATAAAACAAGCAAAATGAAATAAAATGCATTTCAGAGCATATCACTACTAAAGTGATAGTAGATCACTTTAATTGTTACATGCTATCTTCCAAGTTCAATTATAAATCCTTTATAGGAGTTGACTCACTTAACTCTCAGAATATATGGAATAGATACAGTCAATACCATTATTGTACAAATCTGGCAATGAAGGCATGGAGAAGGAAATACCTTGTCCAAGACCATACACATAGTAAGCGGTGGGCATAATTTTAGTATGCAGAGGATCTAACTCCAGAACTCACACTTTTAATCACTACCTAATAGGTTAGTTCACCATAAAGTCATTCCCTCCAGAGTGTTTGGAATTTGGAGGCACACTAAAATTAGGGTTCTTTTATCTTAAGTGTTAAATTATCTGTGTTTTGTAGGTTTGGATAATATGCTTGTGCCACAACAAAGATGCAAGTCATAGCACTATCATTCTGTTGTCCCTGCTTATTTCTTTTTTTTCAGTGTTTCAACATTAGATATAGATATATAGATATCATAATATAGATATTTCCATTCCATCATGTATATTCTAATTATCCTGTAGCTAGTCAGTGAAATAAAACTAATTTGAGAATACTCCACCCAATTAGCAGTTTTTGCCCTATGCTATACACAGCAAGTGATGTTGCCATTGATTTAAAACTATAAATATTGAAAACTGTGATTATCTCTTAAGCAGTAATATATATTTAATATATATGTAAATGAACTCTGAGTAAACTATGTTGTATTGAGCTTGTTTCTCTCCCTGATGTGCTCTAGGGCTGGCTCTGATTAGGAGCATCCCCAGGATGTGTGACTTGCTCACTCCCACCTCACTGGTCCCCAGTAATTCTTCTGCTCAGTAAAAATCTCTCCTAAAGGTTTTGAAGAATTCCTATATTTGCAGGCATTAAAATAGTAAAAAGGTTATATCAGTTAGATATACTGTATCTATCTCTTTGTTAAGAAATGAATGAATGTAAGCAATAACGCTGCATTTTTTAGTTGTAGAATTTCTACATAGGTTGCAGCAAAGCCAAACTGTAGCATATTGTTATTTGTATGAGAGAGACCAGGGGACATCAATATCTCTGTTTCTAAATTAAATTTGCAATAATGTACAATATTTAAAAAATCATCTTCTTTTTGATTTACTTGGAAAATTCTTATTCAATGGACAATGATAGATTCATGCATGCTTTCAAGAAACCCTTTACCTGCTATTATATATTGGACTCATTGAGTCTATTATCCTTTTTTGTACATAGAGAGCGAGCTGATTTACAATTTCAAATTATTTCCCAGGCTAAGGAAGCTAATCAACTGAAAGCCAACTATTTCTTGGTTCAATATCTATAGTCAAATGGTTGTATTTATCCCATGATATGGGGTATTTCCTTCTTTATTTTCTGTTTCTTGATACCAGTAAATGCCTTTGGTTAGGTATTTTCACTTACTCAACTGTACTTTCAGTTGACATGTTTACTATAGTTAGAATTAGCTATGTCTTAAATATACTAATTTTCTAGAATAATGGGCTTGAAAAATAAAGCATATAGACCTATGTTTCTGTCAGTAGAAGAATGGAGTTAATTAAATTTGCCAAAAAATTTTTTGTGTGTGAATTTACATACTAGTGGTCAAATAAGTGTTTTCTCTATAAAATGACAAGATTTTAATTTTACTTCTGCTCTGAGCTTTCCAGTTGTGTCAGGATAAGTTTTAGCCATAAACATCCCTAGTACTGGAGAGGTGATCTTGGACTTCCTACTGAACTATATTTTGCACACTTTTTTACAGAAAGAAAAAAAGGGGGAAATGTTATGTCCTTTTTTTTTTCCAATTCATAATAGAAGATCAAGCACATAGCAAGTATCTGCTTTAAAAAGATTGAATGACTGACTAGCTAAACCAATGCATGAGTTGATTTTCTTATATATATATATAAGTATGGTTCTTTATAAGTATATGTAAGTTAGGTTCTTATGGACAGGAAATTGTGCTCTGAAAAAAAGTAAAGTTTCTAGGATAAAACCCCCTGGTGTGGAATAATTGTTTTATAAAGACAAATAATGTCCCATAGACATGAAATACTCATTTATTTCCTAGAACAGGATGGATAAATTGCAATCAACTCATATCTACTTTTTAAATGCTTATTTGTGTAATTTGTTTGAAGTAGTTAGGTTTCTCATTGAGTGATGCTTGTGAATCAAAAGTTACTACTAGTTACCTTAAGTGGTAAGAAGCATTATCACATAGCTGACTGTTAAACCAGGTTATGTTAAATTAAATTCACAATTCGAATGGATCTATTCTGAAAAATCTAACATCTTAAAAAGCACAACCAAAAGTTTAATCTATTATTACTGGTGGGCAATAGAAGTTTTTCATATTCCTGAGAAGTTCTTTGACCATGATTAATTTCTGCTACTGCCCTCCTGCCCTTTCAATATGACATCAAAGACACTTTGCCTTATGGCCCCAATCAACATGTCCATTTTGATCTTCTAGTACTCATCCCTCTTCTCCATTTTGCCACTGAGTATACACAAGTATATCTTATATCCTGGCATGGGAGAACACTCACCATCTCCCAAGAGAACTTGTTTTCATGCCTTTATTCAGCATATGCTCTTTTTGAAAAGCTGTAACTATCCACCTCTAGTTGTTAAAACACAATTCACTCTTCAAAAGCTACCTCAAATACCATTGGTAGCCATAAATCTGATGTTTTATAGAATCAAACATTCTTCTTTATTTTATGATAATTTTAAAGTGGAACTCTTATGTAACTAAACATTTTTTATTCACAGTATTATGATTTAAATATCTTCTATATTAAATAATAAATTCCCACTTCAATTGCATGAGATCTTCATGTTTAATCCCCCAGTATTTATTATAGTACTTTGTACAAAGTAAAATTTAAATATAGGTGTCGGGAATGAGTTTGAGAATCAAAGACAGTTATGCAGGGGTTGATTTTCTAAAAGAAAGAAAATAGGAATAATTAATAAAGTGGCAATTAATACTCTATAGTTACTTATCCTCTCTAAATATAGAGATATTTAAAAATACTCAAAAATACTAGACCAGCAATCATGAAAATGTGTTCCAGTCCCTAATCTACTGATAAGTAGCTATCTTCTCTAGGCCATGCACTTCAGTATTGAAAACTTATACTTTTTCCTTTTGCCACTAATATTTATGTGTCTAATTTGGACTCCGAAGACATGTGAGAGGTCAATTCAAATTGCCTAGGTATTCCACACTTTCTATTTAATGAATGATGTTTCATTTATTATTGCCACATTGCAAATTATTCTGAAATGTACTTATTTTAAACAATGTTTATGTTACCCCTTAATTTTTGGGTCAACGATTCACGAGGGGTTTGGTTGGGCAATTCTCACTTGGGTCTCACGAGGTTATGTCAGATGTTGCCAGGAGTGGTAGTCCCTTGAAGGCTCAACTTAGTTGGCCATCCAAAATGCTCACTCATGTGGTCATCTGTCAGCTGGGAGTTCAGTAGTCTATTAACCTGAATCCTAAATATGGTCTCTCTGACATGAGCGTCTCAGAGTAGTAGAATTTTTGACATGACAGTGGAATGTCCCCCAAATAAGTAACCTATGTAATAAGGCAAATATAGCCTCACCTATTATGCTATAGCCTTGAAGTCTTGCAGTTTCGTGTCTACAATATTCTTTAGGTTACAAGCAAGTTACATGCTTGCCCAAATTCAAGAGAAGGAAATTAGACTTTAGGTCTTCATAGAGTAGAGGAAGTTTCTTGAAGAACGTGTGGGGTAGAGATATTGTTAGAGCCCTTTCTTGTAAGACAAAATTGATACATTTGATTAAGTATTAAATTTGAGTTTTATTAAACTTAAAGTGCTAAAATAAAAATATATTTTTACTTATCAAAATACAGAAAATTTTAATGATAACACAACGACTAAAAAAAAATTAAAGCATATAGTATATAGTATACATCCCTGAAAAGTTCCCACACACTGACTGGACTTATTTATAATATGTATCAGATGTGAATTAATGATTTTAACCTTGAAGAACAAGAGAAAGTCATGTGCAAAATTTTCAAAGTTGTTTCCATATCACTTGATATATTTATATGGAGAGGTGGTATAAAGTGCCACATATTTTATCTTACTAATTTTGTTCCAAATCATTATATTGAGAAGAGGATGCTAACTTATTTCAGGGAAAGGATTGTGAATATTTTTCAAGGGGAAATAGAGTTACTCTTTGTATCACAGAGTTACTCTTTGTACCACAAAACTCACATACTGATTAAAAAGACTAATTATGATACAAATCAACCTTATTATTTTAGCCAGTATTATTCATTTTTCAGTATTAATCCAAAATACATTGTATTCATTTGTCCTTACCTTTCACTCTAATATAATATAGTTACTTCTTATTTTTTAAGGTTTATCTAGGTACAATTGATATACAAATAAGTGTACACATTTAATATATAGATTTTTGCTGAGTTTGGACATATGCATACATCTATAATACTATCACCGCAACCAAGGTGCTACACATATTCATAATCTCTAAAAACTTCCTATATCAAGTCATCTTTCTTCTGAGAGGTTAATACTCAAAATATGTGAGAATCTCTTATAACTAAAAAAAAATAACATAATGTCTTCTAGAAGATATTCTAAAACATCTTCTTGAACTCAAACAACTTTTCTTTCAGAATGTGGACTAGATTTTCTCTTTTATCCATTTTATTCCTTCAGTATTAGCAGTGATCTAAGATTATTGATCAGCAACCTAATTACATATTCATTTATACTTTTCATAATGATCCCAAACTAAGAATACAGTTCTCAAAAAACTGTCAAATCTCAATAAACTGTTTACTTCAAAGGTATTTATTTTATAATATTTAAATTATACTCCAATAATTTTTACTTTTAAAATCCTCTCTATATCTTAATGGGGGTATTATTACCAGCAAGCAAAATCAATTTAGATTAAAGAACTTCAATACATTTGAATTAAATACATAAAAAATAAATAAAACAGTAGAAATGAGGAATGATGTAGAAAAACCTGAGAAGACTAAATTATAGAATAAATGAGATGAGTGTTCTCTTGATACCATATTTAAAGTAAATAGGATATAAAGTAATATTTTAAAGATCTAAATACTTTTGAATTTATCCACTATAAGGTAACCAACATTGATATTTATAGTGATCTTATTTTTTTACACATTTCGTACATATGAACATATGTTATAATTTTGCATAAATAACTCCATTATAACACTATTTTAAAATCATGGGTGCATTTTTCCTTTGTATGTATTTTTTACCTCCTTTCTTTGATCTCCCAACAAACTAATATTATCTTATGTGTTTTTACATAATTTCTTCAGAGTTGTGCAAACATAAACACACAGCCACAAATTGATTCTGTTATTTATTTTTTAAAATTATATTATATTATAAATATTTTTCTGCATCTGGCTTTTATCATTAAATATTATGTTTGGAAATTCTTTAAGTCAATTAAAATACACTAAATTTATTCATTTCTGTACTTGCATACTATCTTATGGAATAGAAAGACCACATATAATCATTCCCTTCTGATAAGTATTTTATATATTCCAAGATTTTTTAACTTCTTTAATTTATTCTAAAGATACATCCTCCTATAAATATACTGATATTCTTAGGCATTTGTTACAATGAATGGATCCCCAAAATTTGGATTGCTTAATTTAAATATATGTGTAATTTTATATTAATATTATTTACAGATTAATTTGAAAAATAATTAAAATGTTTCTATATTGGGATGCCTTGGTGGCTCAGTCAGTTAAGCATCTGTCTTTGGCTCAGGTCATGATTCCAGGGTCCTGGGATCGAATTCTGCATCAGGCTCCTTGCTCAGCAGGGAGCCTGGTGCTACCTCTGCCTTCTGCTCCCCCTGCCTGTGCTCTCTCTCTCTCTCTCTGACAAATAAAATCTTTAAAAAAACAAAATGTCTCTATAAGTGAAGATGTCTCTTCCTTTTGACCCCATTTATCAAAGTAATAAGTTATGTAATAATAATTTTTGTCAAACTAGTAGGTGCAGCTTAATATGCATATTTTTGGTTTAATAAATTAGAGAAACTTTTCCTATGTTAATCATTTGGAGTTGTTTGGTTTGAAATATGTCTTTCCATTTTTGCCCTTTTAATATTTATTGTGTTTCCTTTCTTGAAAAATTGTAGGCATACTTTGAATAGTATAAATATTAGCACTTTATCAGGTGCTTTGGAATATAATTTGATAATCAATAATGTATCAATATTTTCAGCTTGTACACATTTGATAGATGAAAAGTTTTGTGCTACTTTCTTCTGTTTTTTTTTTACATTTCCTTAGAAAATTTCATTAAGTGTATGGCATTTCTATTATTTCTATACACAAATTTAAAAATCAAATATGAATATGGTAATATAAGCAAAGTCAGTCGCTGAATTATATTGATAATGCCACTTGATAACAAATGCATAGAAAAGGAAGCTAACTCATATGTTTCTGATGATCGTTTTTTAAGATTTTATTTTTATTTATTTGAAAGAGAGAGAGAGTGGAGGAGTACAAGCAGGGGGAGTGGCAGAAGCAGGCATCCCACTGAGCTGGGAACCTAATGCAGGGTTGGATCCCGGGACCCTGAAAAGGACCTTAGATGAAGGCAGACACTTAACCAACTGAGCCACCCAGGAGCCTCCCGATGATAGTTTTTAAAGTTGCATCATGTTTAATGTAACCTAATCGTAGCTATTAAAATTATGCATATCCATTGTAACAACTGAAGTTTTTAAACCTAATTGACATCAAAGAAAATATGTTTGGACAATTGACTCTGGACTGAAGAGACCAGTATAGGTAGAAATTTTGTAAGTTATATCAACAAATAGATCTTACTAATATTTTAACAAAAGATCTGCTAAAAAAATAAAGTGGTGTGTTTCATTTTAATTAGTCAAAAGAAATTGTCAATGGAAGGACAAAATCCACTTATTCCGTATTTGAATTATCTGAACATGTACAACAATTTAGCTGATTCAGTAACAACACAATCAAAATGGTTAACTGATTTCTTGTAGATTAAATAATTCTTCAAATTATAGCTTTTACATAGCATTCACTATCCAACAATTATAGAGAAGAATGTCTTCTTAAGTTGAATTTCTATACTGAGAAACTTTTAAAAAAAGTTTTGATGGAAGAAAAGTAAACTTAGTACAAATTCAAAGACAGGAAACGTTGAACTATTTTCCTTCAGTATAAAATATAAAGCCAGCAGAACAAAGGAGCTAACTCTTCATCCCCCTTCAACATCCATACTTACTGAACTTAATAGCCTACCTATGAAAACTGGAGTAGAGCATAAGAAACCACAAGTCTAACAAATTTCTGAAAGTATATAAGAGGAAGAGGTAAAATGATGTGCGTTGGGCTGACAGAATAAGGTTCAAGTTCGTTAAAAAAAAATGAGACCAAATCTATAATATTCTGTATCTTTTGAAGATATGATTACCTAAAAACAGAGAACATAGAAATAGAAGCAATGAATATCAAGCATTCTGGTTTTCCTGAACTCTGTATTCATTTAAACTATATTTCCATATATATTAAGTATATTTTAATCTCAAGTGATTGAATTTTATTTTTTTTAAAGATTTTATTTATTTATTTGAGAGAAAGAGAGAGCACAGCAGAGGAAGCTGCAGGCAGAGGGAGAAGCAGTCTCACTGCTGAGCAAGGAGCCCAATGTGGGACTTGATCTCAGGACCCTGGGATCATGACCTGAACCTGATATCTATATCTATATCTATATATCTAATATCTATATCAGATATTATATCTGATATAGATATTATATCTAATATCTGATATAGATATTAGATATAGATATAGAAATCTATCTCAGGATGTCTTGTAATTGAGTGTTTACATGTACATGTATGTGTATATAAACATTTAAAAAAGCAATTAATATTTTTACTACTTAAATTGTAGCTAACCATTATCTATTCTTCATTTCCTTCAATTGAGGCATTCAAAAAAAGTATTACCAATATAGGCATATCTCAGAGTTATTGTGAGTTTGGATTCAGACCACCATAACAAAGCAAATATCACAATAAAGCAAGTCAAAGGAATTTTTTGGATTTCTAGTTCATATAAAAATGCCTCAACACTATACTATAGTCTCTTAAGTGAGCAAAAGAATTATGCCTAAAAAACAATGTCCATACCCTAATTAAAAATATTCGATTGCTAAAAACTTGCTAATCATCATCTGAGCTTTTAGCATATCCTAATCTTTTTACTGGAGGAGGGTCTTGTCTTGATATTGATGGCTGCTGATGCATTAGAGCACTGGTTGCAAAAGGTTGAGGCAGCTGCGGCAATTTCTTAAGAGAAGACAACAGTGCAATTTATTGCATTATTGACTCTACGTTTCATAAATGATTTCTCTGGAGGATGTCATGTATTTGACAACATTTTACCACTAGTAGAACTTGTTTCACAATTGGAGTCAATCCTCTCAAACCTGTCACTGTTTTGTCAACTAACTTTATGCCATATTCTAAACATTTTGTTGTCATTTCAATAATCGTCACAACATCTTCAACAGAAGTAGGTTCCATATCAAGAAACCACTTTCTTTGCTCATGCATAAGAAGCAGCTTCTCATCTGTTTAAGGTTTCTCATGAGATTACAGCAATTCAGTCACATTATCAGGCTCCCCTGCTAATTCTGGTTCTCTTGTTATTTCCACCTCATCTGCAGTTACTTCTTCCACTGGAGTCTTGAACCTCTCAAAGTCATCCATTAGTCAGAGTCAACTTTTTCCAAATTCTTGTTCATTTGGATGTTGTGATCTCTTCCCATGAAACATGATATTCTTTATTTTTATTTTTTAATTTTTTTTTTAATTTTTTCAGTGTTCCAAGATTCATTGTTCATGCACCACACCCAGGGCTCCATGCAATATGTGCAATACCCACAAATCTTCCACCCCCCCAAAACCCTGTTTGTTTCTCAGAGTCCACAGTCTCTCATGTTTCATCTCCCCCTCTTATTTCCCCCAATTCACCCTTCCTTTCCTTCTCCCAATGTCCTCTATGTTTTTCCTTATGCTCCACACGTAAGCAAAACCATATGAAAATTGACTCTCTCTATTTGACTTATTTCACTCAGCATAATCTCTTCCAGTCCTGTCCCTTTTGATATGAAAGTTGGGTATTCATCCTTTCTGATGGAGGCATAATATTCCATTGTATATATGTGCCATATCTTCTTTATCCATTTGTTTGTTGAAGGTCATCTTGGCTCTTTCCACAGTTTGGCGATTGTGGCCATTGCTGCTATGAACATTGGGGTACATATTCTTATCGGCATCTAGAATGATGAATTCTTTCTAAATGTTTTCAATTTACTTTGTCCAGATCCATCCGAGGAATCACTATATGTGGTAGCCATAGTCTTGTGTATTTCTTAAATAAGACTTGGGAAAAAAAAAAAAGACTTAAATGTTGATATTACTCCTTGATCCATGGGTTGCAAAATGGATGTTGTGTTAGCAGACATGAAAACAACATTAATCTCATTGTACATCTCCATCAGAGCTATTGAGAGACCAGTGCATTGTCAATGAGCTAATAATAATATAATGAGAGATTTTATTTTTTCCCCTCTAAGCAGTAGGTTTTAACAGTGGACTTAAAACATTCAATAAGCTATGTTGTAAACAGATGTACTGTCATACAGGCTTTGTTCTTTCATTTAAAGAGCATAGGCAGATTTAGCATAATCTTAGATTAGACTACATAGAGTAGATTTAGTGAAATAATAAATAAATAGGGACGCCTGGGTGGCTCAGTTGGTTGAGCAGCTGCCTTCGGCTCAGGTCATGGTCCCAGCGTCCTGGGATTGAGTCCCACATCGGGCTCCTTGCTCAGCAGGGAGCCTGTTCCTCTCTCTGCCTCTGCCTGCCTCTCTGCCTGGTTGTGTTCTCTATCTGTTAAAATAAAATAAATAAAATCTAAATAAATAAATAAATTACTAGAAAAATAAACGGAAAATTTTAAATGTTGACCTATGAGGGAGGAGGACTGTAAGGTTGAGGATACAAGTTTAGAAATTAAATAATTTGAATTTATTTTGCATTCTTTTTTGAATTTTTTAGGGATCATTTATGTGTTTATTCAAATTATATACAAATATTTACATGGTTTCAAAATCAAATCTACAAAACAAAATTAATTCAAAGTATTTAATTTCTAACCCTGTAGCCTCAACCTTACAGTCCTCCTTCCATATAGGCCAACATTTAAAATTTTCATTTTATATTTCTAGTTTTATTTATTTATTTATTTATTTATTTATTTATTTATAGTCTTAAGCCAGTTTTTAAATTTTTTATTGTGTTATGTTATTCATCATGCAGTACATCATTAGTTTTTGATGTAGTGTTCCAAGATTCATTGTTTACATATAACACCCAGTTCTCCATGCAATATGTGCCCTTCTTAATACCCACCACTAGGTTCACCCATCCCCCTCACCCACCTACCCTCTAAAACCCTCAGTTTGTTTCTTAGAGTCCACTGTCGGTCATCGTTCTTTCCCCTCTGATTTCCCCCCTTCATTCTTCCTTTCCTTCTCCTAATGTCCTCCATGTTGTTCCTTATGTTCCACTAATAGGTGAAGTTATATGATAATTGTCTTTCTCTATCTGACTTATTTCACTTAACATAATCTCCTCTAGTTCCATCCATGTTGATGCAAATATTGGGTATTCATCCTTTCTGAGGGCTGAGTAATATTCTATTGTATATATGGACCACATCTTCTTTATCCATTTGTTTGTCGAAGGGCATCTCAGCTCCTTCCAGTTTGGCTATTGTAGACTTCACTGCTATGAACACTAGGGTGCATTTGGCCCTTCTTTTCACTGTATCTGAATCTTTGGTGTAAATACCCAATAGTGCAATTGTTGGGTCATAGGGTAGCACTATTTTAACTTTTTGAGGAACCTCCACACTGTTTTCCAAAGTGGCTGCATCAACTTGCATTCCCAGCAACAGTGTGAGAGGGTTCACCTTTCTTCACATCCTCTCCAACATTTGTTGTTTCTTGCCTTGTTAATTTTTTACCATTCTAACTAGTGTAAGGTGGTATCTCAATGTGGTTTTGATTTGAATTTCCCTAATGGTTAATGATGATGATCATTTTTTCATGTGTCTGTTAGCCATTTGTGTGTCTTCATTGGAGAAATGTCTGTTCATGTCTTCTGCCCATTTTTTGACTTGATTATCTTTTTCTTAAGTGTTGAGTTTGAGAAGTTCTTTATAGATCTTGGATATTAGCCCTTTGTCTGTAGTGTCATTTGCAAATATCTTCTCCCATTCTGTGAGTTGCCTGTTTGTTTTGTTGACTGTTTCCTTTGCCGTGCAGAAGCTTTTTATCTTGATGAAGTCCCAAAAATTCATTTTTGCTTTTGTTTCCCTTGCCTTTGGAAACGTGTCTTGAAGAAGTTGCTGTGGCCGATGTTGAAGAGGTTACTTCCTATGTTCTCCTCTAGGATTTTGGATTCCTGTCTCTCATTGGGCTCTTTCATCCATTTTGAGTTTATTTTTGTGTACGGTTTAAGAGAATGGTCGAGTTTCATTCTTCTGTACATAGCTGTCCAATTTTCCCAGCACCATTTATTGAAGGGAGAGATCACAACCAACACCAAGGAAATGGAAACAATCATCACAAATTATTATCAATAGCTATATGCCAATAAGTTAAGCACCTAGAAGAAATGGATGAATTCCTGGAAACCTATAAACTTCCAAGACTGAATCAGGAAGAAATTGAAACCTGAATAGACCAATAACTAGTAACAAGATCGAAGCAGTGATCAAAAACCTCCCCAAAAATGGAAGTCCAGGACCTGATGAATTCTCTGGGGAATTCTACCAAACATTCAAAGAAGAAATAGTACCTCTTCTCCTGAAGCTGTTTCAAAAAATAGAAACAGAAGGAAAACTTTCAGACTCTTTCTATGAAGCCATCAGTACCTTGATCCCAAACAGGCAAAGACCCCATTAAAAAGGAGAATTTCAGGGGCACCTGGGTGGCTCAGCTATTAAGCGTCTACCTTCGGCTCAGGTCATGATCTCAGGGTGCTGGGATCGAGCCCTGCACCAGGCTTCGGTGCTCAGAGGGAAGCCTGCTTCTCCTTTCTCCCACTCCCCCTGCTTGTGTTCCCTCTCTCGCTATCTTTCTCTCTCTGTGTTAAATAAATAAAAATATTAAAAAAAATAAAAATAAAAGGGAGAATTTCAGACCAATATCCCTGATGAAAATGGATGCCAAGACTCTCAACAAGATCCTAGCTAATAAGAGCCAACAGTATATTAAAAAGATTATCCACCATGACCAGGGTATTTATCTCTGGGATGCAACGGTCATTCAACCAACATTCACAAATGTGATAGAACATATTAAGAGAAGAGAGAAGAACCATATGGTCCTCTCAATCAATGCTAAAAAAAAAGCATTTGACAAAATACAGCATCCTTTCCTGATTAAAACTCTTCAGAATACAGAGATAGAAAGAGCATTCTTCAACGTTCATATATGGTCCATCTAGTGTCCATCTAAAATCCATCTATGAAAAACCCACAGCAAATATCATTCTCAATGGGGGAAATCTGAGAGCCTTCCCACTGAGATCAGGAACATGACAAGGATGCCCACTCTCACCACTGTTGTTCAATATAGTACTGGAATTTCTAGCAATAGCAATCCGACAAGAAATAAAAGGTATTCAAATTGCCAAAGAAGAAGTCAAACTCTCTCTCTTTGCAGATGACATGATACTTTATGTGGAAAACCCAAAAGACTCCACCCACAAATTACTAGAACTTATACAGCAATTCAGTATTGTGGCAGAATATAAAATCAATCCACAGAAGTCAGCTTCTTTCTTATATACTAACGATGAAACTGTAGAAAGGAAAATTAGAGAATTGGTTCCATTTATAATAGCACCAAAAACCATAAGATACCTTGGAATAAACCCAACCAAAGAAGTAAAGGATCTATACTACAGGAACTACAAAACACTCATGAAAGAAATCAAAGAGGACACAAAAAGATGGAAAAACATTCATGCTCATGGATTGGAAGAATAAACATTGTTAAAATGTCTATGCTGCCCAAAGCAATCTATACTTTCAATGCCATCCTGACCAAAATACCATCAGCATTTTTTAGATTTTATTTATTTACTTGACAAAGAGAGAGCACAAGTGGATGAGAACAGGAGAGGGAGAAGCACTGTCCCCACTGAGCAGGGAGCTGACACTGGGCTTGAACCCAGGACTCTGAGATCATGACCCAAGCTGAAGACAGGTGCTTAACTGACTGAGCCCCCAGGCACCCCAGCAGTTTAGATTTAAATATTAGCTTTGATGGCCTCATGTCAAAATAAATAAGTAAATAAAAATATTAGTTTTGTGTCCATCTACCTTACTGGATTTTCTTATAATTACTAATACCTTTTCAATATTGGTTATAAAAAACTGCACTCTATTTTGTATAGATTCTAGATGATTATACTTAAATCTGTGTTTCACTCTATTCAACTCCAACACCATATTTTTCATGCACTATGTCTTTACTTGTGAGTTTATTATTTTAAGTCATCTTTTATGTAACTGGACTATATCCTCAATAAACTCTATGCAAGCATAATTTATATGCAATAAAAGATACATATTAAAAAAAAAATACCATCAGCATTTTTCAAAGTGCCAGAACAAGCAATCCTAAAATTTGTATGGACCAGAAAGGACCCTGAATCACCAAGGAAATGTTGAAAATGAAAAACAAATCTGGGGACATCACGTTGCCTGATTTCAAGCTTTATTATAAAGCTGTGATCACCAAGACAGCATGGTACTGGCACAAAAACAGACACATAGACCATTGGAACAGAGTAGAAAGCCCAGATATGGACCCTCAACTCTATGGTCAAATAATCTTCGACAAAGCAGGAAAAAATGTCCAGTGGAAAAAAGATTTAGCATAATTCTTAAGGATTTTTAAAATGGTGAGCATTGCCTTCAATTTAAAGTCACCAGCTGCATTAGCTCCTAATAAGAGAGACAGTCTATCTTTTCAAGATTTGGAGTCAAGCATTGACTTCTCTCTGTCTATGAGAGCCCTAGATGGCATCTGTCAATAGAAGTTTATTTCATCCACATTGAAAATCTGTTGTTTAGTGTAGTTACCTTCCTTAATTATTATTAAGGAAGGTAATTATTATATTATATCTAATATATAAGTAATTATATATTTCTATATATAATAAATGCCTATATTTCTATATACATAATTATAGATATAGATTATACCTATAATCTAATAGGTGATTATATCCAGCTATAATTATTCTAGCTGGATCTTATGGATAACTTCCTGTAGTTTCTTAATGAGCACTTTCTGCTTCGTCCTGTAATTTTCTGTTAAAAGATAATTTCTTTCCTTAAGCTTCATGGACCAACCTCTGTTAGCTTCAAACTTTTCTTCTGCAGCTCCCTTGCCTTTTTCAGCCTTTATAGAATTGAAGAGAGTTAAGGCCTTGCTCTGGATTAGGCTTTAACTTAAAGGACTGTTGTAGCTGGAATTTTAATATTCTTTCAATCCATGAACCCTGGATTTCATCACATTTATTTGTACTTGCTTTAA
This sequence comes from Nasua narica, assembly GCA_028533885.1. Taxonomy (NCBI): domain Eukaryota; kingdom Metazoa; phylum Chordata; class Mammalia; order Carnivora; family Procyonidae; genus Nasua; species Nasua narica. The sequence goes on from CM052802.1 coordinate 51,404,217, forward strand.
TTTCTTTCACCAGTGTTTCATAGTTTTCAGTGTACTAGTCTTTCACCTTCTTGGTTAAGTTTACCCTCAAGAATCTTACTCTTTTTCAAGATAAGTTAAATAGCTTCATTTTTGGAGAGTTTATTGGTTTCATTTTGGAGAATTTATTATTAGTGTACAGAAACACGATGGATTTTTTACAATTAATTTAACTTAATTTTTCTTTTAGTGTTCCAAGATTCGTTGTTCATGTACCACATCCAGTGTTCCATGTAATACGTGCCCTCCTCAATACTCACCACCAGGCTGACCCAAACCCCCATCCCCCTCCTCTCCAAAACCCTCAGTTTGTTTCTCAGAGTCCAGATTTTTATATGCTGATTGTGTATCTGGTAACTGACAAATTAACTTTCAGTTCTAACAGTTTTATTGTAATATATATATATATATATTACTGACATCTGCAGAGGCAAGTTTACTTCTCTTTTGATTCAGATATCTTATTTTGTTTTTTTCCCCAAATATGTTTATTTTTTCAGTGTTACAAGATTGATTGTTCATGCACCACACCCAGTGCTCCATGCAATACATGCCCTTCTCAGTACCCACCATCAGGCTCGCCCAACCTCCCACCCCTTCCCCTCCAAACCCCTCAGTTTGTTGCTCAGAGTCCACAGTCTTTCATGGTTCATCACCCCCTCAGATATCCCCCCATTCACCCTTCCCTTCCTTCTCACAATGCCCTCCATGATTTTCCTTATGCTCCACATGT
>CM052802.1:51405067-51420783 GCA_028533885.1 Nasua narica
TCCACTTGATTTATTTCACTCCACATAATCTCTTCTAGTCCCGTCCATGTTGATACAAAAGTTGGATATTCATCCTTTCTGATGGAGGCATAATATTCCATTGTATAGATGTACCACATCTTCCTTATCCACTCATCTGTTGAAGGGCATTTTGGTTTTTTTCCACAGTTTGGCGACTGTGGCCATTGCTGCTATGAACATTGGGGTACATGTGGCCCTTCTTTGTACTGCATCTGCTTCTTTGGGGTAAATACCCAGTAGTGCAACTGCAGGATCATACGGTAGCTCTATTTTTAATTTCTTGAGGAATCTCCACACTGTTTTCCAAAGTGGCTGCACCAACTCGCATTCCCACCAATAGTGGAGGAGGGTTCCCCTTTCTCCACATCCTCTCCAGCATTTGTTGTTTACTGTCTTGTTGATTTTGGCCATTCTAACCGGTGTAAGGTGGTATCTCAGTGTGGTTTTGATTTGAATCTCTCTGATGGCTAAAGATGATGAACATTTTTTCATGTGTCTATTAGCCATTTGTATGTCTTCTTTGGAGAAGTGTCTGTTCATGTCTTCTGCCCATTTTTTGATGTGATTATCTGTTCTGTGAGTATTGAGTTTGAGGAGTTCTTTATAGATCTTAGATATCAGACCTCTGTCTGTACTGTCATTTGCGAATATCTTCTCCCATTCTGTGGGTTGCCTGTTTGTTTTGTTGACTGTTTCCTTTGATGTGCAGAAGCTTTTTATCTTGATGAAGTCCCAAAAGTTCATTTTCGCTTTTGTTTCTTCTGCCTTTGGAGACATGTCCTGAAAGAAGTTGCTGTGGCTAATGTCATAGAGGTTACTGCCTATGTTCTTCTCTAGGGTTTTATTTTGTTTTCTTGCCTAAGTGCTCTGCCTATAGCTGTCCTTCAGAAATGAAGAGAAATAAAGACATTCTAAGATAAACAAATTCCAAGGGAGTTAATCATCACCAGACCTGCCTTACAAGAAATACTAAAGAAAGTTAAGTTTAAACAAAAGGACAGTAAATAGCAACACAAGGATGTGAACATATAAAAAAAATCACAGGTTATAGTGGGGTTAAAATGTTAAAAGTCTTAAAAAGAACTATATAAAAATTAGTTTAAGGATACACTCATACGAAGATGTAAATTGTGACATCAAAAACATAAAGTGCATATGGGAGGATAAATGTATAAAGGTTTTGTATTTGAGCAAAGTAAACTATTAGCTTAACACAGACTTACAACTATAAGATGATTTATGTAAGCCTCAGGGCAATCATAAGGAAAACTTTATTGTAGAAACACAAAAGATAAAGAACAAGGAATCAAAGCATAAAAACACACAAAAATCATCAAATAACCCCCCCCCCCAAAATCAAAACAAAGATGAAAGATTAAAAAAAAAAAACACAAAAAACTACAAAGCATGTCTTTTACCTTTTGGTTAAGCTTCTTCCTAGATATTAAAAATTTTTTTGTTTTTATTTTAATCATCCAGTGCTCATTACTGTAAGTGCACTCCTTAATCCCAATCACCTATCTCATCCACACCCCCACTCATTTCTCCTCTGAGAGAAAGAGAGTGAGCCTCTCCTTGGTTCACTCTCTCTCCTTTCCCTTTTGCTCATTTATCTTGTTTCTTAAATTCCACATATGAGTGAAATCATATGGTATTCATCTTTCTCTGAATTATTTTGCTTAGCATTGTATTCTCTAGTTCCATCCATGTCATGCAAAGGGCAATATTTCATTTATTTTATGGCTGAATAATACCTAATTGTATACATATGCCACATCTTCTTAATCCATTCATCAATTGATGGACACTTGCTGCTTCCATATCTTGGCTATTGTAAATAATGCTGCTATAAATATAGAGGTTCATGCATCCTTTTGGTTTAATGTTTTGTTTTGTTTTTTATCTTTTGGTAAATATCCAGTAGTGCAATTGCCGGATCATGGGGTAGTTCTATTTTTAACTTTTTGAGGAACCTCCATACTGTTTTCCACAGTGATTGTACCACTTTGCATTTGTAACAGGTTCCTTTGTTCACATCCTGGCAAATACCTGTTATTTCTCGTGTTGTTGATTTTAGCCATTCTGACAGGTATGAAGTGATATCTCATTGTAGTTTTGATTTTCATTTCCCTGATGACAAGTGATAATGAGCTTCTTTTCATGTGTTGGTTGGCCATCTATGAGTTCTTTATATAGTTTGGATATTAACCCTTTATTGGATATTTCGTTTGCAAATATCTTCCCCCATTCCACAGGTTGCCTTTTAGTTTTGTTGTTTCCTTGACTGTGCAGAAGCTTTTAATTTTGATATAGCCCAGTATTTTATTTTAAAAATGTGCATTTTCTTTCTGTCAAATAAATACATTAAAAAATCTTAAAAAAAAGGGGGGGCGCCTGGGTGGGTCAGTGGGTTAGAGCCTCTGTATTCAGCTCAAGCCATGATCTCAGGGTCCTGGGATCCAGTCCCACATCAGGATCTTTGCTCAGCGGTGAGCCTGGTCCCTCCCACCCTCCCGCCTGCCTCTCTACTTACTTGTGATCTCTCTTTCTCTGTGTCAAATAAATAGATAGATAGATAGATAGATAGATAGATAGATAGATCTTAAAAAAATATGTGCCTTTTATTTCCTTTGCCTCAGGAGACTTACCTAGAAAAAAGTTGCTATGGGTGATGTCAGAGAGCTTACTGCCTGTGTTCCTTCTAGGATTTTTATGGTTTCAGGTCTCACATTTAGGTCTTTTATCCATTGTGAATTTTTTTGTGTGTATGTTGTAGGAAAGTGGTCCAGTTTCTTTCTTTTGCATGTTGCTGTCCAATTTCCCCAGCACCATTTGTTAAAGAGACTTTTTCCCATTAGAATTCTTTCCTGCTTTGTCAAAGATTGGTTGGCCATATTATTTCTGGGTTTTCTATTTTGTTCCATTGATCTATGTGTCTATTTTTGCCAGTATCATACTGTTTTGATTACTATAGCTTTGTAATAGAACTTGAAGTCCAGAATTATGATACCTCCAGCTTTCACCTTTTCTTTTTTAAGGTTGCTTTGACTATTCTGGGTCCTTCATGATTCAATACAAATTATAGGATTGTTTCTTCTAGTACTGTGCAAAATGCTGATGGTATTTTTTGGGGATTGCATTGAATGTGTAGACTGCTTTGGGTAGAACAGACATTTTAATAATATTTGTTCTTTCAATTCATGAGTGTGGAATATCTTTTCATTTCTTTGTGTTGTCTTTGATTTTTTTTTCATCAGTATTTTGTAGTTCTCAGAATAGAAGTCTTTCACCCCTTTGATTAGGTTTACTCCTATTTATTTTTGGTGCGATTGTATATGGGAGTCCTTCCCTTGATTTCTCTTTTTGCTGTTTCATTACTGATATATCGAAATGCAACAGATTTCTGTACATTGATTTTGTGTCTTGTGAATTTACTAAGTTCATTTATAAGTTTAATAGTGTTTTGGTAGCGTCTTGTATGTTTTTCTATATGTAGTATCAAGTTATCTGCATTTCTTTTTGTTGTCTTCTTGCTGTGGCTAAGACTTTGATACTATGTTTTAATACAAGTGCGTCAGTGGACATCCTAGTCTTTTTCCTGACATTAGGGGAAAGGCCCAGTTTTTCCCTACTGAGGATGATGTTAACTGTGGGTCTTTCATAAATGGCCTTTATTCTGTTGAAGTATGTTCTCTCTAAACCTACTTTGTTTAGGGCTTTTATCATAAATGGATGTTGTATTTTGTCAAATGCTTTTTCTGCATCTATTAAAATGAACATATGGTTTTTATCCTTTCTGTTATAGATGTGATGTATCCTGTTGATTAATATGTGGATATTGAATCACTCTTGCATCCCTGAAGTAAATCCCACTTGATCATGGTGAGCGATTTTTTAGATGTATTTTTGGATTTGGTTTGCTAATTTTTTGTTGAGGAATTTTGCATATATTCATCAGAGATATTGGATTATAGTTCTCTTTTTTGTGGTGTCTTCATCTGGTTTTGGTATCAGGGTGATACTAGCCTACATGATGAATTTGGAAGTTTTCGTTCCATTACTATATTTTTGGAATAAGTTGATAAAAATAAGTATTAACTAAATATTTAGTAGAATTTACCTGTGAAGCCATCTGGTCCTGGACTTTTGTTTGTTGGGAGTTTTTGATTACTGATTCAATTTCATTGCTGGTATTCAGTCTGTTCAAATTTTCTGTTTTTTCCTGTTTCAGTTTTGCTAGTTTATATGCTTCTAGGAATTTATCCACTTCTTCTAGGTTGTCCAATTTGTTGGCATTAATTTTTCATAATATTCTCTTATAATTATTTGTATTTCAGTGGTGTTGTTGTTTCTTCTTTTCATTTGTGATTTGTTTGAGATTTTCCTTCTCTTTTGTTTTTGTTTTTGATGACTAAAGGGTTATTGATTTTGTTGATATTTTCACAGAACCAGATCATGGTTTCATTGATCTGTTCTATTGCTTTGTTTGTTTGTTGTTTGCTTTCTATATCATTTATTTCCACTCTAATCCTTATTACTTCCTCCCTTCTGCTGGCTTTGGGTTTCAATTGTTCTTTTTCTAGTTCCCTTAGTTGCAAAGTTTGGCTCTTTAATTGAAAGTTTCTTGCTTCTTGAGGTAGCCCTGTATTACTATAAACTTCACTCTTACAACTGCTTTTTTTGCATTCCAAACAATTTGAAACATTGTGTTTTAATTTGCATTTATTTCCAAGTAATTTTTTTAAACTTTAAAAAAAATTATTTATTTATTTGACACAGAGAGAGAGAGATCACAAGTAGGAAGAGAAGCAGGCAGAGAGAGAGGGGGAAGAAAGCTCCCCACTGAGCAGAGAACCCGATGTGGGGCTCAATCCCAGGACCCGATATCATAACCTGAGCCGAAGGCAGAGGCTTTAACCCACTGAGCCACTAAGCCATCCCTCCATGTAATTTTTGATTTCTTGTTTGATTTCTTGGTTGACTTCTTAATTTTTAGTAGCACACTATTTAACCTCCATGCATTTGTGCTCTTTCCATATTTTTTCTTGTGGTTGATTTCTAGTTTCATTGCAGCCCAAGTGCCCATCATAGATGAATGGATAAAGAAGATGTGGCCTATATGCAATGGAATATTACTCAGACATAAAAAAGAATGAAATCTTGACATTTACAACCCCACATATAGAGCTAAAGAGTGTAATGCTAAGCTAAATAAGTCAGTCAGAAAGACAAAGACCATATGATTTCACTCATAAGTAGAATTTAAGGGGAAAATGAGCAAAGGGGAAAAAGAGAGACAGGGTAAAATCAAGTAACAGACTCTTCATTACAGAGAAGAAACTGATGATTATCAGTGAGGTAGTGGTGGGGGTTGCATGAAATAGATAATGATCAAGAGTACACTTATCATGAGGAGTACTGAATAATGTATAGAATTGTTGAATCACTATATTGTACACCTGAAACTAATATAACATTTTATGTTAACCACACTGGAATTAAAATTAAAAACTTAATAAATAAAAAAGCTAAAAAACAAAACAATTAACAAAAATGGCAATAGTAATTCCTTATCTATCAATAATTGCTTTGAATGTAAATGGATTAATTTCCCTCATCAATAGAGTAGGATGAGAGGATAAAAACAAAAATAAAAACAAATCTAATCATATCCTGTCTACAAGAGACTCACTTTAGCTTTAAGAATACACATAGTGCAAAAGTTATATGATAGGACAAGACATTCCATGCAAATGATAACCAAAAGAGAGCAGAGATGATGATATTTGTATCAGACAAAATAAATTTTAATTAGAAAACTGTTATAAGAGACAAAGGTTATTATACAATGATGAAAGTATAAATTTATTTACAAAGACACAATAATTATAAATATATATTAACCCAATATCAAAACACCTAAATATACAATGAAAACATTAACTGAAAGGAGTAATTGACAGCAATATTAAGACATTTAAATATTCCACTATCAACAATGAATAGGTCATCCAGACAGAAAATCAGTAAGAGAACAGCATACTTGAATATTTCACCAAATGGACCTAACAGACATGTACAAAGTATTCCTTTCAATAGCAGTAGCATGTACATGGATCTCAAGCAAACACCAGCCGTTTTTTGGGATGCAAGAATTCTACCACCCAACAATCAATGCTTCTTATAACAAACATTTTTTGAGAAAGATCATATACTGTGCTACAAAATAAATCTTGAAAACTCAAGAAGACTGAAATCATATCAAGTATGTTTTCTAAATACAATGGTATGGAACTGGAATAGAATAACAGGAGGATATTGGAAAATTCACAAATACGTGAAATTAAACAAGATACTTCTGAACAAAGAAAAAAATCAGAAGGAAAATAAAAAATACATTGAGACAAATGAAAATGAAAACATAACATACCAAAACTTATGGGATGCAGCAAACACAGTATGAAGAGGGAAATCCATAGCAAAGATCTCAAATAAACAATCTAATTCTACAACTGTAAGGTACTAGGTAAAAAGAACAAAGTTCAAAGTTAGCAAAAGGAAGGAAATAATAAACTTTAGAACAGAAATAAGTGAAACAGAAACTAGAAAACCAATATAAAAGATTCAACTAAACTAAGAGTTGACATTTGAAAAGGTAAACAAAATCAACTAACCTTTAGCTAGAATAACAGAAAAATGAGTTAAGATTCAAATTGCCAATGAAAGAGAAGGTATTACAGTTAATGTCACAGAAACACAAAGTAGCACAAGCTATGAAAAATTATATGAAACAGATAGCCTAGAGGAAATAGATAAATTCCTAGAGATATACATACTTTCAAGACTGAATCATGAAATAGAATTAGAAACTCTGAACAAACCAATAATGAATAAGACTGAATCAGTAATCAAAAATCTCCCAACAAAGGAAAGCCCAGTTCACATATTTTGCTGGTGATTTGTGCCAAACATTTAAATAATTAATGCCAATCTTTATCAAACATTTCCAAAAAAATTGAGAGAACATTTCAAATGTATGGTATGAGGCTACCGTTATCCTGATACCAAAGCCAACAAAAATTCTGAAACAAAATTATAGGCCAATATCCCTGACAAACAGAGATGCAAAAGCTCTCAGCAAAATTCTAGCAAACTGCATTCAATGTTAAAAGAATCATACATGATGATCAAGTGGGATTTATCCAAGGAATACAAGGATGGTTCAACACATACAAATCAGTAAATGTGATTTCCTATATTAAGAAAATGAAGGATAAAAATTGTGTGATCATCTCAATAGATGCAGACAAATGTTTTACAAAATTCATTAACTTTGATGGTATAAATTCTCACCAAATTAGATGTTGAAGGAACGTACCTCAATAAAATAAAGGCTATATCTATAAAAAGCTGATAGTTAACATCATATTCAATGTTGAAAACTTGAAAGGTTTTCCTCTAAGTTCAGAAACAAGAAAAACAAAGATGTCCACTCTTGCTCCTGCTGTTCATATCATTTTATTAATACCTGTTTGGTGATTAATAATATTCTTCTGGTCATTTCTCAGATTATAGTCTGATGACAACTGAAGCTGAAATTATTTGAACATTTCTTTACTCACCTGTCTGTAGTCTAGCCAAAATGAATGAACAGCTGGAGGTTGTCAGATATTTCTCCCTCCATGTTGCTTCTTTAAGTTGCTACCTTTGACTTTCTTTCAGCAGAAAATCTCAAAATAAATTTCTTGCATTGTACTTACCTTTCTCTAGAGTAAGTTCCAGAAAACAAAATAAAAACAAAAACAAAACTTATAAACAAAACAGGTAGAAGTTACCAGTTTCCTTAAAGGCTAAGCTTGGAACTGGTATAACTTCTTTTCTTGGAAATTTAATAGTGAGAGCCTTCACAGACCAATTCATAGTCAAGTGGATGGAAGCACGTACTCCATTCTTATTTGACAGAGTACAAAGCAAATATTGAGAAGGAAGGCATCAGTGGTGACCATGTTGGAAATAAGCTGCCAAAATTATCATATTACTGCATTTTTCAAATGAGGAAATGAGTGTCAAAGGTATTATTTAACTTGCTCGAGGCAAAAGTGAAACCCTAATAATTTAGCTCCAAAGCCAGTCTTCTTAACTATAATGTTTTTTTATCTCTATATAATTTTAGATAACACAGGAATCAATTTCTGCCAAATCAGTATGACAATCTCTAAATTTTCTTTCAAAATAATTATAATTATTATAATTATGACCATGATAGTAATTGACAATCATTTAAAATCTACTAATTCATTTACTTAGCTATGAAACCATGCTGTGGTTTTAAATATCTACTTCAAATCCACTTATTTAACTACAGAAAATTGGAGAGTAGCAAAGATCATTTATAGTCTTCTTATTGACCTATATGGATGACAGATTTTTGATTATCTCTTTAATTTCATGCACAAGTGTTACCTGTTCAGTAGGGTCAGGAAAAGTTCTTCCTAGATAGGAAAGCAAAATATATCTAAATAAATTTTGGCTTCTTCAAGAGCCATATATACAACTATCTACTGAATATCTTCATTTTGTATAGGCCACAGAGACTTCACAATCAATATATCTTCCATTTATTCATCTGTTCACCATCTTCAAGAATATAAAACCAATTCTTCAATTCATAATGACACGAGTTATCTTTAACCTCTTTCTCTTACCTTTACCTAGCAAAGAAAACTCTTAAAATTCTAATGATTCTAAAGTTTTTTTTAATGTGTCTTAAATATAATCTAGTCCTTTTCTTGCTCATGCATACCTTAGTGAATCCTTTTGTATATTTTGTAAGAGTTACCAAAACAGACTCTAATCTAATCATTTTACATTTCTTGCCCATTTATTTTTTTTTTAGTTTATTTTTTTTTCATTTCTTGCCCATTTAAGTCTGTTTATGTTGTCAGAGTGATTATTCAAAACCGAAAATGCAAGGGGTGCTTGGCTGGCTCAGTCGATAGAGCATATGACTCTTGATCTCAGGGTTGTAAGTTCAAGCCCCACACTGGGTGTAGAGATTACTTAAGTAAATAAAAACTCAAAACAGAAAATATGATCATTTCACTTCCTAGTTGAGAACTACTTATTGTGTCTCTTGAGTTTTCAAATTAAAGAATAAGTTTCTTAGAAATACATAAAGATTTTGGTTGGCTGCCTAAAAATTCATGTCTCATTTGCACATACTATATTCACTTCCAATATCCATGCTGTCTATATCAAAAATACCAGAAGTTCATATTATGCTCTTCTTGGATGCTTCAACAAGGATCTGACATACCTCAAGCTAAACTGATTTTATTTTTTAATCCACCCTGTCATCATCTGTATTTATAACCTTTATTTTATTTTTTCTAAATTCATTTTGTTTCAGTTTTGTTCATTTCATATCAATGCTTAATTTCTTATCATCTCAACATATTAGATATCCAGTTTTAGTGTATTTAGTTTATGTGTGTCTAATCAGTTATTAGATGTTGTTTAAAGCATGCATATTCTTGAGAAAATTTTATTTTGTTATATTTGCCTATTTATTCACCCAATAATTTACTTTTGAATTATTTTAATTTATTACTTCTAAACATTATGCTGTATTATATTAAATATATTCCATTACAGAAAACACTAGATAAATTAAGTTTGATATCAATTGATGGACTTATGTGAAAGAGTACTTGTGTTATAAATTAAATATGCCATAAAGTGAAAGAGATGGTCTGGAGGTTACATGCATACCAAATTTCAATAGTACTTCCAAATTGTTCTCCAGAATGGTTTAATCAATTTATACTACCTTCAGTTGCATATGAAAGATATCTTTTTCCCTTCAATCATAGAAAGTTCTAATTTTTATCATTGGATGGTATGAAGGGGTTTTAATTTTAGTGTTTATTTCTCTGAGTTCTACTAAGGTTCAGGGTTTCTCCGCATATTCATAGCATTTGGTTTCCTGGGTTTTTTTCACCTCTTCAAATCATATATTTGGCTTTTAAAATTTTTATTTCTATTGAATATACTGCCATTTTCTTATTGATTTTCATTAGATAAAAATTTAAAATTAATTTTGTACTAGATGGAAATTTGTAATTTCCCATTAGATTGAAATTGTATTTGTTCCTTTGGTTAAAAAATATTGCAAATATTATCTATTAAGCTTACAAGACATCAATTCAATCTGTCAATTTAATGTTTTCCTGTATGACATAGTGAATAATTTTCTTTTTTGAACTTTATATCCTTGTCACTATATAACACAGTTCACTCAAGTCAGATAATTGCTTTAGGTATTGGTATTGACCCAACGTTCTTTGGAATTTTCCTCTGTTCTAATTTTTACCTAGGAAAAACAAAATTTTGGATCTACATTTAACCCAACCTGGACTACATCATTGACCTTCCAGTACTCGTTAAGCTGTTCTTTGTATTACTTGAGGATGTGAAAGAATATAATTGTCTCTTTTTGGGGGTCCAAAATAAGGACTTCACTCATCATCCCAAGTCTTTCTATAAGTGAAATTCTGATATTTAGAACCTGAATCCCAGGTGCTTAACTTCATGTTTTATACCTTCTTGGCAATCTCTAGTGTACTTTACTTTGGAAATTGATACTGAGTATTTCTCAGTGGATGTTCATTTTATGACCCTACATTTAAAAACATAATCAAGGAAAAATATATATTTTTTATTTCTCCTGCCCCAACTTCTTCTTGCCTTCACTGTATTTGAATAACTACCTATTAAATACAGCCCAGATGTATATATCTGTGTTCAATTTGGGATCAGTTTCAATTGACTCTTTTTCTCCTCATTTTATTCATATTTCCTGCTTTTTTATAAGTATAGTATTTTTTAGAATTAGATCCCAATTTCATAGACTTTACATTAGGAAAACATTCCAGCTATTGCTTTATTTTAGAAACTTCCTAGTTGAGTAAAGTTGCACATGTGACCTGATAATTATGAGAATACAATTTTATAATTCTGGATATTATTGCCTTTGTTCTGCTTTTACAAACAATTGAATAAGTTCAATAAGCAGGTCTTGTTTGCTTTCCCTAGAAGTAGAGCAATTAAGGTGTGTCCTTTTTCCCTTGAGGAAGAACATGCTTCATTACAAAGCTCGTCAGCTTCAGGGACAGAAAAAAATAGTGACACAAGTTTCACCTGCCATAAAATTAAATGCTCTACTGGGACAAAATGAAGCTGGAAAGCAGTGAAATTCAGTGCAATGGAAATGTAATAGTGCCAGATTAAGCAATATTTTTTCCCTCAGCACTTAAAGAAAAAGAGTGCATTAAAAAATTCAAAGCAATGCTGTTGGGAAGATATATTTGAAACACATTTAAAATTTAACTAGTTCTATAGAACACCATTAACTAACTTAATAAAATGTTTCAAAATCTTTGAATACTTTGTTAAATATATTTATTAGTTAATATTAAAATAAGATAAAATTACTATTATTTTTTTTCCTATAAAACATTTGGCAAAAATCATCTGTTCTCTTGCATTATGTTCACCCTTTTTCTAGTTTCCTACCTGGGAAAAAATAAACATTCTTCTTCAGTAAAAAAAAACCTTTCCTTCAAATCTTCAGATAATCGACAGATAATTAATGTTTAGAAACAATAGCTTTTAAGTTTACAACTGTCATATTTTAAAACTGGAAATGTAATTACTAACACACACGGAAATGCAACATTTTCATAAGCCTAAATGTATTATTTCCTTACAAATTCAGAAATGATTTCATATCAGCATAATTATCTTAAGAAGATAGTATTAACACAAAATACATAGTTTGGTTATAAAATGTTAGGATGTGTGACATCAGAAAATATTGCTTAACTGTTAAAACATAAAAATACAACACCATAACATAACAGGGTTTAAAAAAAAATACAGAGACAGTAGGTAAAAGACTGAATTTTGTTGAAAACAAATGTACTGATTGAGAGCATTAGTCCAAGAAATCCTATCAGAAAACAAGAATGAGTCACAGAAAAAGATAAGTTGAAAGGTTAGACACAGGGGAATATGTAGAAAAATTCAATACTAGTGTAATGGAGATTCAAAAAATGAGCACTCAGCAGAGGAATAAGCAGCAACAACATAAAAATAATAGTGAAAGCTGAAACCAACATAACCCCCTGTCCCTATCCAAACCAATACTAGGACCAAATATATTTTCCTGTCCTTGGGTTAAGTGATTCTGTGACCAGACATGCTTAAGAAAGCATGTCTTTGTATTGAATAATCTGCTTCTGGGCAAAGTAACTACCTGCTCCAGAATATAGTTGAGCCTGGGAAATAAGGTTGTAAACCAACCAAAATAACATGTTTTTCAAGCCTAAGAGCTTATTAGTCGAGTCTCTCTTCAAAACTCTTACTGTGTCCGCCAATAACAAAACTGTAACATCATACATTCCGCCTAATCCCAACTAGTTTTCTTCCTTTTCAGACCTGCCTTAGAATAGAATAGCAGGTAACTCAGGGTATGCTTACCCTTTGATATGAAGGGCAAGTGTTAAAATTTATTTATATGTGTAAGATGTTTCCTATCTTAAAAATTCAACTCCTAGAGGAGTGCCTGGGTGGTGCAATCAGTTAAGCTCTGCTTTTGGCTCAGGTCATGATGCTAGGGTCCCAGCAACCAGCTCCAGGCATCTGGCTCCTTGCTCAGTGGGGAATCTACTTCTCCCTCTTCCTCTTACCCTCCTCCAGCCCACACACGCTCCAACTCCTCTCTCTCTTTCTCTTGCTCACCCCCCTCTCAAATAAATAAAATCTTAAGAAAAATTGAACTAGAAATTACACTTCATGTATTTAACTTCTACACAATAAAATTTGCAATCTATTCTGCATATAATGTTGCAAGGTATTGGAAGACTTGAAGATAAGTACGACTATCAAGGAACTTTTAAAAGATGTTAACATTTTAGGGGCGCCTGGGTGGCTCAGTGGGTTAAAGCCTCTGCCTTCGGCTCGTGTCATGGTCCCAGGGTCCTGGGATCGAGCCCCACATCGGGCACTCTGTTCGGCGGGGGGCTTGCTTCTCCCTCTCTCTCTGCCTGCCTCTGCCTACTTGTGATCTCTCTCTCTGTGTCAAATAAATAAATAAAATCTTTAAAAAAAAAGATGTTAACATTTTAATATATATGTGTTTATATATAAAAGGACTGTCTCAAACAACTGGAGACCTTTCTCTCACTGCTTGTTAGTCTTTACTGCTGAGTCAGCTGCTTACTAACAAAAGGTACACATTTAATACTAGGAATAGGCTGAATCTCTTAGGCAATACAGCTATTAATTTTATCTTCAGAAAGTGTTTACCCCTAACGGATTTATGGGATTTTTAAAATTCAAATATGAAAACTCCTCTCCTCACCCCTACCAAGACTCTCTTCTTTGTCCCTATCAAGCTAAAACTCATATGCATGTATAGATATGGACCATTTCTCATTAGTTTCCATGGTGTTTTGTCATCCTACAGTGGTAAACTTGGAATGTGGTGATCTGTGCATACTCTTGTAATTTGACACATGTCCTGTTACTCATAGCTTGCTCAATTGCTCCCTGACAAGAGCAAGGCAGTCTGCTGACACTCAGGGCTTATTCTAGGAAGCCCAGGAAATCTCTCTATAATAGACAGGGCAGCTTTCACCTCTCAAGCAGCTTAACTTCCTAAGTTCACCTGTTTCTTTTAAATATCATAACCTATTTTGGAAGAGATGCACACATTCTGAGTATCAACAGTAGCATTTTCTCTATAACATTTTTTTTCTCCCCCTAATTAACTAAGTGGCATCCCAAGGGAATAAAAGCTAATCTTATTATCCTTCCTACTGTTATTGGTGAATCATCATAAATTCATCAAACATCATGTAGAAAATAACAATATGCTATATACACACTGTGCCTCTGTACAAAGAAATAAAATAATTTTTCTTGTTCTAAAGAAATTTTTTAATTATTTCATAAGAAACATGTTGGAATAAAATAATACCAGGCAGCAACTGATCACTGCTAAAAAGTTCATTCAAACAATACCTATAGGGGATGAGAGCAAAGAAAAAGAGTACAAAAGAAAGTGCACCTGGGTTTCAATCAAATGAAGAGAGAACTTTAGCTAGATGGAGGGAAGAAAGGATCCTATGGGGTGTGAAAATGAATGCTCTGTGTCCCAGTAAGACATTGAGATCCCTACTAATTTCCTGAAAGACAGATTTGAAAAACATTATGCTGTCCAAACAGATTCTTTTGAAAGTGAAAGGGGATGTTAAGATTATATATTATTTTTAAGTTTTTTTATTGTCCAAAAATTGATTTTACTATGATATGAACTTATTAAAAACTTATAGTATATTTAAAAGCATTTTCAAAAATAAATTTCCTTAAAAAGTATCTGTGTATTCAAGTGAAACATATGACTAGCTGGTATTGTGAATTTAACAAGATTGAATATCAACAATATCTTATGGGAAAATCAAATACATTATAGGAAACTTGTAACATTGATCATTAAACATTAAAAATTACCATAAGGATAATTTCTATTGGTTTATGTTTACATACTTAATTTGTTTCTTAGATTCATGTGTCCCTAATGCCTTATCACTGATATATTTCAGAGGATGGTATTTTTTTCCAGATGGAATTATGTTTTCATTTAATAACTTGTAATATCATTCAAAATTAGATTTTATGGATAATTTTTTAAATCATTGACACTATTACTGACCCTTTTCTGAGGACTTCAATAGGTTTTTTATAATACATTTTTTGATGAATAGTTCTATGAATTTTAACACATGTATAGATATATAATCACACAATAATCTGGGTACAGAAGAAATCCATTTTTTCTGATATCTTTTTTTAAGTCATACTATCCTACTACTACTAGTCGCTGAAAACTATTGATCTGTTCTCTGTCACTATAGATTTATCTTCTTGAGAATGTCATATAAATGAAATCAAACAGTATGTGAACTCTTGAGATTGATTACTTTCATTTGCATAAAATGCTTTTGAGAGTCATCCAAGTTGAAGAATATTTAGGTTGTCTCTAGTTTGGGGGATTATAAATTTCATGAATACTCATGTACAGGCTTTTGTTTTAAGATAAGTTTTTCTTTCTTTAGGGTGAACACATAGGAGCATGTTTTCTGGATCATATGGTAACTATATGGTTAAAAGAAATCGTCAAGCTCTTTTCAGAGTAGGTGTACCATTTTCCATAACCACTGGCAATGCATAAGAGTTTCAAATGTTCAGCATCCTTATTATCAATTGATATTGTCAATTACTTTTATTTTAGCCATCGTAAAAGTTGTTTTGATGGTATCTCATTATGCTTTTAATTTGCATTCCTATATTCACTAATAATGTTGAACAACTTTTTTTTGTCCTTTTTGAACATTTACATATTGTCTTTATGAATTGTCTATTAAGATCTTGTATGCATTTATATATTTTTTTCTCCCCAAATATGTTTATTTTAGTTTTTCAGTGTTACAAGATTGATTGTTCATGCACCACACCCAGTGCTCCATGCAATACATGCCCTTCTCGATACCCACCACCAGGCTCGCCCACCCTCTACCCCTTCCCCTCCAAAACCCTCAGTTTGTTGCTCAGAGTCCACAGTCTCTCCTGGT
>CM052802.1:51421283-51470161 GCA_028533885.1 Nasua narica
CTGTTTTGTGAGTGTTGAGTTTGAGGAGTTCTTTGTAGATCTTAGATATCAGACCTTTGTCTGTAGTGTCATTTGTGAATATCTTCTCCCATTCTGTGGGTTGCCTGTTTGTTTTGTTGACTGTTTCCTTTGCTGTGCAGAAGTTTTGTATGCATTTATATTAATTGGGATTTTTGTTTTCCTTCTGTTCAGTATTGAGAATTCTTTATACATCCAGATATTGCTTTTGTTAGATATGTGATTTGCAAATATTCTGTCTTAGTCTTAAGAACTCTCTAACACCAGGGCACAAAGATTTTTCTTCCCCAATGTTTTATAATTTTTATATTTACATTTATATTCCACTTGGGTTTACAGTATAAGATGTAAGATTTAGGTTGAATTTAATTATAAGCTTATAGATGTCCACTTATTCCAGGATCAACTGTTGAAAAGATATACTTTATTCATCGAATTACTCCTTTATCTCCTTGTCAAAATCTTTTGCCACATATATGTGGGTCTATTCCTGGATTATCTATTTTGTTCAGTTGATCTGTGTATAAACTCCTTTGCCAATAAAACATTCAAAATAGTTTATAGTGAATAATAACTATTATAAATACTTATATTATATATAGATTTTATATAGAACCTGTAATATTCTATTAGGTATCAGGTTATAGAAAATGTCAGATAAACCTGGTATTTATTCTGGGCCATGCTGCTTAACAGAGAAACTATGATTCTGTACCAGTTATATAGAGGATATAACTTCCATTTTCTCATCTATAAAATTGCCATAAATTATCTAAATTATAGGAGTAATGTAGGTATTAAATGAGCTAGCTTATTTAAAGTAAATAACATTTAATATATGTGCTCAGTAAATGCTATTTCTTTTTGTTCTTTATTCTATCTAGCACTATATGTTTGCCTGGTTTTATTGGATATTACTTTAATAAAGTAACCCTTTAAAAATACATAAAGCATGGGAAAAGCAATAAGCTAATATAAATATAATTAATATAATTTTCGGCATAATTGTAGAAAAACAAAACAATTAATATAAAGCTAGCATGCTCATAAAAAAACTTACCTTCGTCGGGTATGAGGCTTTCAGAGAAGAATTACTATTTTCCACTTGTGACCTTGAGCTAAAGAAAAAGCAAAAAGAACATATCATGCAGCTCAGTACCCTTTAGATTTAGTGCACAGAGAACTAATCCATCTGTTTATGGTTCCTTTTTTGTCCCTAGATAACACTTTGTTAAAAGACACATGCTTCAACCTTCAAGATAAATTATCCTTTCAATTCTTAATGGTTGTAAGTGATAAAACCCAAGAGCAAATCAGTGTGTGCATTAAAACTAGTGACATCTATGCCTTTGGCTTGCTGAATGATTATCAAGATATTTAAAGGTTAAATGGTTATTTACACATTTATACATAGATGGAGTTCATGAATATTGTCATTGCTCTCAACATTTGAGTGCCATATATTAAAAAGAGGATGATGAAGCGGAAGGATGGTTCAAATAAAGATTTAAAAATGAACAAATATATGTGTCAAACAATATGATGTCTACCTTCAATCCAGTAGTCATTTTAACAAGAGTAGAAAAATTTGGAGAAGGGGAACTGATTTCATGGAACATGTTTCCTCTATAAACACCAATTTAGTGCATATCTGGGAGAAGTCCCAGAGGTAACCTCAATGAACTTGGTTGGGAACTTTTTTCCAAGAAAGAATTCAAGCTGAATTTCTAGGAGTTTAATTTGCTGACTTTTATTTCAACATGATAGTGAAAATGTTCACCCTTTAAGATTGCTACAGTTGTTCTCAGAACCTATGTTTTGGGTATCTTTTAGGTTATATGATAATAATAATTCATATTTGTGAAAGCATATCAGCTGGGATAACTATAGACAAAATTAAAATAATTCTCTCTTTCAAAAATGTGTTTTTCAACTTCAAGACACCAATTACTCAAGCAAAAATAGGAGAATGTTTTTGGCCAAGGAAAATAGTGGCTTATAATATTTACATCTCTCTACACATTCTCAATAAACAAACATACATCTTCCATAGGAACCCGTACAACTACACAAGACCCTCACACTCAGAACATCTGGAAGACAAGAAAACTACAATCAAAATACGCGTAAGTTAAAAAAAAAAAAAAAAAAGCCAAATAAGCAGCTCTTTTTCACATTGCTTGGTCATACTTCTACATAAAGTAGTAGTATCCAGGGAAAATTCTCAGAAGACAAAAAAAGGACAGCAAGTAGAAGACTGACCTAAAAAAAAAAAAAAATAACTGTCAGACCAAAAAAATCCCACCATAAATGTCAAAATTCTGAAAAAAAATATAGTTTTTCAGAACACTGAACACAGTAGGCATGGTTCTTGGCAGTAAGCTTTGAGAGACATAATGACTAAAGAAGAAAAGTTTCAAGGAAAGGAGAGATATCTGTTTCCATATTCAATGGTAATGGTAATGAGAGACAACAGTGGGAAATTTAGAGGGTGCTTGAGTGGCTCAGTCATTAAATGTCTGCCTTTGGCTCAGGTCATGACACCAGGATCCTGGGATCTAGCCCTGCATCCTACTTCCTGCTCAGCAGGAAGCCTGCTTCTCCCTCTCTCACAACCCCTGCTTGTGTTCCCTCTCTCACTGTATCTCTCCCTGTTAAATAAATAGATAAAATTTTTAAAAAACAGTGGGAAATTTAGGACTCTGCAGGAAAAAAAGAGGGAAAAAAATAGCAACAAGACCAGAGTTGATAAAAATCTCTCCTCCAAATACCAACAATAAGAACAAAATCAAAATTACAATGAAAGATTTAATATTTGTATTAGAGTTCTCCAGAGAAACACAACCAATAAGATATGACAGATTAGATAGATAGATAAGGGGGATTTATGATGAGAATTGACTCACATGATTATGGACGCTGACATATGCCATGAAATGGTGTCTACAAGCTAGAAGCCATTGCTTTGGACTCGGACTGCATTATAATGCAGATGCTATAATTCAGTCCGAGTCCCAAGGCCTGAGAACAAGGGGAGTCACCGGTGTAACTACCAGGCCAATGTCAAAGACCATAGAAACTGCACCAGGGGAGGATTGCTGATACAAGTCCCAGAGTCCAAAGGACCATGAGGCAGGAGCCCTGTTATGAGAAGGTAAAAAAGAAGTATGTCCTGATCTAAGAGGAGATAAAGAGAATTTATCCTTTCTCAATTTTTTTGTTGTATATGGGCCCTCAACAGATTGGATGATAACGCCTCATATTGGTGAGGGTGAATCTTTACTTAGTTTAATGATTCAAATGTTAATATCTTCCAGAAACACCCTCACAAAAAGATCCAGAAATAATGTTTTCCCAGACATCTGGGCATCTCTTTGTCTAGTGAAGTTGATATAAAATTAACTATTACAATATCAATTACAAATCCTAAAGAAATTTTAGCAACCAGTATTCAATATCACTTTAAGAAAGAAATATACCACACCATAAACAATTGGCATTTATCCAAGTACTGCAAGGTTGGTTCAATATTTAGAAATATATTAAGACTATATACCATTGATGAGTTGAAAAAGAAAAATCATGTGATTACCTCTAAAGATGATAAAGAAGTCCGACAAAATTAAATTCTCACTCTTCGTGCTCACTTCGGCAGCACATATACTAAAATTCTCACTCTTCATAAAAATATAGCTAGGAAGGGACGCCTGGGTGGCTCAGTTGGTTAAGCAGCTGCCTTTGGCTCAGGTCATGATCCCAGCATCCTGGGATCGAGTCCCACATCGGGCTCCTTGCTCGGCGGGGAGCCTGCTCCTCTCTCTGCCTCTGCCTGCCTCTCTGCCTGCTTGTGTTCTCTCTGTTAAAATAAATAAATAAAATCTTTAAAAAAAAATATAGCTAAGAAGATACATATTGATACATCCTTAACACAATAAAACAAGCAAATTAGTTGTAAAATCAGTATTTCGCCTAATAAGGAAACAGCAGCATTTCCACTAATACCAGACACAAATTAAAGATGCCAACTAAGACCCCTAGTATTAACACCGTATTGGAAACATCTGCCAATCAAATTAAAAACAATAAATTGTAAAATAGGAAGTACAACTCTTTCTATTTGTACACAATAGGATAATATACTTACAAAGCTAAAGTCAAAATTTTGACTCAAATAAAATCATATACTAAAGTAGCAGAAAACACTAACATACAGAAATCAAAAAGCCTTCTTACTAATAACCAGTTCAAAGACATAATAGTAGAGAAAAATCTATTCACTATAGCAACATCATTGATGAGAAAACTGGGGCGCTTGGGTAGCTCAGTCGGTTAAGTGTTTGACTCTTGATTTTGGCTCAGGTCATGATCTCAAAGTCCTGGGCTTGAGCCATGGGTTGGGCTCTGTACTGAATGTGGAGCCTGCTGAAGAGTCTCTCTCTACCTCTCCTTTTGCCCTTTCCCCTCTAAAAAAAAAATGAGAAAACTGAGAAATAGACTTAAAAAGAAACAACACTGGGGAGAGTATGTGTTGTAATAAGCACTGGGCATTATATAAGACGGATTAATCAGAGACCTGTAACCATGAAACAAATAGTACATTCCATGTTAATTAACTGAATTTAAATTAAAAAAAATTTAAAAAGAAAAAAAACATGGAAATTATTTATGAAGAACTTTAAAATACTTCTCAACAACACAACCCAGACTTGAAAAAATGTAAAGAAATATCATTCTTTAATATAATGACCCAACATAATAAAGATAACTCTTCTCCCTAAGTGATTTTATGAATTTAATGTAATCCCAATAAATGTACCTACAAATGTACCTCATCATAACCTAGACACACTGGTTACAATTTTGTTAAAATACCTCATATAACTAGAAACATGAGGAACAAGACTTACACCATATTAAACAATCTTTAAAACCATGTTATTCAAAATAATGTGGTGCTGATACATAAACAGACAAATAGACAATGAAATATAATAGGAAGTCCAGAAACAGATCTAAGTTGTCAAGGGACATTTGATGTAAAGATAACATCTGAAATTACTAGGGTATAGATTGACTTTTTAATAAATGGTGTTCAGGAAACTACATAGCCAGTTGGGAAAAGATAATTACATTATAATCTATAAGAATAAACTAAATATTATAGAGATATAACAAAACAAATACCACAAGTAGCAAAAGGAAACATAGGTAAGGTTTTATATATTATAGGTGTAGGGAAAGAGTTAAAATAGACTTAAAATAAATAGACTTAACATCTAGAAGGAATATAAAAAATTAATATTTTCAAAAACATTTAAAATTTTACACAACTAAAAAGACAAATATTTTAATGCCACAATTCCAAAGACAACCAACATTTTTTTTTTTTTTTTTAAAGAAAAGCAGACTGCCACGTGCAGCGCCTCATTTGGATGTGTCTGGAGTCTTGGAAGCTTGACTACCTTACGTTCTCCTACAAATGGACCTTGAGAGCTTGTTTGGAGGTTCTAGCAGGGGAGCGCAGCTACTCATATACCCTTGACCGAAGAACCATCCTCTCCTCTATTGGGGAAGGTCGTCCTCTTCCACCGAGCGCGCAGCTTCGGGAGGGACACACACAGAGCCGTGAGGGAGGAAGGGGACACCGCCTAGCCAGCCAGATCAGCCGAATCAACCCTGGCGATCAATGGGGTGACAGATGTAGCAGCCAGATCGCCCTCACATCCATATTTTTTTAAAAGATGTATTTATTTGAGAGAGAGAGAGATGCGAGGGGTAGAGGGACAGGGAGAACAGCAGAATCCTCATTGAGTGAGTACAGAGCCCTACACAGGGCTGATCCCATGACTCTGAGGTCTTCATGACTTGAGCTTAAATCAAGAATAAGACACTTAAGGGGGTGCCTGGGTGGCTCAGTGGGTTAAAGCCTCTGCCTTCGGCTCAGGTCATTGATCTCGGGGTTCTGGGATTGAGCCCCACATCGGGCTCTTCTGTTCAGCGGGGAGCCTGCTTCCTTCTCTCTCTCTGCCTGCCTTCTGCCTACTTGTGATCTCTCTCTCTCTCTGTCTGCCAAAAATAAAAAATAAAAAAAAAGAATAAGACACTTAATTGACTTAGCCACTTAGGAGCCCAACAACTAACAATTGTAAAAGATATTTGCAACATAAATCACAGATAAACATGATATCTTTAATATATAAATGGCTCTGAAAATTTAGGGAAAAAGAACAGACAAGAGTAGAAAATAAAGTGAACAATTGAAATAGAAAAAGCAAAATTATATAAAGATCATTTAATAATTAAAAATGTTCAACTTTTCTGTGTATAAGAGAAATGAAAAGCAAAACTAAAAGAACTATCATTTATCACCTATTAGATTGGGAAAATTTGCAAAACTTGACAGCAAACTGTTGGCAAGGCTGTGGGGAAATAGACTGATTGGAATTCAAAATGGTACAAATTACTAGAGTGGGTGTGAATAGGAGGGGAAAAATTAAAAAGGAAGTGAACTTCTCTCTCTCTCTCTCTATATATATATATATAGTTTTAACTTTTAGAACCATGTGATTATCAATCTTAAAAATAATCAAATCAAAGCAAGAAAAAAGAAATATGATATGGAATACAGACAAGAATAAAACAAAAAATAACAGGACACAAAAGGGGAAAAAGACTTACCCTACATATTAAACATACTACTTTTCTATATATACTCCAGCTAAGGACAAAAATATCTAGAATCAAATATGGAAGTCTAGTTAGAAATTTGTTTTCACAGTGGTATGGGATAACAATCAAGAAAGTGCTTTCTGTGCATTTAAGAATTTGGCAATTGAATAAATGCATTAAGGATAATCAGAGGGTGGTTTTTCATTGTGGAAAAGAGACATTAGAAAGAAGAAATATTGGAGTGAACTCTTTTGTGAGTTTAATTGGGATATTAAAAACCTATGTATACACATATACATACACATAAACATGGGCATCTTCCTACCATGCAAAACAAAAGAAGCAGGGAAATGCAAATAAAATAATAATATGTCAGTAAGACAATTGAACTAACTTCAGGAAATTCCCAGTAGAGAGACTGCAGAAAATCTGAGTATCAAAAGAATTAATAATAGTAACAGATTTTTTGTGAAATAAAAAATTCATGAGTGCACACTGATAAGAATAAATAAATGAATAGGAGTAAGGGTAAAAATCTCCTGTACCATAAAGTGCTATAATGACTTCTTATGATTAGATAATTGAAGACTCACAGACTTCAGAGAGCATATTCACAAGCATCTTAATGAAGTCAAAGGGTATAGAAAGTATGCACAAGCATTAATAGCCTGAGGGACTTCTAGGCCCAGTTATCCAGAATTATTCTTATTCATCCATTATGTACTTCATTTCTGGAATCTGAACCACCACAATTTGTGTGAGGCTTCTTGGTTTTAGAAGAGGTTCTGTAATGTTCCCAGTGGGATCTTTCATGCCTTTCTAGTCACATAGCCAAGCCAAATTTGTAACTGATTACACCAGGTGTAAGAGATCAATACACAACTGACGTGGTGACACCAGAAAAGTTTCCAACTTTAAAAAGCATACTATAAATTATTAGTTAGCACTCTTATCCTTCTCTTGGCCAAGAGTCAGTTCCATACTTCCAGGCATCTGTGGAGATAAAAAATTGAGCTGCCTAGTCCAGCCAAAAATAATTATATAAGTACTGATATATGAAAGGAATGATGGAGTTAAAAATAACACCATTTAGCAACTATCATAATAATTAAATGAGACAAAATCATGAGTGGGAGCTAACCTCATGGATAAAAGTTTGATGAGGAGCAGGATATTTACATATTCTCCAAGTAGTTCACCTCTAATCACTATTTTTTTTTTACAAGGAGGAATTAGCAATTTTACAGTGAATTAATCTAATTGTTATCACCTTAGGCAAATTATCAAAGTTAACATCAGCAATAACAGAACAAGCTGACAGCATGTGCCTCTTTATCAGTCATTGGGAAGGACACAGAGTCAGGCTAATGAACACTTACAGGTTAAAGAAAATTAAAGAAAAATAGGAAACAAATATAAATTGATCTGGACTAATCACTGGGAAAACAAAAATTGCTAAAAAATACAGTATTGGAGAAATTTGTGAAATTTGAAGGTGATTTAATAAAATTACTGTTTTAATAAAATTACTATGCCAATTTTCTAATTAATGATTTTGATAATTATACCAGGGTTACAGATTCTTGCAAAATGTATTCTGAAACATTTAAATATAAATGTATAGAATATCATCAGCACAATATTAAATGTCTCCATTTTTAATATATATGTATATATGAGACACACCCATGTTCACCCACATAAATGAATTAAAACAGTATTATTTGTGCTCTCAAGTGCTGATTTTATGACTCAAAATTAATAACAAAAACATCTAGAGAACTAAAGGAATGTTATTTTGTATTATTTCTTGATTTAGTCAGGATAAAAACAAGAGTGCTGATTATTAACTCTTTAAAGTCTTATGAATTATGATAATTTAGTTATCGCTGATCATTTCATTATTTTAAGTAACAATGGACGATGGGACTGCACAGAAATGACTATTGATCTCATCTTTTTTTTTTTGATCTCATCTTTTAAAGACAAATGAAACAGATAATCACATTATTCAGTTCACCAATTAATTTTTTTTAAAGAAGTTAATTTGCTAAAACAAATCACTGTTGATGTTGGTTAATTTTAGGGCTTCTAAAATAAAATATATCATATAAAGATATATTTGCCACAAACCATTATTGATGAAGCAATCCAAATTCTTTTTTTAAAAGATTTTATTTATTTATTTGATAGAGAGAAAGATCAGAAGTAGGCAGAGAGGCAGGCAGAGAGAGGGGGGGAAGCAGGCTCCCTGCTGAGCAGAAAGCCCAATGCGGGGCTCCAATCCAGGACCCTGAGATCATGACCTGAGCCGAAGGGAGAGGCTTTAACCCACTGAGCCACCCAGGCGCCCCTCCAAATTCCTTTTAACATCAACTATTTTAAGCCTCATCTTATAAGAGAGGAAAATGAGTCTTAGCGATTTTCAGTAAATTGTTGGAGGTGGGGCGCCTGGGTGGCTCAGTTGGTTGAGCAACTGCCTTTGGCTCAGGTCATGATCCTTGAGTTCCAGGATCGAGTCCCACATCGGGCTCCCAGCTCCACGGGGAGTCTGCTGCTTCTTCCTCTAACCTTCACTCCTCTAACGCTCTCTCTTACTTTCTCTGTCTCTCAAATAAATAAATAAAATCTTAAAAAAAAAAAATTGTTGGAGGTGACCCAGCCAGTAATAACAAAGCCAGAGCACAAACTTATATTGTATGATTCCATACCAGTGCTCTTAATCACTGTTCTATACTTTCTTATTTCCAATAAAATCCTACAGTTCATAAAATGTGAAATGTGGTGGAAATTATACTGTGATTGGTATAGACCTAGATGTTAAGAGATCTGACAGTTTCTACTTTCTCTCTAGGAAATTCTGCTGCTCTGCAGCAAATAGACTACAGGATAGACTGAAGAGAGGAGCATCACAGTGCCAGGTGGGTAAATCAAGTCTTCAAGTACTTTCTAGCCCAGTTAAGCAAAGTGATGAATGCAGCCAGCTAAAAAAAAAAAAAAAAAAATCTAAAAAAGATATCATCGAGGCTACCTAAAAGAGCTAAAGATTAGTCTAATCAAGTAGAATCTGTATTCCTATTTTCCAATTTTCCAAAATAGGAATAATATTGGTTAGATTAGTAAGAGCTTGAATAACAGTTTTATGGAAATTACATCTATATGGAATTATAAATAGAGAGACAGAGAAAGAGAGAGACACTTCCCAATAGTAGTGGTAGTAAATAAAGATTTAGATTAAGAAAAAAGTGATGAATGATAGACTTTCTCATATATAAATGCTAGCAGATTCAGTAGTTTTTGATCATGACATAAGTCTAAATAATTTTATGAAAGTTTATTTGAGATAAAAGAAATATAAAGACGCTAAGCAAGGTAGCATCAGAAACCCATTTTCTGTTGATGCTCCATATCTCACACCATCTCTAGGAAAGATCTTCGCATGTTTGATCTTCTCATTGCTTAACAACAGTGCTCACACCCAGTCCGCAAGGTCCAACTGAAGATAGAATACAGCCAGCCTTCTTCACTCACCTCATCTGTGTTTTGCCTCGCAATTTTTTTAGACCGTACAAATTATTTTCCCCTCAACTAAATGAGAAAACAAACATAACAAACAAGAATCCAAACACTTCTGTCAATTGGAATGTGGATAGAAAACTGATACTTTTGAGTGTGTGTGTGTATGTTTATGTCTGGTATCTTACTAGTATCTCCCCCCAACTTGGTTTTATAAATACATGATAATGTCAGCTATAGATGAATAGGTTTCTTTCTTTCTTTCAATCTGAACTGAATTTCTTTATTGTATGTTTTAGTAATGACTACATTTGTTTAAGTGGTTAGAGCTGCTATCCTTGTGTTTGTTGGGTCTGGAGAAGCAGTCATGCAAAAAATATCTCATTAAATAAAATACTTCAGGTAGGGAATTACAAGAATTTTTCATTTATTTAACACCCTTTTTTGGATATTTGTCTTTGAGAGAGGAATAAGTGTATATAGAGACTGGTGCAGAAGATTAGATGTACAAGGAATGAAAAGAGTGTTTTTTCTGTTTGTATGTACAAACGGAGTAAAAACCATATTTTGTGGTACATAATTCATTTCTAACTTCTTTTTTAAAGTTTATTATGCATAGAAAAAAATCTAAAAGTTAAAATAATAATCCCCATAAACTAATACTCTTCTGTGCTTTTAATTTATAGAAAGAAATAAGATTAATGTATTGGATAATCACTCAGATATAAATATCCCTGTTCCTTATGAATCACACCAATATGTTAAATATCTTATAACCTATAATTTTCAATAATATAACCTATAATTTTTCAGCCCTCTTCAGTCATAGGATAAGATCTGAATAAAATACGTATGATTAGAACTTTCAAAATAACAAATGATGCTCAAAATTTTCATGATTTTAAGTTTCTGTTTAAATTAAAACTTCTCTCTTATAAATTAATCAATTGGAAGATGTTCAATAAATATAAAAATACTTGTCAGCAAATAATGCGAATACAAAGATTTTCGTGGAAAATACCAATTAATCAGAGAATATAATTCAGCTATTGAGGAATATAATTAAAACATAAATTTTTTATCTAGTAACTAATTAGTAAAATCAAAAGAAAAATGTTCAGAAATCTTAAGTCATTTTTGAGAAAAGATTCTGATAAATCATCCAATGGAAGTTACACTGAATTTTGTTTCAGGATCACTGTGCTACTTGGAAGAAATGTTACCAATAGTGTATCTTTTTCTTTCCCTACACTATAGAGAAAAGTTGGAATGTGTGCTGAGACCTTCCATAATTGTGATAGGCAAAATGATCCCTCTGAAAGATGTCTATGACTTAATCCTTGGCATTTGTGAAAATGGAAAAAGAAACTTTGCAGATGTCATTAAGGTTACAGAACTTCTAATAGGAAGATTATGCTGGATTATCCACGTAAGTCAAATCTAGTTGCATGACCTTTTAAATAGAGAAATATAGCAAAAGAGGGGTCTGTGAAATGTGCAGAAGGTAAAGTCAGAGTACTTCCTAGCAGGAGAAGAATCAGCATACCATCATGGGCCCTTAAGGGACCCTTGTGGAAAGAACAGAGAAAAGCCTCAAGGAGATGGGTAGGAGTGGCCCTCAGCTGACAACTAGTAAGGAAACAAGGACCTCAACTTTGTAAGGTTGTAACAATCTGGGTGAGTTTCAGATTGGGTTCATCCCCAAAGCCTCTAATAGGAAAAATAGTCCTGCCTACGTGTTGATTTTACCCTACTGAGATCCATGTGGACTTCAGACTTACAGAACTATTAGATAATAAGTGAGCATTCTTTTAAGCCACTAAATTTGGTAATTTGTTATTACAAAGAATACTAACACTGTTATATAAGACTAAAGGCAGAATAAAGAAACCAACCTTTTCTTATGCATTTGGGAACTAAAAACAGAACAATTTAGAAGGAGCAAATGATAGGTAAGGTGTCCTAGACGTATCTCTGTTACAACCCACTCAATGGAATGATATAGTATATCTCAGAGCTATTGTTGGGACACAGATATGCTTAAGTTTCAAAACAGTAGACCTAAACACTATTGGTGTATATGCTAGGATCAGTTGAAATATTTTGTTGTAAAATTTCCTGGAATTTCTCCACAGTTTCCAGTTCGTAAGTCTAGAAAGTGAGAAGATAAAAAAAAAATTGCACATTAGCTGGGAACTTTGTGTGTGGTCAAGGAGGTAAAATCTAAAAATAAGCTTAGTTAATGCGGAAAAGAAAACACTTTAAATGTGTGAACTTTCTTTCAGTGTCCGTTTGATAGTAAGCAAATGATGTATTTGTTTATTAATCGTGAAAAATCTCTTAACCATGGAATGGTGTTTATGAGAGATAACTAAATACAAATATATGGTCATGAAAAGTTGGCTATAAGATGCAAATAAGGAGCAATTCAAATGATGAAGTGTGTGATTAGTGAAATCATCCTTTATATGAGGGCAGTTATCAAAAGATTATAAGGCATTTTATGAGGAATGCAATTGCTCAATCAAAAGAAAGAAATTAAGCATCTACAAAGCACTATGCAGAAATTTTGAGGGCTTCAAGTTTTATTGGAATTCTGATAAAAATTAATCCCTTATATTCATTTGATATATTTTCTTAGTACAATATTATGAATCCTAATTTATTATTGACTCACCTTTGGATTTATCACTGCATTTTTTATGTTCTGGAGTCTGTAAACCATCACTGATGTTACTCAATGTTTATAAAGACTGTATTCTCTAAATTAATTATGGTTTCCTTGTTTTTAATTGTTATTAACCATCACCAAAAGCTAGTAGATTCTCATATGCAGTAAGCTAGATGGGCAGAGCCCTTCTCTTAAAGGACTCATTTCAGAGTATGTAATTCTTCCTTAAGAAGGAAAGATGGTCAGGGGTGATGCTATGATCTAGATCAGGGGATGATCTGAGTAGGTATAAAGGAAAAGGGGTATTAACATATGGTCTAAAAAAAAAAAATATGGTCTCAAGGCAAGGAGAAGAGTCAAGTGTGTGATCTGACAATATAATTTATATAACTGTTATTTGACTGCTGGGTTAAGAATAAAGGACTTTGCTGATTCAGATGCCTTTTATTTCTTTTTGTTGTCTGATTGCTGAGGCTAGGACCTCTAGAAGTCAGACTCGCACTCTTTGTAGATGATATGATACTTTATGTGGAAAACCGAAAAGACTCCAGTCCAAAACTACTAGAACTCATACAGGAATTCAGGAAAGTGTAAGGATATAAAATCAATGCACAGAAATCAGTTGCATTTCTATACACCAACAACAAGACAGAAGAAAGAGAAATTAAAGAGTTGATCCCATTTACAATTGCACCGAAAACCATAAGATACCTAGGAATAAATCTAACCAAAAAGGCAAAGAATCTGTACGCAGAAAACTATAGACCACCCATGGAAGAAATTGAGGAAGACACAAAGAAATGGAAAAACATTCCATGCACATGGATAAGAAGAACAAATATTGTGAAAATGTCTACGCTGCCTAGAGCAATCTACACATTTAATGCAATCCCTATCAAAATACCAGCAACTTTTTTCAAAGAAATAGAATAATCCTAAAATTTATATGGAACCAGAACAGACCCTGAATAGCCAGAGGAATGTTGAAAAAGAAAACCAAAGTTGGCGGCATCACAATTCCAGACTTCAAGCTCTATTACAAAGCTGTAATAATCAACACAGTATGGTACTGGCACAAAAACAGATACATGGAAGAGAATATTCTATGGAACAGAATAGAGAGCCCAGAAATAGATCCTCAACTCTATGGTCAACTAATCTTTGCCAAAGCAGAAAAGAATGTCCAATGGAAAAAAAGTCTCTAACAAACGGTGTTGGGAAAATTGGACAACCACAGGCAGAATAATGAAACTGGATCATTTCCTTACACCACACACAAAAATTGACTCAAAATGGATGAAAGACAATGTGAGACAGGAATCCATCAAAATCCTTGAGGAAAACACAGGTAGCAACTTCTTCGACCTCAGCTGCAGCAACTTCTTCCTAGAAACAATGCCAAAGGCAAGGGAAGCAAGGGCAAAAATGAACTATTGGGACTTCATCAAGATCAAAAGCTTTTGCACAGTGAAAGAAACAGTCAACAAAACCAAAAGACAATCAACAGAATGGGAGAAGATATTTGCACATAACATAGGAGATAAAGGACTAGTATCCAAAATCTATAAAGAACTTATCAAACTCAACACCCAAAGAACAAACAATCGAATCAAGAAATGGGTAGAAGAAAAAAAAAAAAGAAATGGGTAGAAGACATGAACAGACATTTCTGCAAAGAAGACATCCAAATGGCCAACACACATGTGAAAAAGTGCTCAACATCACTCAGGATCAGGGAAATACAAATCAAAACCACAGTGAAATATCACCTCACACCAGTCAGAATGGCTAAAATTAACCAGTGAGGAAACAAGAGGTGTTGGTGAGGATGTGAAGAAAGGAGAACTCTCCTACACTGTTGGTGGGAATGCAAGCTGGTGCAGCCACTCTGAAAACAGTATTGAGGCTCCTCAAAGAGTTGAAAATAGAGCTACCTTATGACCCAGCAACTGCATTACTGGCCATTTACCCTCAAGATACAAAAGTAGTGATCCAAACGGGCATGTGCACCCAAATGTTTATAGCAACAATGTCCACAATAGCCAGACTATGGAAAGAGCCTAGATGTCCATCAAGAGATGAATGGTTAAAGATGTGATCTATATAATATATACATATAATGTATATACATATAATATTGTATATTATATATACACATATATGTATGATTATATACACATATACAGATACAAACATATACATATATACATACATAATCATACATATATACATATAAAATAGATACATGTAATATATGCATATCATACATATATTATTATATATATTATATATATATAATGGAATACTATGCAGCCATCAAAAAACCTGAGATCTTGCCATTTGCAATGACATGGATGAAACTAGAGGGTATTATGCTGAGAGAAATAAGTCAATCAGAGAAAGACAATTATTATATGATCTCACTAATATGAGGAATTTGAGAAACAAGATGGAGGTTCATAGCGGAAGGGAGGGGAAAATGAAACAAGATGAAAACAGAGAAGGATACAAACCATAAGAGACTCTTAATCTCAGGAAACAAACAGGGTTGCTGGGGGGGGGGCGTGGGAGGGATGGGGTGGCTGGGTGATGGACATGGGGGAGGGTATGTGCTATAGTGAGTGCCGTGAATTGTGTAAGACTGATGAATCATAGACCTGTACCCCTGAAACAAATAATACATTATATGTTAATAAAAAAGAGTAATTCTCAAAAGAAGAAGAAGAAGAAAGGAGTTGACAACACACACACACACACACAAAGAATAAAGGAGTTCAGTGAGGAGAAAGTGAAAAGTGGTGTACTTGCAAAAATCTATGATTCTTCAACTCATTATTTTTTCTAGCCTTTTGGTTATTCATCACTCTATGTAATCTGAGGTGAAATTCAACAATAGTAAAAAAACAAACAAGAAAAATTGTAAATTGTTATAGCTGTAGTTATATTTATATTTTTGTAGGTGTCTTGGAAAGAATATAAAGTTTTTAATGTGACAAATGAATTGCAAACTTGTTAAAATTACTTAATGACATTGACAAAAGGGAGCATAACAAACAAAATAATAAGTTCTATATAATTTAATATTCCCAAGTAATAGAGATGTGGAAATGCTCTATATATACAAATGTAGCTATTATTTGCATACTTGTTGAGACCTGGAATAAAATAGTTAAAAAATGAAAGAGTTATGATTAATCATTTTACAGAAGAGAGAAATAGCTGCAGTCCTTCCATAAAATTTATCTAATGGGTTTGTAGCTCACTACAGTTGGAAGACTTTGATCATCATTTACTGATGATTACTATGGCCCTGAAGTAGTGCTGTGTAAAAGATAGTTAATATAGAGGACGCCATTCCTCACTGCTGGCAAGTGTTCTTAAAGAACCTTCATGGGTGAAGATGAATATCATATTATTCTCTTATATTAGTCTCTTCTTTTTATCCAAGAGGGCAGCAGAGATGAATGCCTTTGAGTCTATCCCTTCATTCAGGCATAGCACAGAAGACTCACTCCCAACAGACCGTAGGCCAAAGGGGTCATCACCATAGGAGTTTTCTTATCTTGGTCCAATGAACATTAGGTACAAGAGATTATTGCAAAAGGAATAAATTTTTGGTAATGGCGCTACTGACATTTGTATTTATTTTTCATAGTTTGTATTTGGAATATTGAAAAATACACACAAAAACACAAGAATTCATACATATACACACAAATGTTAAAAGTAGATGACATGATTTTCAGTGCAAAATTTTCACGCCACTCTAAATTTCTAAAAAATAAAAGAGAAAAAATCTCTTTAGAAGGAAGATGTCTTAGATGCTCAGTTTATTATTGTCAATACCTACACCTACTCCTCATTTTCTTTTCCTCTGAACTCAAAGAAACGACTTTATATCTTTTATCAAAGATAAACTTGTTTATCTAGTCTTGACTCCATCACTATCCAACTTTAAAGAACCTTATATTAACTATCTGCCTCTTTTAGTAGAGATTATTTGTAGATGTAGGGTTTCTATAAAAAGAGTATACATTAAAAATATTTTTGTATTTTGTATGTATTATCCATTGCCTTCTAAAGAGTTGCCGCATTGTAGAATCCCAAAAATAATCCACAAAGTTTTCTTTTTAGGCCATATTTTTTGTTGATATGGTAAATACTACATACATTTACATACAGATTTAAAGCAAAATAGGCAAGAGATTGAGGCTTCAACAGTGGAATTTCACAAAGGCATTAATTACAATGGAAACATTTTTAAATGCTACCCTTAACTCATGAGTGTTTTGATACAATACTATTTTGATATGATTTTATTTTAAAATTAGTTATTTTAAAATTTATAATTTATTTTAATGGTAAATATGTCACTATAAGAACCATATATTTATTAACCACTCTATTGTTTTGTTTGAAATTCAGCATTGTCCTAGGAACAATCCTAATATCCCTAATATAAGAATGTCTATAGCTCTTAAAAGGTCTCAGATATATATGATTATAACTATATATACTATGTGTAACTGTATTGTTTTCATTCTCTCCATACATATCTTCTAATTTGACATAGGGTAATACGTATTTACAATTGTAATTTAAGTTTATTTTGCTTGCCTCTCTTCTATGAACTTATCCAATAAGCAAGACAGCAAGATTCATTCTCTTTCTCTGACACTAAAATACCTTACTATACTATGGCCTTCTAAAATATTGGCTGAATAACTCATAAGTATAGAAGCTAAATGGAATTAATTATAGTCAATTCATTCTTCAAGCACTTTAAGGCTTATTTTTATGTTTGGTAAGACTACCAAAAGTTATCAACTTTACATTGTATTACTTTACTCCCTTGAAAAATCACTGTGTTTTAATGTATACTCTTAGGTTTATTATTTTAGCAAAGTATTCCACAAGAGAAAATACTTGAAATTATTGAATTTTAATTTATAGGACCCAGGACCCAGGAGGTTTTTGTTTTGCTTTGTTTTGTTTTTTGGATACAAAAATTGGCACACTCATTTAAGTATTCTCTTTGATATAAAGAGAAGTTTGTATGTAGCACTTCTGCTGCCTGCCAAAATGTCATGGTAGCTGGAAGGAAAACACTATTGTGATTGCTTTAGTTGAGAAAAGAACTATCTTTCTCATGAAACATTTTTACTAGAAAGAAATATTTACAAGCAAAAAGTATAGATATTCAGACTTAGGTATTATGCAATCATGTTTTTGCAAATAACTGGTTACTTTAAAGAAAACAAATGATGATGGTACTTGCTGGCAATGGTAAAACTTGAGTTGAAAAAAATGTTAAAAACTGTCACAATGACTTTGAAAGCTTCTGGGTACTTAAAATTTATACTTACAAAATTGGTAGTGCTGTTAATAAAATGATTTTTTGATGTATCATAAATTGTATCGATTTTTGAAAGATCTACTAACTACCAGAACTAATATTTTCCAAATTATAAAATACAATGTTACCAAATTACACAATTAAAAGACCCATTTGAAGTGCAAGATAGGGGGTGCCTGGGTGGCTCAGTTGGTTAAAGGTCTGCCTTTGGCCCAGGTCATGATCTCAGGGTCCTGGAATTGAGCCCCACATAGGGCTCCCTGATCAGCGGGGAGTCTGCTTCTCCCTCTCCCTCTGCTCCTCTCCTATGGCTCCTGTGCTCTCTCTCTCTCTCTCAAATAAAAAAAATCTTTAAAAAAATGTACAAGATAGACCAATGGATTATAATATAACAGAATATAAAATTGCCATTCATATGGTTTTGGATTCCATACAGCAACTTTTACAAAAATAATCACTTATCAAATTTTGGTGTTGTATCCAAGAAGGGTATCACAATTATTTGATAGCTCTTTAAATGTGCCTTCCTTTTCTAAGGACATATCTGTGAGAGGCCAAGTTTTCTTCAAACACAAAATAACATATTTCAACAGATTGAGCACAGAAACAAATTTGAGAATTCTGGTATCTTCTATTAAGTCAGATATTTAAAAGATCTGAAAAATAAAATATTATCACTTTCTCAATATTTTTTGTTTTGGAATGTATAGAGTTTTTTAATAAAAATCTTATTTTCATTTATATTAGTAATTTCTTATTGCTATTTAAATAAATTAATAAATATTTATTTTCAACTTTTTAGTCTTATATCTTATTATGATAATCTTTTTTCTTTACTATGATAATCTTGATGAATATGAAGCATATAAACAAATGTTCTTTGGGGTTCACACTAATTAAATCTAAACACCCAAGTAAATAAGTAAATTATAGTTGAAAACTAACCACATTATTCTGAAAAGCCAGTTTATTGCAATTTGAAAAGCAAAAGATCTAGCATCCAAATACCTCAATTCAAAATTTTGCTCTGCAACTCAGTTTAGTCAGTTTAATGACAAGAATACCTACTCTCAAATTTCTATAAAACTGGAATCAAATTTGTTAGCACAATTACATTTGTCCTTTAGGTAGGTGAGAGAAAGAAGACAGCCCATAATCAGAGACATCATAAGATTTTTCAACAATTTTACTTAGGTTGAGCAATTTGGTGTCTACTTGGAGATGAAGTCATATCCCTGGCATAAAAAATATATTAGTGATGTAAAATTCTAATTGTGTAGCAGTATTTTTATTTTGGATTAATACCTGTCTCAAGTTAAAAGCTTACTCTTTTTTAATTTTTTTAATTTTTTAAAAGATTTTATTTATTTATTTGACACAGAGAGAGAGAGAGATCAGAAGTAGGCAGAGAGGCAGGCAGAGAGAGAGGGGGAAGCAGGCTCCCTGCTGAGCAGAGAGCCCGATGTGGGGCTGAATCCCAGGACTCTGAGATCATGACCTGAGCCCAAGGCGAGGCTTTAACCCACTGAGCCACCCAGGTGCCCCAAAAGCTTACTCTTTTTTTTTAAAAAAAGATTTTATTTATTTAAGAGAGAAAGAGGAGGAGCAGGGAGGAAGGGATAGAAGCAATGTGAGGAAACAGACTCCTCGCTGAGCAGGGAGCCAGATGTGGGGTTCAATCCCAGGATGCTGGGATCTTGACTTGAGCTGAAGACAGACACTTAACTGACTGAGCCACCCAGGCATCCCAATTAGGCCATTCTTGAAGGACCACATAGTTTAGCAACCTGTTACCTGTACAAGTAGATTAAGAGAACTTTATTTTATTTCAAACACAATTACAACACTTTTAGTCAATAGTATCGGTAAGGCTCTTTTCTCAAAAAGTTCATAGATTTTTTTTTTAAGATTTCATTTATTTATTTGAGACACAGAGAACTTGAGAGAGAGCATGAGAGGAGAGAAGGTCAGAGGAAGAAGCAGACTCCCCAAGGAGCCGGAAGCCCGATGTGGAACTCGATCCCAGAACCCAAGGACCATGACCTGAGCGGAAGGCAGTTGCTCAATCAACTGAGCCACCCAGGCGCCCCAAGTTCATAGATTTTTAATCAAGTTCTTTCATTTTTTTTTTCCTATGGTTCAACAGCACCCTTAGTCAGACGTTTGCATTAAAACCTCAAAAACTAATGATGTACTGTGTGGTGACTAACATAAAATAATAAAAAAATTAATAAAACAATTATTTTATTAGAAGCTTTATTGTATTTTTGTCTATAGATGTCTTCCTGTAAATTCCATGTTATGATTTAAGATCTAGAATTACTTGGATTCTTTAATCTTATAAAAACCACATATTCTAGATTCTTTCTATTATCTTTTATGCCCACTTAAAAACTGGCAATTCCTTCTCTGAGTCCATCTTCTTCTTATATCCTCCAAAACCCATCCAATAATAGACAACATCTACTACCTATTTACCATTTTCAAACTCTTCCCTCAGAGCTATACCCACAAATATCTGCTTTGTAAGTTAGAGAAGATTAAATCTTGCCATGCATTTTAGACAGAATGACATGATTATATGATCTCTAAGGTCTTTCTTCTCACCTCCTACCCAATCTCAAAATTGATGCCACCTCTTGCAGAACTGTGTTGGCAGCCCAGTGTTTCAGTTACCTATGTCTATTACAGTTGGGGTCCATATGCTGAACAATGTGGATGCTGTTTGTGTGCCTCTGGAATTGTGCTTCAAGATCTAGATACTGATTCTCTCAGCTGTCAGGTGTCCCTTTGAATTTCCTTTGTCTAATAGTGAGGACTTTATTGTGAATAAAGTTTTTATTTCTGTTATTTTAAAATATAGAAATAATTTATAAGTGGCATAACATACTCAGTTACAGCACTTATTTTGAGAACTTGGCAGATTATTTCTTTTTAAAAATAAGAAAAGTAACTTAAGTAAGGATCTCTGGAAGTAGATAATTGTCCTTTGTAACAAAGACAGAAATAACGTGAGGCATTTCATTTATGTGCAGTATGGGATTTTACCATAATGATAATATAAAATATGTCGCAGGGCAAGAATGGTAGCAACATTATAAAGAAACCTATGTATAATAATATTTTTGGTTGAAGAAAATATATATTAATAGATTGTATGTTGGAAAACCACTCAGTTATTGATACAGTACTGTACCACTTTTATTTCTTTTTAATGAACCTGAGGTTGGAAGAAAATTCTTACTGGATTTCTTCAGGTAAATAATATATATAATAGCAAAAATAATATTGGCGATAAGAACTGTAACTTTTCCTTGAAGAATTATCTTTCTAATTTTTACAAGTCTCTGCTATTCTTTAATCTTAAATTTATTTACTTTGTTCCTAAATTTTAGCAACAATTGGAACACTTGTATTTTTTAATTTTTTAAAGATTTATTTATTTATTTGTTTATTTATTTATTTATGAAAGAAAAAGAGGAAGCATGAGACAGCAGGAGCTAGGGGGAGGAGCAGTGGGAGAGAGAGAGAAGCAGACTTCCCGCTGAGCAGGGAGCTCAATGCAGGGCTGGATCCCAGGATCCCGAGATATGATCTGAGCCAAAGGCAGATGCTTGACCAACTGAGTGACCCAGGCCCCCCAGAAAACCATCTTAAATGTTTAAACTTTTGGCAATAATTGGAAACTACTTAAATTTATTTGAGTCTTTGCTGTGGGACTAATGAGTCAAAAGTTTGAATCAAATATACATAGAATGGAAACATGAATTGAGAATGTAATGTACTTTGAAGTATAATAATACATAACATTTACTGAGCTCTACTATGTCTGACCTTGCTTTAATCATTCTGTATGTGTGTGTGTGTGTGTGTGTGTGCATGCACGCACGTGCGCGCGCGTGTGTGTGTAATCTCTAATTCTTTCAACAGTCTCTGGAGGCATATGCTTTTATTGTGCTTGTAAAACAGAGAAGTAAACTGAGTCAGAAAAAGGTTAACTAATGGAATAACAGTGACACAGCTAGTAAGTAGTGAAGCAAGGATATAAACTCAGCTAGTCTGAGGGTAGAATACAATCTTTTATCTACATAGTTCATTTCTTGAAAGCTCACAATGTGTCAGCCACTCTATTAAGCAGATTATGTATATTATATCATTTAATTTTCATTACCACAACATGAGGTACATATAATTATCCTTATTTTAGAGAGGAGATTACTGAGGCTTAGAGAGTTTCAGTAATTTTTGAAGTGCCTCACACCTATGTAGTGCACAGTTGTGATATAAAACTGTATCTGTTGGATTGGTTTGCTGCTTAATGTAGTAAAGGATGCTAATGAACCCTTTGGCATACTTTTCTAAAAAAAAAAGAATAATAAGACATTCAATGAAATTTGGCTCATGCTGGAACAGTTAATTTTCTACTATTAAGCAGAAGAAAATCAAGGTGTGTGTACTATTACTTCCACTGGTTTTTCACTGTAATATTTTATTCCAGACACCTGTAAACTTGTGGATATGAAAATAATCCAAAGCCAAGCAGGATCTTTCCTGTTCAATGTGACACACTGGACTTTGACAGAACAGACATAGAGGAAACATGTACTTTGCCATGTTTTATTTTTGTCAGAAAGCTATCGACAAGTCCAGCTGCCTAATACTGTCACTAGCTCGGAATCTGTAGGCTTGCAGAAAAGTGACATGTGGAGATATTTACATATCCCAAGGCCAGAGTCTCAGCTATCATTGGACTGTCAAATACATTGTTGATGGAAACTTAAAAAAAAAGTTTTTTAGACTACTTATGCCTTTCAAAACTGTCCATCCTACATGCCCTAGTATATCAGTTTGCTTGAGAATTCTATCTATATTATATCTACAGAAGCTTTAGCATAGTGGAAGAAAATACTCAAGCATTTTTAGAAGTGTATGTATATCTAAATTATTTGCTTCATAGTTTCTAATAATTAGGACAATTCTTTTTTTAAAATAAAGAATGGCTCCATGATTTCGTTAATGTTTTATTTGCTTTTTAATTGTTTTGCTGATTTTTAAAGAAGAAACAATTGAACATTTTACAAATATGGAGGTAAGAAAAGGCACACAATGAATGTGTTGTCTACTCTCACCTCCCTGTTGAAGTAATTAAACAGAGAGGCCACTAGACTGAAGTGGCTAGAATGCTTTGGTATTCTGTGCAACCAAACCAAACCCAAGCCAGTGTCAATGCACCTGGATCTGAAAAAATGAAATTTAAGACCAACCAATCACAAACAGCTAAGAGGGCTTTCCCATATAAAACAACTGCTTAAGTTATAGCTAATCAGATGCTTTCCTTGCTTTGCTTGCATAAAAATCTCTCCTTTAGCTCCTGTTGGTAAAGCATTCCTAACCACCTTCAATTTGGTGCTACCCCATTTGAATCTATGTTTGCCCAAATAAATTCTTGAAAATTTTAATTTGCCTCAGTTTATCTTTTTAGGCCCCAACACCAAATTCCCCTCTCCCTGCTGTGTGTCTACTTTCAGAACTATTCATATATACATTATATCTATATGACTATATATGCATATAAATATATGTGAATGATTTACATATATGAAAATGTATTCACATTATTATTGTTTTACACACATGGTAGCATATTCTATACAATGTTCTGTAACTCACAGCAATCTTTCCATATCAGTATAATATGTGCAGTATGTTTTTAATGACAGATACTATGATAGATAATGATTATTTAGATTTTTATTGCTATTTTATGAGATAGTCTTACATACCATCTATGTTGTATATACTGTATATTAGTGCTAATATTTTAAAAATTAAAAACTTTTATTTTCTTTCTATGATGTAAAAAAGCTTGTATTAAGAGAGAGAGTTCATAAATTTGACTGAACAAAAAATGACGTCTGTATTTCCACTAACATGAAATTTAGTACTTCCTTTGATCATGAAAGTAGACAGCAATAGGCAGCAGTATTAGCTATAACTCTGACTTGGTCACTAATAGATATTGTAGATAGTTTCATATGAAATTATACATACTAAAGATATTTTGAATAATGGTTAACTGTATTATATCAATATAACCGGAGTTATTAAATTAGATATTAGATATTTATGTGATGCGTTAAACAACATATAATCGCTGTATCACATTTTTGAAAGGTAACATATTTGCATATATACAAATAAACAAATAAAAATCATAATTGCTTTTTTATAATCTTATGAATTTTATTTTTAAGAAAAATAAAATCTCAGTAGCTACCCAAATTACAAAAGAGGTCCATGGCAAAAACATCTATGTTAAGGAAACACTTACATGATTTAGTTTACATGATACTAGTTTCCTGTTTCTTAAAGTTAACTTAGAATTGCATAACAAAAATTTGGGGGTCTGATCCATGTTAGCGACTCTCTTTTCTATGTGGCTCTTTGCTGATTGGGTAACTCAAATTACCCATTGTATTCAAATCCCTTACATTGTATAAAGTTTGGTAATAAATTATTATTCCGGGGCACCTGGGTGACTCAGTGGGTTAAAACCTCTGCCTTTGGCTCAGGTCATGATCTGAGGGTCCTGGAATCAAGCCCTGCATCTGGCTCTCTGCTCAGCAGGGAGCCTGCTTCCCCCTCTCTCTCTGCCTGCCTCTCTGCCTACTTGTGATCTCTCTCCTCTGTCAAATAAATAAATAAAATCTTTAAAAAATTATTATTCCTTTAAGTTCTTCTCTGACATTATGATCACTTTGTCATTTCTAATTTTGTGGTTTCATAACTTTTCCCCTTGTTTTTGAATGGTATATTCTTGTCCTCCCAAGAAAACAGCTCAATGCGCTAATCATTTTCTGATTTCTGTTTTATTCTTTTATGTTTTGACTTCAATTAGTATTTTTTTTATTTCTGTAGTTTTAGATTCATTTTTAAGTTTCTTTAGGAAGAAAATTAACACATTTATTCTAATTCTGTCTTGTTTACACTATATTTATTGAAGGCTATGGATTTTCCTTTATATAGCTATTTGGTTCTGGTGACAGTACATCTCTTTTTCCCCCCTACCTATTCTACAATTTGAGTTTTGAGTTGGTGTGTGAATTTAATTGTAATTACTGGGAGCTAATTTATTCAATTTCCAGGGAATTTTCTTCCTACGTTAATTTCACCTCTTACCTCATTACGATCAAAGGGTATTATATCTAATTTTTAAACATTTTTGTAATTTATTAAGATTTACTTTAGAGTAATTATCAGTTATTATGAATGTTTTATAGGAGCATGAGAATGATATATAAATTGTGTCTAACTAATATCCATCATACTTTATTTCCTTTAAAAAATGTATTACTATGGAGAATTTTTTTCATATTCTTTATACTTAATAGTTGCTCTGTTTTTTTTTTTTTGCCTGAGTATACCTTAAAATGATGTGTATATGTTTTGAAGGTTAATATCAATTTTCCTGAGATATGGAAATTTTAAAACTCAAAATTTAAATGTATTAACTTCTGATAAATTTTCCTTCTTATTTTTCCATTATTTGATTCTCTCTTTCAGGCATTTATGTTTTTTGGTATATCTTATTATCTCTTTTAAATTAGTTTTTGCTTTTCATACCAAAGGTTTATTAAAGATTTTAGCCACTTCCTAAATAAATATCCTTTCTATTGAATTTTTCCCATTAAAAAGGAAATTAATTTTATACTTGTAATTAGAAACAACAGTTACAATGTGACTACACAAATTGAGGTAAAAATAAATATATATTTTGTGATTTCACAAAACTTCATTTACCGTATCTTTAAGGAAAGCATAAGTAACAAAAATTTATGGATAAGTAATGAATGACTAAAAGCAAGGCAAAGAAATGGTTGTACTTTTGCAGACTGTGGATAATGCAATGTTTATATATAACTCATATAAACAGCTGATGGATGACGAATCCATGCCCAGTTTTATCTTTTAATTTTTTAAAACTTCTTAAAAAAGATTTTATTTATTTATTTGACAGAGAAAGAGAGATCACAAGTAGGCAGAGAGGCAGGCTGAGAGAGGGGGAAGCGGGCTCCCTGCTCAGCAGAGAGCCCATGCGGGGCTGGATCCTAGGATCCTGAGATCATGACCTGAGCAGAAGGCAGAGACTTTAACCCACTGAGCCACCCAGGCGCCCTAGTGAAATGTTTTTAACTGATGGAAATATATTAAGTGACAATTCTCATTTCCCCTGTGCCACATTTACTTATGTTTTTTTGGCTGCCATCAGCTTTTTTCTCTCATCTTTTCTTTTATCTTATAATAGATGTATATTGATTCTTAGCTAATTTCTGTTTTATGGCAAGAATATTAATGCTTTCTAACCAAATTATTTTCTGGATACTCATGTCAAAACATGAAAAAAAGTATCTTCCAAAACAAAAAGTTTTTTCTTGTAATCTACTATTTAATGTGAACTCTTTAAATTTTGTCTTCACAGTCAGTAAATACTATTCACAAACTACTCCCAGTGAAAACGTCTCATCTTTACTTCTCTCCAGTAAGAAGCTTCCTGCAAATATTTTTGTTTGTTTGTTTTATTCTATGACCCTCCCTTTCCAGCTTCTAAATGAATAAAACCAAATCTGACTCAAAAAATATACCGTTAGCCTGCGTGAATATGTTCATGTTTCCAGAGAGGGATTATTAGATTTTATTTATTTATTTTGGATTATTAGATTTTAATTTCAGATTCTGTCACATTTTAAAGAACAATGTTTTGTTTGCCTTATTTTATGTATTTAGCCACAAAAATCCCTTCCAAATATTTTCCTGTCCACTTGAACAACACCCATACATGTGTAGATACATGTATCTGTGAGAGAGAGACACAGAGAGAGAGGAGGCTTTAGAGTATTGATATCTTCTAGTCTCACTGATTATGGCTTTTCCTTTTTCTATTTACTTGTAGCTTTGGGGTAGTTTTTAGAGAAAAAGGGAACCATCATTACTAATCCATTGAAGAAAACTAGAATGAAAGTTATATTTTAATCTTATATTTTATTTTCTATAATCTACAAGTTTGTTGGAAGTTATTTTACCATGGAAATTTCTAAAAAAACACCAGAAAAAAAAGCGACATAGGTAGTTTGAAAGAAATTCTGCAGCTTGGTGCTGCTGGTAATTAGGTTTTGTCATCTGGGCCACATTTTTATTTGACTTCACACATTTTCATTTGAACACCAACTGTTACAAAGCATATGGACTTCTATAGCAATCCCATATGCTACATAATGGCTGACTGCTATCTATTTCAGATTCAAACAATGAGTTATCATAATCATTGTGAAGTAAGAAAACTTTCTTTACAGTTTAATATATATTTTAGAGACTCTAAAGTATATAATTATGTTGTTTTGTTGGGTTAAGTTCTGTCCTCCCTATGCACACTTAAAATTTGAGAAGAAAAATTAGTAAAACATTATGAAGCACAGTACTCTAAATGAGAAGTATTCTGTATTAAATGTAAATAATTGGAATGCAAATGTTTTTGTATTAAATGTAAATAATTGGAAGGCCACAGATTTTCATTTATGAATAAAAGCATCATTTTTTCAGAATGTCACTAAAAACGGCAGAGTAGGAGACTTCAGCCCCCATTCTCCTATGGAGATCAACAATTAGGAGCTATATATGAACAAAAATAGTGCTGGTTGAGATAAGGAGTCCACTTCAGAAATCTCAGCAACACAGTGGAAAAACAACAAATAATCCCTAAGAATAACTGCCTAAAAAGAGAAGGGAGAACAGCCTCATTTTGCCTGGATATCATCTCACAGTTGGCACTACTCAATGCCAAGAGAAAACTCTCTGGCCCAAAAGTGTTCCCCCAACCAAGGAAGGTAGAGTGGAGGAAGCAACCAGTACTTTTGTGGCACTGACAAAGGACCTGCTTCAGTTTTACCCCACCCAGAAAGTGGCAAGTCTGAGATTTATATAGATGGTTTGGAACAAGGAAGAAGGCAAGGTTTCTAATATCAGCCACACAGCAAGACAAACTTCAGTTCTCAGTGGCCTGGTTTCCGGGACCCCAGCAGCTTTTGTTGCCTAAGAAACCAGTGTCCAGCACAGCTACTTTGGACCCTTTGCAGATTTGACCACAGAGGTTTCCCCCACAGGTTTTTGTGTTCACAGATAGCAGCCACCTCAGTCTGTCCCGACTCCCTCTATCTCATGTCC
This sequence comes from Nasua narica, assembly GCA_028533885.1. NCBI lineage: Eukaryota > Metazoa > Chordata > Mammalia > Carnivora > Procyonidae > Nasua > Nasua narica. The sequence goes on from CM052802.1 coordinate 51,449,732, forward strand.
TGTTAAAATCTAGGATCCACACTGACAACCATTCTTGGCCCTGTGGCTATACAAATGCAAGATACTCTTCTAGATCCCTGCAGCCTACTGCCACAATTGTGTATGCACTGGGGGCTACCCCTTTATCTATGCATCTGCACAATGTTAGCCCAACTCTTGCCACTGGCCTTCACTGCCGTACATGCCAATGGCAAGACCCTACAGCCATGGCATGCATGACCACAGCTAAGATCCCCAGAGCTGTTCATGGGCCTAGCTTTAGCCCTGTCTCCTTTCATTGGTCTACACTTCTGGCTTTATCTGCAGCTAGCCCCTAGAGCTGTGCACCTGCATCTTACTGGCCAAACTCCCATCATCAGCCTCTCCTGAAGTTACACTAACATCCTATGTAGAGGCTTCAGGTGTATGTGGACATGTCTCATTGACTCAGGCCACAGGGGTATAACATCAGCAACTGTGTGGCCCTCAGCAAGCACTTAGTGGGTCTGTAGTAGCTGTGAGGGATACTGAGTCCTTAGCAGTACCTCCATGTCCAGTGGCTAGGCTATGGAACAAGGCAGGTATTGGAGGTGGCTGGAGACAGTGGTGTGCACAGACTTAATTATGAAGGCTGCTGCTGGTGTTTGTGATGTGGTGAGAGGGACACATATATAGTGGCAAGGGTCAGGACCAGCAGCAAGGACCAGAGCCAATTGTGAGCATACTAGAAGCTGCAGGGACCCTAGCTATTGGCATGTACTCCAATAGCTACAGAACACCCTGCAGCACATATCAAGGGCCATGAAGTTGTTGAAGTCATGGGCCTCAGCAGCCTGAGCAAGGAGACATCATGTTTCCCTGAACCCAGAGTTATCACACATCCCCACCCCATTAGTGCCCTGCACCTCTAGACTTGGAGTCACAGAAGGCTGACTGCTTCGTGAAATTTACAGACACCTACACAAGGCTATAGGGGTCAGGAAGAATCATGGAAACATGACACCATCAAAGAAACACTGTAGAACTCCAGTAACTGATTCCAAAGAAAATGATACACATAAATTGCCTGATAAAGATATAAAATAATTGTTCTCAAGATGCCCAAAGAGCTACAAGAGAACACAGAGAAATTATTTAATATAGTCAAGAAAATAATACAAAAGCAAAATAAAAGTTCAGCAAAGAGACAGAAAACATAAAATAGAACCAAACAAAAAATTTGTACCTGAAGAATATATGAAATTGTATTCTTTGAAATTGAAATTGTATTGAAAACTTCAACAGACAGGTTTAATAGCAGACTGGACCAATCAGAAGAAAGAATTAATGCACACAGATGCAGATCATTTGAAATTTTCCAATCAGAGAAGTCAAAAGAAAAAAAAGAATGAAGAGGAATAAAGAATGCCAACAGGATTTATATGAAAATAATCTACACATTAGTACAGTTCCTGAAAGAAAAGAGAGGGATAAAAGGGGGAAAAAATTATTAAAAAAAATAACAACCAAAAACTCTTCAAAACATGGGAGAGATGCAGACAGCCAAATTCATGAAGTTCATAAGTCCCCATATAAATTCAGCTTAGAGAGATCTTCTCCAGACATATTGTAATAAAATTATCAAAATCAAAGACAGAAGAAGAGAATCTTGAAAGCAGAAAGAGAAAAGAAGTTTGTTACTAACAAATGAACCATGATAATTCTGTCAGCAGATTGCTCAGCAGAAACCTTGAAGGCCAGGAGGGAGAGGAATTCAAAGAGGTGAAACAAACAAACAAGCAAACAAACAAACAGCCAACCAAGAATACTTTATCCAGCAAAGCTGTCTTTCAAAAATAAAGGAGAAAGACTTTTCCAGATAAACAAAAACTAGGAGGTTTAGCACCACTAAACCTGCCTGAAAAGAATCCTGAAAGGAGTTACTCAAGCTGAAATGAAAGGACCCTAGTTAGAAACATGAAAACATTTGAAAATACAAATCATAGCAATAAAGGTAAGTTTAAAGTCAAAATCAAAACACTCCAATACTGTACTATGGTGCATGTTAATCACTTAACTCCAATGCAACGGTTAAAGGACAGAGTATTAAAAATAGCTATAGGGCTCCTGAAAGCCTCAGTTCATTAAGCGTCCAAATCTTGATTCTGGCTTAGGTCATGATCTTAGGTTTCTGAGATTGAGTCCTATGTCGGGCTCTGTGTTGGGCATTGAGCCTACTTAAGATCCTCTCTCCCTTTCTGCTCCTCCCCTGTTTCCCTCTCTAAAAATAGCTATAGCTATAATAATCTGTTAATGAATAAATGATATAAAATATGTAAACTGTGACATCAAAAACCTAAAAGATGGTGGGAAAAGAATTAAATGTACGCTTTTGAAGTTAAGTTGATATAAAGAGTTGATGTGAACAGGTTAAAATAGACTAATATATCTATATGGTGTTTCATTTAAGCCTCAGGATAGCCATAATGTTAAAACCTATAGTAGATACACAAGATAAAGAGAAGGAAACCAAGTATACCATGGCAAAAAAATATCAATTCACAAAAGAAGACAATAAGAAAGGAACAAAAAAACTATAAAACAGCCAGAAAATAATTAAAATATGCATTAATAAGTCCTTACCTAACAATAATCATTTTCAATGTAAATAAAATCCTACAATCAAAAGGCATGTAATGGCTGAATGAATAACAAAATAAGACCCAACTATATGCTGCCTATAAAAGACTCACTTCAAGTTTAAACACATACATATGCTCAAAGAAATGAGAGGTAGCTATACTTACATCAGACAAAATAGATTCTAAGTCAAAAAATGTAAGAGACAAAAGCATTATTATGTAATGATAAAGGGTCAATACATCAAGAAGATGTAATAATTATCAATATTTGCCTCAGCATAGGAATAAATAAATATAAAAAGAAAATACTAATAGAACTAAAATGGGAACTAATAGCTGGGGACCTTAATACCCCACTCTCAGTACTGGATAGATCATCAAGACAGAGAATCGATAAGGAAACAGTATATTTGAACAATCTTGGGACCAAATGGACCTAACAGATATGCACAGAACATTCCATCCAACAACAGCAGAACATATATTCTTCTTAAGTGCACACAGATCATTATCTTGGATAGATCATATGTCAAGCCACCAAACAAGTCTTAATAAACACATTGTCAGGCAAATTACCAAAAATACATAAGGAACACATGGAACTCAGTATCAGAAAAACAAATAGCCCAATTAAAAATGGGTAAATGGGGGCGCCTGGGTGGCTCAGTGGGTTAAAGCCTCTGCCTTCGGCTCAGGTCATGATCTCAGGGTCCTGGGATGGAGCCCTGGATCAGGCTCTCTGCTCAGCAGGGAGCCTGCTTCCCAGCTCCCCCTCCCCTGCCTGCCTCTCTGCTACTTGTGATCTCTCTCTGTCTGTCAAGTAAATAATATCTTAAAAAAAAAAAAAGTCTTTAAAAAAAATGGGTAAATGGCCTGAACAGAAATTTTTCCAAAAACGACATGTAAATGGTCAAATGGTACATGAAAAGTGCTTAACATCACTAATCATCAAGGGAAATGTAAATTAAAACCACAGTGAAATATCACCTCACATACTGGCGAAGATTGCTTTAATCAAAAAGACAAGATAAATGCCTTTGAGGATATGGAGAAAGAGAATTCTGTGCACTGCTGGGAATGTACATTGTTATAGTTGCTATAGAAAACAGTGTGAAAGTTCCTCAAAAAATTAAAAATATACTACACTATATTCCCATAATCCCTTTTCTGGGTATATATCTAAAAGAAAGGAAAACGATCTAAAAAATGATACGTGCACTCCTATGTTCACTGCAGCATTATTTACAATAGCCAAGATATGGAAACAACCTAAGTGTCCACTAGTGAATGAAAGGTTAAAAATGAGATAAATATATACAATGTAATACTATTTATCCATGAGAAATAAGGAAATCCAGCCATTTACAGCAACGTGGATTTACCTTGATGGCATTACACTAAGTGAGATTAGTCAGAAAAAGACAAATATTGTATGATAACACCTATACATGTGGAACTGAAAAAAGCCAAATTTGTAGAAATAGAGTAGAATGGTCATTAAAAGGGCCTGGAGGTGGGTGGTGGGTGGGTGAATTGGGGACATATATGTCAAAAAATACAAATTTACAGTTAGGAGATGATTAAGTTCTGGAAATCTAATATGAATAGTTAACAATACTGTAATATGTACTTCAAATTTGCTAAGCGATGAGATCTTAAATATTCTTACTACAAAAACTAAATGATGAATATGTGACATGATGAAGTGTTAGCTAATGCTATGGTGATAATCATATTGCAATACATAGATATATCAAATCAACACAATGCACACCTTAATCTTCCTCAGTGTTACATATCAATTATATCTCAATTAAAATACTTAATTTTTGAATTAAAAATAATAAAAATGCAGAGTAAAATAATAATGATAGAAGTCATCAGAATGAAAGAGTATGTTATATTTTATTAAAATATATGAAAACAGTGCATCATACCTGATATTTATTAATTTACTTGCTTTCTATCTATAGAGTTAATTATTTGCATAAACAGATCTCATTCATATTAGAAATACAATACATGCATTTCTAAAAGAAAATGAGCAAATGCTTCTTAGGAAACTTAAAAGAACCAGAAGCAAATGATCATAGCATTTTAGGAAAGGAGATAAACTAAATAGACTTCAACAAACATTTTGGCTTGCGCTATTCTTCAGGGTATCTCTCTAAACACTAACAAATGGTCAATATAATGTTATTATTGTCCTTAAATAAGGGCTTTAGAACAAGGCAGCCATTTATGGATGCATTAGATTCTCTTCAGTTATGAGCGAGCAATAGATTTATTTCAACAAAAGAAATTTGTAAACGTTAAAAGTGAAATTTAAGTTAATGCAGTTAGAAAAACAAGATTATGTATTTTGTCTGTGTTTTAAAATACCTCAGGACATTATCACCATAGTAAAAATAAAAGCACAATAGAGATTTAGAATACAAGAAAATATTTCCAAAATGTTAAATAAATATAACAAAAACTTCAACAGTTGTCATTTTGAAAATTTAAAAAATGTTCACTCTTTCTTTTTTAGTTTTTAATTTTGTTTTAATCATATTAATATGTTGAACACTCAACAAAGCACTGAGATGATGCCAAGTCTCCTTTTTCTTAAAGATCACACATTTCCCTACAATAGTATTACTTTATTTTTAATAAAGTTACAGTAAAAGCAACTTAAATATATTGAAAAAAATATGACTATAGTCCACAATTATAACATAAACTCTTATCAGTAAACAATATTTTTTGGCAATCTATATTTTTATTTATCAATAGTAAATAAATACTGAACTTGCAAAAAATTGTGATAAATAATTTATTATAAAATAATAGGTTACTTACTACAAATATGAACTGTATTATCTATTCTTGGTAATGAATTTTTAAAAGTATCAAATATGTAAGTCTTAAGCAAATACTTGCATAAAACTAGAAATAATGATAGCCATTGTTTTCATGTATATAGAAAATTTAGCACATTTAAAGTAAACAGAACTTTACTATATCATACTAACCATAAAAAATACAAGAAAAGTACATAGTGAATGATAGTTTGTACTTGAAAATATAGTATTTGTCAATCGTAACCTCATAATTATTCTAAATATGTTAAAGGAGATAAGCAAATTCTGATTCTTCCTTATTCTTTAAGGTTAAGCACCCATAAATGCTCTGTAACTACTATCACTTAAAATTTGATGTGCTAATTTGCTTAATAATGCTCCTTTTGGCTCTGTGAATGGTGAAAAACCACTGGGGTGTATTAACCTTAGCAATGGACAAATTTATGTAAGTGTAGGAAATTTTAGACAATTTTGATAAAGTAATTAGATGTCTATGGTAAGTAATTCACTGCTCTTTCAAACTGCTTTCCTGGTAACAAAGAAAATACTCAGAGATACATAAATCTGGCACTTTTTAAAAAACATAAGTAAGTTAAAATAAATCACCTCTGTCTGTGACTGAACTTCAGTGAGTTTTCTAAGATCCTCTAAAGTAGGGCTCTTGAGACAAAACTGTTAATACAAGAATCTCCAGTATTAGATAAAAACCAAAGCAAATTCTGTGCTGTCCTTCTAGTAGACTCTGAGTTCTTTAACTAATAGTAAAATGTGAATGAGTCAAATCACAATAATTTATGACATTAAAATATTAATTAAGATTAATAAAACAGTTCATACTATATTAACAGAATCATGTATCGCATATTATCTATTTATTATAAAACTATAAAATAGTAAATGAATGGTAGTATTGAATTTCAATAACTTAACAAAGATCATGCCTGCATAAATAACTTAGAATTTGAACTTAGAATCTCTGATAGTGTTTGTGATTTTTTCCCAGAGTACTCTTTTTACCAGATACCTTTTCAATTCACAAAAGTCCTGCAAAATAGTTAGCTATTTTCTATAGATGAATGATTACTATCAAATGATATTTTTATTTAACTTAAAATTTCCAGCTTTGTTTTATTTTTTCAAAGGTTTTATTTATTTGAGAGAGCGAGCGAGCATAGGTGCATGTGCACAAGTAGGGGAGGGGCAGAAGGAGAAGCAAACTCCCCGCTAAATTGGGAGACTGACATAGGGCTCATGCCAGTACCCAGAGATCACAACCTGAGCCAAAGGCAGGCGTACTCAACCCACCCAGGTGCCACCCAGCTTTATTTTAACTTTTCCTCCACAATGTAAGAAAATTGTCCTATTTAGACTTGGTCTCTTGGAGCCTTTACAAAAACATATAATCTAGAGATTGCCAAATTCTGTCTTTGGTTGCCAATCCTTTTCCTATGTGGACCCTTTCCTAACAACAGGTAGACTCTTGTCATTTATTATGAGCTAGAGAAAACTATGAGCACTTAACATTATTTGAACTAAATATATGTTAATACTTAGAGGATATTCTTTTTTTTTAAAAAAAAAGATTTACTTATTTATTTGAGAAAGAGAGAAAGTGTGAGCAGGTAGAGTGGTAGAGGGAGTAGAGGAGAAAAACTCCAGCAGACTCCCTGCTAGCTCAGAGCCCAATGCTGGGCTAGATCCATGACTCTGAGATCATGAACTGAAATCAAGAATCAGGTTTAACCAACTGAACAACCCAGGCACCCCTATATAGGAGGTATTCTTAAAATAGCTCTTACTTCTGAACAAAATATATCCATATATAATTCCATTCATTCATTCATTCATTCATTCATTCAAGAATTGATCATTGAATGTCTATGCTCTTGGTGTTGGAGATACAGCTGTAAATAAAACAGAAAAGAAATATTTTTTTTAAAGATTTTATTTATTTATTTATTTGAGAGAGAGAGAAAGCATGAGAGGGGAAAAGAAGGTCAGAGGGAGAAGCGGACTCCCCATGGAGCTGGGAGCCCGATATGGGACTCGATCCTGGGTCTCCGGGATCATGACCTGAGCCGAAGGTGGTTGCTTAACCAACTGAGCCACCCAGGCGCCCCAAAACACAAAAGAAATCTTAATTCTCATGGATCTTATTCTTAATGGTTGAAGATGACAGACAAAATGAGCAAATAAATATTCAACATTAAATATTTAACATGATAATTGTTATGAAGTAAAAAAAAGTATAGAAATAATCTGGAAAATGAAAGGAAAGCAAAGATTTGAGTAAATCTAGGGAATGTGCTCTATGGCTGCCTATAGGGAAGCTTTCCATAAAGAAGAGACACATGACCCACAAGGAGTACCTAACTAGGAGTAAATTTGACAGGTTCAAGAAGCAAAAAGGCCAGTATGGCTGGAACAGAGTAATCTAAAAGGGGCAGTAGTTAGAAATACTGCCAGTGAGTTAGCAGGGGTGCAGCTCAGTCAGGATTTCTGAATTTTATTTTGAGAGATGAGCAGCTATTAGGTAATTTTAAGCAGAGGAATAAGATTCTCTGATTTACAATTTAAAAGAATCACATTGGCTGCTCTGTGGAGAACAGACTATAGGAAGGCAGGATGGAAAACGAGAAACCATGTGAAAGCCTCATTAAGCAATCCAGATGAGAGATAATGGTGGCTTTAATGAGTATAGCAGAGGTGGAAATGGTGAGGACCAGTCATATTTGTAATAAATTTTAGATAGAGAGCCAAGAAGGTTTGCTGACAGAATATACAATTAGATAGACAAATTTTTTGATAGAGCAATTGGGAAAATGCAGTTAAAATTCATTAAGGTCATTCTTTCCTAGTAGCATCTGAGATAAATAAAAGGAAATTCATACTATTTCATTTTATTTTAGTGTGCCCATAACATATGTCTATTGGTTTTCATTTTCCAATACCTACTTAGTAAAGAGAAAAATGTAAAATAAAAATATGTAAATGCCTAAAATGACCTAAAATATGGAACAGGTCAAGTGGAACTAAAGTAAATTAGACAGGTCTTCCAATGAGTTACGGAAGGAAATGTTCTTATTTTCATGATGTTCGTCTGAAATTGAAAACGGTGGCTTAGACAGTTTGCCTAAGGAGGACTAAATGGAAATGCACATAGCAAGGACATAATTGTATCACAACATAAACAACTTTGGGAAGTGATCCAAAATGGAGTGTATCTCCCATAGTCATATTACTTTTCTAAGTGAATTCTGAAAACTGATCTCATTACTTTATATTGAATATCCAGTAAACTGTATCTCTTTTGTTCTTTCCTTTTTGCCTGGAATTGTTAAGAGGATAATACTTTCCTCCTCTACATATTTTCTTTTCATAAATTAAGTTCATTCACATTTCTATATACCATACCAGTTATTGTGATTAACAGCCTACAAAGACTTAAGAGGGCAGTGTTCTCATTTGTACTGGGAAATCCTTGTAAACTTTTGATTACATCTTTATTTTTTTTTTAAGATATATTTACTTATTTTAATAAGAGGGAGAAGAGGGGGAGGAGCAAAAGGAGAGGGAGAGAAAATCTCAAACAGACTGCCCACTGAGCATGGAACCCTGCATGGGGCCAAACCAACCCTAAGGTCATGACCTGAGCTGAAATCAAGAGTTGGCTGCTTAACCCACCTGGGTGAGCCACCCAGGCACCCCTCAGAAATATCTTTATTAGACTTTTTTCTTTAGAGAGACATAGTATTCCAAGTTTATTTCTAGTATGACAATATATGTACAGGTTGTCAATCATCTTGTATTTTTATTCCACTGTAATTTCTAATTTTATCTGTCTCTGTAAATAGACTATGAGCATCTTGAGATCAAGGAAGGAACTTTTTTTTTTAAGATTTTATTTATTTATTTATTAGAGAAAGAGAGAGAATGAGAGAGAGCATGAGAAGGGAGAAGGTCAGAGTGAGAAGCGGACTCCCCGTGAAGCTGGGAACCCGATGTGGGACTCGATCTCGGGTCTCTGGGATCATGACCTGAGCCGAAGGCAGTTGCTCAACCAACTGAGCCACCCAGGCGCCCCAAGGAACTTTTATTCAAACTGATCCCTAACACAAAGCACAGTAACTTAATAAATATTTACAAGTTAAATCAATAAGGGAATTAAATATGACATATGTCTTATAAAATTATCTATGAAAATGTTTTGAATTAAAAAGAAGTGAACTTTGAAGTAAATGTTTTGCAAGATTGATATCTATAAAGACAAAATAGTCAATTTCATATAAATGGAATCTCTTAGGCTTCTTTTGTTTAGCACAATGAGATTCATCCATGCTGTTGCACACAGAGGAACAACCTTTTTTATTGATGAGAAATATTCTACTTAATGGTAAGAAACTGAACACTTGAACCCTAATATTGAAGTCACCATCAATTTTCAATGTGTCGTAATCTTTGAGGAATTTGGGAAAATGAGAAACAAGTACATTGTCTCCCAACATTTTTCTAAGAATTGGTTTTAATTTCCATGTTATTTTCTTTTTTTCTCTTTTTTAATTTATTTTATGTTATTTAATTTATTCCATGTTATTTCATGTATTTCCATGTTATTTATTTCCATGTTATTTTCATTGTTCTGTGCCTGGAGTAGAACATGGAACAAAACAAGTATTAAGGGGCGCTTGGGTGGCTCGGTTGGTTGGGCGGCTGCCTTCAGCTTGGGTCGTGATCCTTGGGTTCCGGGGTCAAGTCCCACATCGGGCTCCCGGCTCTGCGGGGAGTCTGCTTCTTCCTCTGACCTTCTCTCCTCTCATGCTCTTTCTCACTTTCTAAAAAGATAACAAAACAAAACAAAACAAGTATTAAGTAATATTAAATTATCTGAAAATTCTCTTATAGTAATATAAGCTTGATTATATACTCAAAGCTTGAAATATCAAGGCATCTTTTATTTCATTCTTAATTTTATCAGTTGAATTCTACTTCTTTAGAAAATAATATTATTTTATTTATTCTTCTCTTAGCATGACTAGAACACTACAAGATTTTTTACCACCTTTAGACTCTCAAATTTACAAACTTTAGAGTAAGTTCTTAACTACTTTCTAATATTTATGATTTCCTCAACTTTCATTTTTGAAGGCTCTAGCACGATGTAGGGGAAATAATATAGACTTAATAGCCAAATTAATTTTGACAGATACGGTTACTTTATTTCTAACCCCTGACCAGATCTGTTGATTATCAGTTGCTGTCCTTTTATCAAGTATTTTATTAATGTGATTATATTTACTCTTTCCATCCTGCTTTGCTCAAGTTCTTAGCATTGAGTACACAGACATTATAGTTTAATTTGGTAGTAAATTTAGAATACCTGAGAATGTTTACTGTATCTACAACGGTAATAATGTTAATGTTGTGTAGGCTAAATACTAAATAAAATTTAAAGACCCATGACCATATGGATTATGATTAAGAACAAATACCATTTACCAGGAATTACAGGAAACTTTTCACTTCATGTAGTAGCTTCCAGTCATTATATATATAGTTTTTAAGTGTATATTTCTGAAAAAGAAGCTAAGGGTGTGTCTCTATAGAATAGGGTAAGGACAGACATAATACAAAATTGTGCTTTGCTCTTTTTCATGGTAAATTCTAGTAAATGCTGTAGCATTTCTTTTAAGGGCAATTTGATTCATTTGAATGATTATAAACAATGTACTCTTTTATACACCTTTGTGCCATTTGCATTATAGATTCAACAAGTAGGTGGTTAAACATGTTTATTGTTTTAAGTTAAATGAGTTGGACCATAGAGTTATTATTTTATTTTGGGTCATTCAAAGCAATATTCCACTTATTTGGGTAAGGTTAAAAAATTTAAACCAGGGGTGCCTGAGTGGCTCAGTGGGTTAAAGCCTCTGCCTTCGGCTCAGGTCATGATCTCAGCATCCTGGGATAGAGTCCCAGAGCCCCGCATCCGGGCTCTCTGCTCGGCACGGAACCTGCTTCCTCCTCTCTCTGCCTACTTGTGATCTCTCTCCCTCTGTCAAATAAATAAATAAAATCTTTAAAAAAAAAAGTCCTTTAAAAAAATTTAAACCAACATACATCATAAATAAAAATCATAGATTGTAATTTACTTTAGAACTAAAAATAATTTTTTACCTTATTTCTACTTAAATCCAGCAATACTTCCCAAAAAGAAACTGCATATTTTCTCTTTAAAAAATAAAATATTGGCTATAAATATCAGGGAGATTTTCAGCTCACTATCAAATAGGCAGTGTATATGGGGGGCAGAGAGGATCAATCGTACATAAGCCAAGAGAATAAGGCAAGAAGTGGAGAGAACATTTTTTGAAGCATTCATACACCTTACATAGTATACCAGTATGCCATAATATATATTTTTATGCCAGTGAAAAACAGCTTGTCCATCAACAGACAATATGGTGTTTGGAATAACTGAAAAGAAATTCACAAAAAAGTGTCACTTACTTGGAAGCATATAAAACTCATTTTTTATAAAATTCTGCTTTTTATGTTAAAAACATATGTCTGTTTTGTAGGATAACTAAATCAAGCTACACAGGTGATATATTAAATAAACAATTTCTGCCTGGTGTTCAAAGCAAACTGTAGTTATAGCTATAATCACAGTTCTGTTATTTTCCTTCCATACAACCAGACTTGCAATTTAAATAAAAAAGTAAAACCAAAATGTAACATTAGAGTAATGCATATAGATAACTATGCATTTAGATATTCTTTTGTGATAATTATTTCCTTTTAATAGAACTATGATTTCACAGCTTTCTTATAATACTCAAATGCCAAAGTAGGATTTCAGTATGATGCTGAAATTTCAATATGATGATGGAATCATCATTTTTTTTCAAAGAAAGGCACTTACTATACTTAAAATCAATATATCAGTGCTGAAGGGATCAGTGGAAGAACACAAACATAATCTACATTAGAAATTTCTGTTAGCTCAACCACTCTGGCTGAACTCTACAATGTGAGTTGTGTTATGTAGTTAAGCAGAGCTTGCAAATTCAGTTTAAATGGCATTTATTTATGGGGCAACTCTATCACAGTTACAAAAACCCACAACTTCCTTGGAAACTTAACTTAGCAAAATTCCAGATACACGTGTAATGGATATAGTGAAGTTTATGGGTAGTAGGCATCTACTTTTTAGGTCTGAATAGCACTTGAAGTTGCATAAGGAACTACTTCTTTTCTATTCTAATCACACAATCCTGGTAAAGCTACACTAATAAAACTTTGGCCACTTGACTAAAGAGTTCACAAGTGTGACCAAAAAAGTGTCATTTTTTAATTTTTCTTGACTTTTTCACTTTAGAATCTTTTGGATATCAAATACAGGAGGCTCTTAATTAAACCATATTAACTGCCATATGAAGAAAACCTGCATTTATTAGTGGAGAATAAGTTAGAGAAAAGCAGTCATAGGGGACAGAGAAGAAAGAGATAGACAAACAGTATGAGGGAGACAGAGAGGCAGAGAAACAGAGAAAGAAAGAAAAAAAGAGAGAGAGAGAGAGAGAAGGACTTTGTGTTGTTGTACACAACTAGCCATAATATTCCCAGAACTTCCTTGGTTGGCTCTCCTTTCCTTTCAATGTTAGCAGCTAACCCAGAGATTAGACACAGATTCCTCTATTTTGGTTAATATTGTGTTAGTGCATTTCTGTCCTATGTATCATGAAAAGATAGATAAAAAAGGTTTATAGAAAAACAATAAAATAAAGTGTGACTCATGTAACTGTCTAACGTTTAGAGCTTTCATCAGGATTCCTACACTTTATTAAGGAGTATATTAATGTAATCAACATTCTGATAATGAAGTAAAAAGTGGGTTTTCAGTGTTCACAATATCCAGATTCAAGTATTTACAGACTATACCAATCGATTGCTGGTTTTAAATTTTCCTTGCATGTGATTGACTGGCAATTAAAAGAATGCAGAATATTCCAGGGCAACTCTGAATTATAAAAACTAAGTTAAAAATAACATAACTTTCCTTCAGGAAAAACTTCTTAGAGTAGGTTCTCAAACTGAATTGAAACAAGATGAAGCGGTTCAATGTTGGGAAACATATTCAAGGTAAAGGAAAAAATAAACATGAATAGGGATAGTTCAGCAAATGAAAGGCACACAAATATGAAACTTATGAGTTGACATAGAATGAAAAGTAATTCTAAATTCTTAAAGGAAGCATTGTATGGAGTAGGCATTCTAGTTTTATGTCGTACCAAGGCAGCAAGTCAAAGAGGGGTTAATATTATGAGATCTCTCCATGAAGAGTTTAGAGAAGTCTGTGACCTATGTGAGAATGAGGATGGAGAACCCTGGTGACAATTCAGTTACTCAGCTGCCAAGGAAAATTTAGTTCAGGCCGATGCAGACCTAATCCTTGAGAAACTGGACCTATCAATTCTTAAATCAAAAGTAACAGCTATCTACTCTTACCAGAGCACTCTTTTTGATATGTCAGAAACAATCAGACACATACAAAGATTTCCCTTCAACTATACACTGTACTTACCCAAGAAGACCTTTAAGAGAACTTCTACTCTGCTAAAATGTCACAAGTTTCAGTCGCTCCATCCTCAACCCAGAATTGTTTGCCACTCCTTACTGTTTGGTGCCCCATGCAACTGATGAGCTGGAGCACATCTTAATCAATCTCTGGACAGAGAACAAGGTAAGTTAGGGAGATGATTCAAGAGAGCTGTGTGTAGTAAGCAGAGTAATTTGATAGCTAAAGAGAGTAAGTATAAGTTTGATATAACATGGGGAAATTTCAGAGAGGAGGTTGGATATTCAGCGAATGTGCATCCCTCTTAGTTTTTCACATGAGATCTGGCAGGAGCACACCAGGCAATGTCTGTTTTGTTCCCAAGGTCATGGAGCCAGGATGATGATATAGCTCCTGCTGATCTAGGTCTCTCATGAAGTGACAAGTCACCTACCATTGTTAGAAATTTACACCACTAAATAATATATGTCAGACAAGGACATAAATTTCAAATCAGTCTTAAATAGACTCCATTTTCTGAAAATGACAATATTAAGTTAAAAATCAATAATGAAAATTTATTTTATTTATTTATTTTTAAAATATTTTATTTATGTATTTGTCAGAGAGAAAAGAGAGAGAGTACAAGCAGGGGGAGCAGCAGGCACTCTGCTGAGTAGAGAGCCCAGTTCGAGACTCAATCCCAGGACCCTGGGATCATGACCTGAGCCAAGACAGATGCTTAACCAACTAAGCCACCCAGGCGTCCCAAAAATTTATTTTAAAAACACAGTTTGGACATTAAAAGCACTTTTAGATAACTGTAGGAAAACAGAATTGCATGTAACTGAATAATAAACAATTAGAACATAGTGTAACAAATAGGATGTAACTAAAGCAGACTACTGGGAAACTGTAGTTTCATGAAACATATTAGACAGTAATAAGACTGAAAAATATCAAGTTAAGCAAGTTAGATGGTAGAAAAACATCCATGGAATAATCTAAAGATAGACCCCGCAAAAGCCAATAATAAAGAGCAGAAAGTAATAAATTAGAAACAAAGATATATCAGTAATGTAAATAAGGATGACTTAAAAAATATGTTAAAAATTGGCAAGACTGGTAAATTTTTGCTTAAAAATGGGAGGCTCAGACACATAATATTAGGAATTAAACTAATTTTCACAATTTACAGACATTAAAAATAAGAGGATACCATAAAATCCAAACAGTAATAGGTTAAAAAATGAATAGATAACCTCTAGATGAATGTAAAATGCCAAAATTTAAAGAGGCAGCCTCATGTACTGGGAAACAGTTTCCCATGAGTCTCTTGTGTTTCAGCAAATCTTGCAAGCAAAGTTAGTATCTTTGTTCTTTGTTCCAAACTACCTTTTCAAGGATGTTTGTATAGCAAATAGCCTTAGAAAAATAAAGATAGTGTTTCCCACCAGAGTATAAGGCAAGTTTACCTACAGCATTTAACAGAAATAGTATTTTTCCAGAGTAAAGGGCAGGAATGCTTACTGAGGAGTATAAAATTTTGGGTTCCAAATATAAAGTCAAATTTCCTCTTCTGTAATGTAATCCAGTGCATGTGTAACTATACACCTGGGTCCACCTGTGGGCTCAGGATAAGGGAATAAAAATTATGGGAATAAAAATAAAAATTATGGGAATTGAAAATAGAATAAAATACATACGAAATAAAAATTATGGGAATTGAAAATAGAGGAATTTAGCTTTCATTGTTTGTAGGTGGTATGACTGCCTATAGAGAAAACCTCAAAGGATGTAGAGATAAACAAAGTTAGATGTGTAAAACACAAGTTCAATGTCAAAAAATTTGTTATATATTTATATACTAGCAACAAAATCATCCATAGGTAGAGTGACCATGTGACTTATTATCCAAACAGGGGCAAACTGAAGAGTGAAAGTGAAAAGACTTAATAATTAATAATAAACAACTTAGATGGACCTCAGCAAATCAAGAGAGATAGAACTTCTATATAAAAGGTTAAACATGGAAACAGGGAAAACAGTTAGATTGGCATTAAAATAATACAAATAGCTTGGACCAAGATGGCAGAAATATTATTGGTGAGAAGTAGTAAGATACTGAGTGCACTCTGAAGATGGGGCAAGAGGTTTAGAAACAGACATTCTCTTCTTAAAAAAAAAAAAGAAAGAAAAAAAATAAAGTAAAAAGACACTCAAAGTGTGAGAAGTATCTGTAGCACACATAAAAGCAAAGGATTTTTATCCAAACATATAAAGAGCCCTAAATAAATTTAAAGTTATAAAACACAAACAAGAAAAGAGAAATAGCAGGTATTATACAAAAGAAAACATGAAAAAAAAAACTTTGATGTGAACTTTTAAGATCTACTCTCTTAGCAACTTTTCAATATATTGTTAGTTACTATGATCACTATGTATAGAATAATACTTAGCAATAAAAAGAAACAAACTACTGATAAATTCAACAATATGCATAAATCTAAAAATCATTATATTGAGTAAAATAAGCCAAGCAAACAACAGTACCTGTATATAATTCTATACATATCAAAGAAAGTGTAGACTAATCTGTAGTGATGAGTAATTCAGAGATTATCTGAAAAAAGTGCAGGGATTGAAAAAAAGGCACAGGAAACTTTTGGAAGATGGTGGAAATGTTTACTATATTGATTGTGATGATGGTTTCACATGTCATATTTATCTCAAAACTGGTGAAATAGAAAAAAAAAACAGGTGAAATCATGCAATTTAAACAAGTGTAGTTTATTATATTTCAATTAAATTTCAATAAAGTTATAATAAAATAAAAAATAAACATTTTTTATAGAAAAAGTGCTGAGAAAATGGATTTCCAGTAAACCTGAATTGAAACAAACATTATTAAAAGTTCTTTGGTAAAAGAAAAATGATTCAAGATGAAAATCTAGATTTACCAAAGGAAATGAACAGCAGCAGAAGTGGTGAATACCTGAGTAAATTAAAAAAAAATCTTTAAAAGATCTTGGTTGTTTAAAGTCAAAACAACACTAATGTATTGTCAGGTGTGTAACCAATGTAGAAATAAAATATACATCGGCTGGATATCAAATAGTAAATTCCATTGAATACATTCAGAACTGTTCTGAAATGAGGCAAGTGAATTGGACCTCTGTATCTCAAATCAACTAGTCATTTCCCCAGGAAATGCTGGCGGTGGAAGGGGGGGTGCAGAGCTGTCAACAGTCAGCTTGAGGAGCAAGTGCCTATACAGAGAAAAGGAGGAATTCAGGCAGTGAATCACAGCTCCACTATGATAATATTTTGTTGTTTTTACTAGATTGCAGGTTCAGGGTTATTTTTTAAAAAGATTTTATTAATTTATTTGAGAGAGAGAGAGCATGAGAGGGGAGTAGGTCAGAGGGGGAAGCAGACTCCCCACAGAGCTGGGAGCCCGATGCAGGACTGGACTCCAGGACTCTGGGATCATGACCTGAGCCAAAAGGCAATTGCCCAACCAACTGAGCCACCCAGGCCCCCTCAGGGTTATTTCATATATAACTTTGTTTCTTTGTTTCTTTTTATATATCAAATTATACATGCTTCTTTGTATATATCAACAAATTCCAAATTAAAATAAAAATGATTTTAACAATTCAAAACATCATATGCATCAGAGAAAATCAGTGTTCACAAAAAGAAATGTGCACTATCCCTTGCGATGTGTACAGGGCACAAACTATGACCTAAAATATACTAATTAGAAGACATTATATACATGATTTATCACTGAAGATTATATCCTGAAAATTAGATACATGAAATATGAAATAATAGGAGGTTTTACACATTCATGTTGTAAAAAGTATGCAATGCCACAATATATCTTACAAATACAATAATGGATCAGGATTTCTATTCATTACTCAATGTCATTTTTGTGTCACTTATAATTTCACAGGTAACTTTATAAAAATCCTCACCTCTCTGACTCATAGCAACTTTGAAACTCCCTTTGTTTTGCAGGCCTCCTCAGAGGCTTAGAGGCAAGTGTAAATAATGTGTTTTACTGATTGATGTTTTGAAATCCTATGAAATTCAGAATAAGATTTGCTAAGAAAGATACTTGGTTTAATTAAGGAAAGGTACCGCATATGAAAGCACTGGGAATGAAATATTGGATGTCTGTGTATTCTTGATAAGCATTTCTTCATCTGTCAAATGAAGGAGGGGGAATCATGCTTTATACTTTGCTAATGGATTTTCTCTCTAACAAACTCAAAGCTTGAACTAAAGGAAAACTGCCACATACCCCTATTTCCATGATATCCATATCTATTTCCCTGTTACTTTATTCTTAAATTGCAGATTTGAAATGTACTCACACTTATTATTTATGCTTTCTGCTTGAGGTTATGTTGTGTGATTAAAGAACAAACTTAACTGAAAAACCATATATTTGCCATTCCCCTTTATAAAGCTACTATGAGGTTTCAAGAAAATGATTGAGTTTAAAAATGACAGTTTTAATATTTACATAGTAACTGAAGATCATACATACATTAAATAAAAAGCTAATAAATGATATTAGAGGGATATAAATTCAAATCACTAGATAAAGTTATATTTTATTTATTCTTTTAATTAATTTTAAACAGCTATATTTAAAAGGCAGTAAGAACTAATTTTAAAAATAAATGGTTTATCATATGATTTCATTTGCATGTGGAATTTAAGAAACAAAACAAATGAACACAGAGGAAAAAAAAAGAGAGGTAAGCCAGAAAAGTGACTCTTAACTACGGAGAACAAATTGAGGGTGCTAGAGGGGAAGTGGGTGGAAGGATGGATTAAACAGGTGATGGGTATTAAGGAAGGCACTTCTGATGAACACTGGGTATTGTAAATAAGTGATAAATCACTAAATTCTACTCCTGAAACTTATATTACATAGTATGTCAACTAACTGAAATTTAAATAAAAACTTGGAAGAAAAATGTAGTTGGTTTATTTATTTTTTTAAATGAAATCTTTTTTTAACTTTTTTCAAGATTTTATGTGTTTGTTTGTTTGTTTGTTTGTTTGAAAGACAGAGGAAGAGAGCGGGTGAGAGAGCACAGGCAAGGGAAGCTGTGGAGGGAGAGGGAGAATCAGGCTCCCTGCTGAGCTGGGAGCCAGACCTGGGGCTAGATCCCAGAATCCTGGGATCATGACCTGAGCCAAAGGCATTTGCTTAACCTACTAAGCCACCCAGCCACCTCAAAATAGTTGGTTTATTAAATAAAAAGCCATTCTACTTTCTTTCAGTAGATAAGTGATGTTCCCTTTTTTTATTTTCTCCTCGAAATATGGTCTTTATATACATATATGTAAACATATTCTTTTCTCCCATTTTATATTTGACACTACAAACAAATAACTCCCAAGACAACGATTGGGACTTTGATAGATATGGGAAGTACATAGATAGAGAAGAGGAAGTAACTAAACCTGAGAAAGAAAGAAGTGAAGGTGGGCTTCTTTGTGGCATGAGGCAATTGTTTTTTTGTTTTTATTTTTTATTTATTTTTATTTTTTCAGTGTTACAAGAATGTTCATGCACCACACCAGTGCTCCATGCAATACATGCCCTTCTCAATACCCACCATCAGGCTCACCCAACCCCCCCACCCCTGCCCCTCCAAAACCCTCAGTTTGTTGCTCAGAGTCCACAGTCTCTCATGGTTCATCTCTCCCTCCGATTTCCCCCCACTCATCCTTCCCTTCCTTCTCACAATGCCCTCCATGATTTTCCTTATGCTCCACATGTAAGTGAGACCATAAGGTAATTGACTCTCTCCGCTTGACTTATTTCACTCGACATAATCTCTTCTAGTCCCGTCCATGTTGATACAAAAGTTGGATATTCATCCTTTCTGATGGAGGCATAATATTCCATTGTATAGATATACCACATCTTCCTTATCCACTCATCTGTTGAAGGGCATTTTGGTTCTTTCCATGATTTGGAGACTGTGGCCATTGCTGCTATGAACATTGGGGTACATGTGGCCTTTCTTTGTACTTCATCTGCTTCTTTGGGGTAAATACCCAGTAGTGCAATTGCAGGGTCATAGGGTGGCTCTATTTTTAATTTCTTGAGGAATCTCCATACTGTTTTCCAAAGTGGCTGCACCAACTCGCATTCCCACCAATAGTGGAGGAGCGTTCCCCTTTCTCCACATCCTTTCCAGCATTTGTTGTTTACTGTCTTGTTGATTTTGGCCATTCTAACCGGTGTAAGGTGGTATCTCAGTGTGGTTTTGATTTGAATCTCTCTGATGGCTAAAGATGATGAACATTTTTTCATGTGTCTGTTAGCCATTTGTATGTCTTCTTTGGAGAAGTGTCTGTTCATGTCTTCTGCCCATTTTTTGATGTGATTATC
>CM052802.1:51470661-51482128 GCA_028533885.1 Nasua narica
GGTTCTACACCCCCTCCGATTTCCCCCCATTCGCCCTTCCCTTCCTTCTCACGATGCCCTCCATGATTTTCTTTATACACCACACATAAGTGAGACCATAAGATAATTGCCTCTCTCCGCTTGACTTATTTCACTCCGCATAATCTCTTCTAGTCCTGTCCATGTTGATACAAAAGTTGGATATTCATCCTTTCTAATGGAGGCATAATATTCCATTGTATAGATGTACCACATCTTCCTTATCCATTCATCTGTTGAAGGGCATTTTGGTTCTTTCCACAGTTTGGCTATTGTGGCCATTGTGATAATTTTAATTCCATCATGAGAAACAAGAATACACTGATGGTTACCAGAGGGGACGTGGGTAGGGGAATAGGGAGGAGTAGCTGAAGGGGATTCAGGAGTACACTTGTAATGAGCACTGAGTAATGTATGCATAGAATTGTTGAATCTCTATATTGTACACCTGAAGCTAATATAACACTGTATGTTAACTATACTTGAATTAACATAAAAACCTAATAAAATTTTTAATTCCATGAGAATTTTTAATATATTTTCTTATATATCTTTTTAGCATTATTTTCAAATTCATATTCTCTAACTTGACTGTGAAGTTCTTCTAAATGTCAGAATCTTCACAAAGACCTCCATAATATTATTGATGCTGTTTTATGTTATTTTTATCTACTCATCTTTTAGAGCTCAGAGTTCATTTGGACTGTACTTCCCATAGAAGAGTTTTTGTGAATTTTTTTGTTTGTTTCTTTGAAGCAAATCTTTGTCTATGTCCAGTATCTCTTTACTGTGCTAACTGCACCTCAATTTTCTTTTGTTGCACTGCCCTTTCTTCATTATACACATTTTCATTATGAATCAAGCTGCCCTGTCATCTCTATCGTGAGTTTATTCATATTTGTCTAATGACTTTCTTTTTTGCTTATGTTAACCAGTTTTCATTCCATTTAAAGAACCCTAATATAGAGTTCTCCTTACTTTCATCAACTGCTGTCAAAATACTCATATCAAATCTTAAACTAGAAGTTGGGTTGTCATTTTCCTACCTGGGAAAGCATCACCTAAATGCTTTAAGATACCTCTATTAATGTGACTTACTGATTAGAGTGGGAGCTTCCAAGTTTTTTTGTTTTGTTTTCTGGAAATGACCACTGGAGTCCATTAGATGAACAATTTGAGTTTAGTTGTGCTAACTGCTTTACATTTTCAGTTCATAAAATGTAAGTTTGTGGGTCCAATAACTTTCTCATGGGGCCTGCATATTGGGGTCTTTTCAATAGAACTAGCATTAGTAATCTCACTCCACACCTCAAAATGCTTTCCTTCTAAGCTTCATAGTCCTAGGTGGTGCAAAGGTGGAAAAAGGAGAAACAACACTGAGCATGAAGCAGTGTAGACACATTCATCTCCTCTAGACTACAACCCACTTTTCACAAAAGTTTCTACCAAAGTTAGGGACTGGTGAATGCCCTTGTATAAAGGCAGGATAATCAGTGACTCTGGAGGGCCCTGCTTTGTTTTGTACAAAGGACAGAGAAATAGTGTAGTTGGTGAGAGAGCACCAGGGGAACCAACAGAAGACTATAAGTCCCTGCCTCCATTCTGTTTTGTAATTTATAGGTTTTTCTTAAGAATCAAATGGACAAGTAAGACTTAAATTATCTTGTATATACTCACAGAGAAGGTTATGTGCCGAGTAAATGAAATCCCAGAAACAGTGTGCAAAATGCAAACCAAGATCCAAAAGAAAACAAAGAGAAAAGCCCTCAATAAATGTTCTCATATATGCAAACTAAGCCATGTAAAAAACTAACAACAGTAAATCTGTGAGGGAGATTTGTATATTTGTGTGGCTGCCTCAAAGCTGGAGTTAGTACTGTTTAGATTCATTCCTCATGTTGGAAGGAATTACTGGAGGAGAGTAGATCATATTTGATTTTGAGGTATTTGTGAACAGAATATCCATTCACATCTATTTTTAGTATATTAATTTAAAATATTTAGTTAATAAAGCCACTGGAGGGAAAAAAAAAAAGGCAATTCTCAGGGAAACAGTTTTAACATCCTGATCTGAAACTGAACCATGAATAGCTGATCTTTAAATCAAAAATGCTAAATGGTTACGTATTTTCATCTCCTGTATCTGGTATAACATGTGCATTGTATTATGATGCAGACCTCAAACTCAAAGTTTAGAGAAAACATAAATATTACTACTTTTCTTCCTGAGGGAGCAGTTTATATCCAGCTAGAAGTTTGTTGTCCCAGATAATGATACTGGTCAAATGTTGAAAATAGATGCTCTTACATACTACCTCCAGCTTTAAGTGAGAATTGTTCTCATTGCTATATGGATGCACAACTACACAGCTCTATTCTAGAAAACTTTTCCTAGGCTTCTCTATTTTTGAGACAATGAAGTAAACATTTAATGTTCATTGAGCAAGATTTATGAAGCTGTCAGTGAACTGACACATGGCAATAAAATGTATTGTGGCTGGAGTCTAGATAATCTGCAGCTGAATGAATTACACTAATTCTGGGGCTTGCATATTCATGCTATGGAAATAGTTCTTGTAACAGATTTCTTCATTATCTGCAGGTGCCACAGCGTGGTAAGAAGTAAAGTTAATTGCACTCTAGGACATGTGGGAATTCACACGTCCATAGAGTTGGCTTGTTTTCTGAAAGAGTATTCATGATTTGTGTAAGGAAGCCAAAACACCCATAATTAAATTATCACAATTGCAAACACTTAACTTTTGAAAAGACATTATAAACAGAAATAGGAATTTCTTACTATCCTGTTAATATCAGAATTTTACTTTCTTCTAGGTTCCAAATAACACACAAACTTATGTTTCAAGTTTAATGTTACTTGACAGAAGGAAAATGTTTGCTGTATCACTCTATTTAAGCTACATGCATAGCCCCTATACCTCCTAGGTAAATGAGATTACCTTGTTCTGTAACTTAATCAGAAGAGGTATTTTCCCTTATGGGGCATAATAAAAGCAAAGTGTTTTACATACTTCAGCAGAAGGTAAGTAAGAGAATCTATGGAAGGAGGCAAGTTAATCATAAAAAAAGATGCACGTACTATTTTCTTATTGTGACCCAGTATACCCAACTACATTGCAGGATTCAGTTGAAAAAATGTGCCAATTCTCTGCATTTTGCGTTGATTAATAATAAGGGAATTGTCAATGTTTTTGTTCTTTTTGAATATTTTTGTAAAAATTCAGAATGATTTCATGTGTTCATCCAAGCCCCTTTTGTTTCTTTGTTACAGCTCTTCTTTGCTTTACAGAGATTTTCTTAGGAAGATTCTGACTTTTGCTTTTCTGTCAAATAACAGCAAATATTTTGAGAACTCTATTTATTCGTAAGTCAACATATTAGATATAGGAAAACAAATATACTTTTTGTAATATTAATAGAATAAATGTAATAAAATGTATAAAATTGGGGCTCCTGTGTGGCTCAGTTGGTTAAGCAACTGTCTTCCATTCAGGTCATGATCCTGGAGTCCCAGGATCAAGTCCCACATCAGGCTCCCAGCCCAGCAGGGAGTCTGCTTCTCCCTCTGACCCTCTCCCTTATCATACTCTCTCTCACACTCTCTTCCTCAAATAAATAAATAAAATCTTTTTAAAAAAGTTAAAAAAATAAAATGTATAAAATTGTGTACAGTCATTTGCAAATAGAAATATCAGCATTATATGCCATCTTGGGAAATTAAATCATGTTTTCAGGAAAAAGGTGGCAGTAAGGTTGAATTTTGAAGGGGAAAAGGCATTGACTTCTGTGTAAACAAATAAAATGTTATATTTATTACTGTGATAGCTTTGTTTAAATGATGGAGATTTAAGGTGGTAAGTATGGGAAAGTATAGGTGCTGGTGAAAGATGTACGTAGAGTTAAAGCAGGGAATAATATGGGAGAGAAACCAGAATATATAATAGGCCTTAAGTCTCATGTTAATGCATTTAGAAGGGCTGCAAACAGTGACTTTGAGGGATTTCTAAAAGAGAAATCTGCAAATCTCTTAAATCCACAAATCT
This sequence comes from Nasua narica, assembly GCA_028533885.1. Classification (NCBI taxonomy): domain Eukaryota; kingdom Metazoa; phylum Chordata; class Mammalia; order Carnivora; family Procyonidae; genus Nasua; species Nasua narica. Next base: position 51,474,744 of record CM052802.1, read on the forward strand.
CTCCATCGACTATGTGGATGTTGAATAAGGTAAAGAAGAGGGAGGGGCATCAGTATTGGAGCCAGATTGATGTATAAGGGGAAAAGATTTAACATCCTAAATGCTGGATTGCAACATCAAAGTAAAAATTTGTAGAGTCACGCTTTTAGTTTCTGGTGACAATGCATTTTGCATATTGTGATGCAATATATGAATTAATATCATTAGTAATTATTGATGTAACATATTAATATAATTAATAGGCTTACAACAGTGTTCTTTTTTCCTGAGTATATTCATGTGTAAAGTAGATATCTAGTGTGCCTAAATTTTTATTTAACCTTCTGAGGTATAACAGAAAGTTTTGTATTGTCTTTTAAAGGAATTTAAATATTTAGATTATATAAATAAGGAAATATTGTTTGTAAGAACACCTGACCATAAAATAGAACTTCCTAGGACAGCCATAAATTTCAGTTTTCAGTTTGAAATTTCAATTTTAAATAAACTAAATTCAGGTGAAAAAAGTAATACAAATACATTGTAGAACATTTGGAAAATAAATATGATTTTATAATAATTAAAATCGCCTTCACTGATGTTTTACTCTTCTGAGGTCTCACATTTTGTTGAGTTCTGGATTCTGGGAGGAGACTTTTTCAGATACCTATGACACTATTTTTGTGTTTAATATATTGTTTACTATGTAACGTATATTTAAAAATAAGGTGATAAAGGAGCACAAAATAATAATTAAGAATATAAATATAAATACATTAAAAATTAAAATGTAATGTAATATACAGAATTTGTATTATAATGCAAATACACTTGTTCATACTAACAAAAATATATACTTAAATACATTTATACATTTTCAAAATGAAAATCAACCTTGAATGTACTTTGTGTGAAACAGAATTCACAGTAACAAAGGAGTTCTTGATTTTATTTTAAATATAAGTTGCAAACATTTTCTATCAGATGGAACGTCAACCTCTGAGTGTTACTGGAAAAGGCTCTTATAAACTAATGTTATAGAGAGATTCTATACAATTCTTACAGGGAAAATATTTTAAACTGTAGTTAATACATAAATAAGACATATTAAAATATTTTGTCAGGTTTCTTCCTCTCATAGATTAGCTGGTTTGCTATAGTATCATGTAATATTGACTTCAAAATAAACTTAAAGCAAAATATATACCATATATTTACAGGGACATGTCACTAAAAATACATATCTAGAACTAATTTTAAATATTTCATTAAAGATTATTTTTTTCCAAAATTGCATTTCTTCATTCTAGGGGCAATTTATTTCATTGCTAAACCTTCTTCATTGAGTTACAAACCTCAAAAAAAAAATCTTTTAGGCAATAAACTAAATATATTTAAACTTTTTAGAACAACATTCCTTGAAATACCTGTATTTAGTATCAGTTGCTCTAAAGTTCTAAACAGGCAGACCAAGAAACTAAAAGATGTTCAGATAAGTCATTAAGCTGTATTAGGAAGTGTAAAAGCTTTTTCCATTTTATATTTATAGAGTATTTGAATCATTTATTTTTTTATTCTACATATATTTATTAAGCATCACCGTTATATGCCAGGAAGTGATCCAGACATTTGGGACATAACAGCGAAAAAAATGGAGAGAAATCCTACCCTTTTTGAGAGTTTGATCTCAAATTTGTAAGAATGTCTTACACTTATATAAGAGACTTGTGGGTAACTACTTACTATAATTTAAAGAGCAATTTAGGTATTTATTGTTCATTTGGCTCTTATAATACCTTATTTGTTTAAAGCCCCATGATTTCTAAAAGAGCCATAATGCCATTACAAGATCAATTTTACTTTGTAACTACAAAGCCATATATCTCCTTTGGACATTTTCTAATTTAATACAGGCACTTTAATTTTATCACATTATTTTCATAATTAACTTTTATTGAGTTCAGTTTCATCATGTTACTTAAAGTTGTTTAATTAAAATATTTGTTCGACTCATTAAAACAAATTAGAGATAGGCAATTAAAATGTTTGTTTTATTCTGCCACAAATGTACCATAATTAGTGGCTCAGTTATGGGCTGATCAATCTGTTGTTAGGGCCAGTACTAAAGAGAGATTTGTTATTTTTCTGTTAGTTTCAACTAAATATGGGATATTTGTTTACTTTTTTATACCTTTTCATTTGAAAATATGTATCATATCTCCAAGATGAAGGATACTTGCATTTACCATTTTATGTTCAATAATCCTATATTGGTTTTGTGTTTTTTAATCAACGGCTAAAAATTTACCTCAAACTGGACTATTTAAAAATTAACAATTAACCATTTTCAATAATTTTAGAAATTTTAATTGTATCCAAATTACTTCATCTTTGCCATTTTCTATCTAATTTCTTTCAAAAGTTAATTCATCACACCAGAGCTTTAAATTGTGTGTTGAGGAGGGCACATATTGCATGGAGCACTGGGTGTGGTGCATGAACAATTAATCTTGTAACACCGAAAAAATGAAATAAACATATTTGGGGGGAAAAAAAAGAAACATGAAAAAAATAAAAAATAAAATAAACAAATTGTGTGTGCAAATACATGAGTGCAAGTGTGTGATATGGGTTTAATGTTAACTTCTTAATGAAGAATATTTTTCTATCATGTGATAAAAGTATTGTGAATTCAGAAGATTCCCAATATTTTCATCTTTGCCAACTCAAATGGTGAGTTGTGTATCCCCATATTCTTTGGGAGAATTAGTATACTTTTTCTTCAAAATATTCTTCTTACTTGGCTTCAGGACATACTCCTGAATTTACTTTTTTGCAATGGTTATTAATGGCATGCCTTGACAGGAAATCCAATAGCTTAGTGTGAAATGTAACAGAAATACAGAAATGTTTAAGTGTAATGCTTCTGAGTAACTCCCTTTCTTGTTATGAGTTACATCCTGTGCACCACTGTGACTTGCCCCTCGCCTAATGTTATAAAATCCAGAGCTTCTGGTTCCTTGTTTCCTCGAACCTGAGAAGTTCCTCATTCTCTGTAGACTGCCCCATTGTTTGTATACACATGTGCCATCATGAGGAATTGGGGCATCATTGGTGAGATTCTGCATTCATTGATTTACATTTTTGTTTTGTATTTCCTCTATACTCAGTATCTGCTGGTTTGAGAGTAAACAGAAGTGAAAGCAACAATAAAGTAAAATAAACAAACAAACAAAACACCCTCAAGTCTGAGTCATCATTCTCCCTGTAAATTATGCTGGGTAGGCTCTTCTTTCTTTTGCATATTGTACAGCTTTTTCTTAGGCTACTTTGTTCGAACCCTTTCATGTAATCCAGCTGTCAATATTGGAGTTAGGGAAAGCACTTAAATAATTCCCAAACGGTTTCATCCAACCCAATACCTTTAAATATAATCTATTCACTTGTTACTTCCACATTTTAAGTCTAATCGCAACCTTGACCTTGAAATTTAGTGTAATATATCCAGTACCATCTTAACATTTCCACTTGTGTTGTATATTTATTAGATGACTCAAACTGAATATATGTTAAATTTGACTTATTCCTTTTTCATTTCAATGCTGCTTCTCCTTCAATGTTCAAACTCAGTAAACAACAATACCATTGACCCAATTGTTCAGAGCAGTTTCCTTAGGCTCACTTCATATTTATGTTTTTATTCTCGCACCCTAAACCTAATACATCAGCAAACTGTTCTACTCAACTAACAAACATGTTTCAACTCTAACCAACATCATAACCAATCCTATAAAAGCCACCTGCATTCTGGTTAACTCTAATATTTTCCTAAGTGATCCCATTCTTTACACACTTGAACCCTTATAGTTAATGTTCCATACAGTACCGAAGATGACTCTTTAAAAAATATGAATATCTGATTATGTTTCCATGTACAAAATAATCCAATCATTTTCATTACACTTCATATATAATCCAAATTGACTATTTTGACATACATAAGCTGCCCATATGCTGACTGCTGGTTAAGTTCTTGGTTCACTGCCTTTTCATCACACTGAACCCTTTACTGATTCTGTAACTCATACCAAATACTGTTCCGTCACAGGACTTGTGCACTCATTACTTCCATCTTCCTAGAACACACTTACTCTATATAGCAAGATGTCTAACTCATTTTATTCAACAATTCTTTATTTCAAAGACATTTCTTTGGGCAAATATTTCTTAATATACTGTCTCAAATGGCACATTCTTATCAGTATCTATCCCTGTACCCTCCTTCATTTTTCTTAATGGTACAATTCACTAACTAAAATTATATATTAATCTTTCACTATCTGTTACCGCTGACACAAATGAAGACTGTGCATAGTAGATACCCAATAAAATTATTTAGTGCATAGATACACAATAAAACTAGTGCATTATTATACTATTTTTATAATTACAGAGTAAATTATAGCAATATTAAAGATTACTGTTTCTTTAATATTTGCAATGACCTACTGGCTTTTCTAATTTCTGTAATGTGTCATAACAAACTACATAAAGGTAATATAAAAAGAAAACTATGTCATGAATATCTTTATTCTAGAAAACATTTTAATTTTTTATTTTTAAGATTTTATTTATTTGAGAGAAGGAGAAGGAAGGAGAGAGAGATAAGAGAGAGAGAGCATGCACAAGTGGGTGGTGGGGCAGATGGAGAGGGAGAAACATTCCCTGTGGAGCGAGGATCCTGACGCAGGCCTGATCCCAGGACCCTGGGATCATGACCATGATCCGACCTGAAGGTAGACGCTTAACCAACTGAGCCACCCAGGCACCCCTAGAAAATATTTTACAACCTGATTAAAAACGGGCAAAATACCTGAACAGATACCTTACCAAAGAAGATACACAGATGAGAAGTAAACATTTGAAAAAATGTTCAAACTCCTATGTAATTAGGTAAATGTGAATAAAAACAATAGGATACTATTGCACACGTATTAGAAGGGCAAAAATCCACAACACTGACACCACCAAAATCTGGTGAAGATGTGGAGCAAGAGGAATCTCACTCATTGCTGATAGGAATGCAAAATGGTAAAGTCTCTGGAAAACCATTTGGCAGTTTCTTATAAAACTAAACATACTTTCACCATATGATCCAACAATTTATTGGACTTTACCCAAATGAGTTGATATTTGTTTACATAAAAACTTGCATGCAGATGTTTATAGCATCTTTGTTCCTAATTTCCAAAAGTTAGAAACAATAAAAATGTCCTTTAGTAGGTGAATGGATAAATAAACTGTTGTACATCTATTCAGTGCTAAAAAGAAATGAGCTATCAAGCTATGAAAAGAAATAAGACATGAAGTGCATACTACTAAGTGCAAGATGGCAATCTAAGGCTACATACTGTAGGATTCCAACTACATGGCATTCTGAGGATGGCAAAACTATAGAGACAGGAAAAAGATCAATGTTCGCCAGGAGCTAGGGGAGAGAGATATAAATAGGCAGAGCACAGAGGTTTTTAGGGCAGTGAAACTATTCTGTATGATACAATAATAGTGGATTTAGATACATTTGTCAAAAATCAAAGAACGTACAGCAGAAAGAGTGAACCCTGAGTAAACTATGGACTTTGGGTGATAAGGATGTATTAATGTAAGTTCTCTGATCATAACAAATGTACCACTCTGGAAGGGATGTTGATAATGGAGAGGTATATGTGTGAGTGAAGGAGGTATGTGAGGACTCTCTCCACTTTCTACTCAATTTTGCTATGAAGCTGAAACTGCTCTAACAAAAATAAAGTCTACTTGAAAAAATAATCTGAGGGGCACTTGGGTGGGTCAGTCAGTTAAGCATCTGCCTTTGGCTCAGGTCATGATCCCAGGGTCCTGGGATGGAGCCCCACATCTGAAGCCCATCATCGGGAGCCCTGAATCAGTGGGGAGCCTGATTTTCCCTCTGTCTCTGCTCCTCCCCACTGTTTGTACTCTTTCTCTCAAGTAAATAAATAAAATCTTAAAAAAATTGAAATTGAAGAGAGATATAGCAAAATTCCTTAGTAATTATAATGCTGTACAAATTATGCATTTTTAAACAAACTATTTAAGCAAATATTATTTACTTATATATGTCCTATATGTCTTCTAATAATTAAATTAATAACTGGAACTGGATTTTCCACAGGTTGCAAGGTCTTGGCTGAATATTTCCTGAGATCTAGAAGTCTCAGTACTAGAAGTTTTTAGACTTTTTGGAAAGAAGTAAATGTTGTGCAGAAATGCATGGGAGCAAGAATATGAGAGAAACAGAAATTAAAAGAATACTATGAAATGTGATCTTTGTACTGGCCTCTTAGTTATGAAACAAGAGCTGCAAAAGGGAATTCTAAAGAAATAACTGTTTTATTCAGAAAATGTGTCAAGAATATATGACATATAAGGTACAAATAATGATGTCTTATGGTCTAGATGACAATGTGTGATATATATTTGAGAGATTTTCTTCCAGATTCATTTTAGAATATAGCATAGAGCAGTTGAAGTGTAAACTAAATGGAAATGATTGGTGTCTGGCACATCTAAGATTTTGCATCTGTGATAACTCTCAGAAAAACATCTTTTTCAGCTCTTTTCTCTGAGAGCACCAGAGAAGCAGCAACCAAACACTGTAGAGTTTATGAAGATGGAGAGAAAACTGTGTGTTTTCAATAAAACTTTGTACCAGGAATATGCCCAAGGAAATACAGCGAGGAAGATGGGACTATACTTATTTATAAACATAAGTAAGACTCCTGAAAGAATCTCAAAAATGCTGTTCATGGTCATTGAAGGAAGATGGAAGTCTTGTATATACATGTGGAAGCAATGAACTAAAAATGTTATACTTGAGTATATCCTACAACATTTTTGTTATTTGAGTATGTTCAACACGTCAGACTAGTCTAAATAATCTCATATTTGGTTCAAAGTTTTTTCATCCCCCATTTCTGTCCAATGAACTTGAAGTGAGAAATGAAGTATGGTCTGCTCTTTAATCCACATATAGGTTTCTTTTTATTGACTAGCCACACATAAGAATAACTGAGCTAGAATTGTTAATGAATTGGTGGAGGCTGGATGTGGGTTGGTGAAAGAGTCTGAAGTTCTTTGGTGGCTTCAGATATTGGTGGTGGTGGTATAAACTCATTTGAAGGCTTTTCTCCAGCAACCTCCTAAGCATAACCTTGGTGCAGTCCTGGGGGAGGGGAACATTAGCTCCTATAAGAAAGGCAAGAAGTTCTGATAAGATCCTCCCCTGTTATCTTCCCTATTGAACAAAAGGCTTAAAATATTGGGGGGTAGGGTAAAGCTCCATACGTGATAACCCCAAGACAACAGTAAACAACAAATGTGATTGT
>CM052802.1:51482228-51649205 GCA_028533885.1 Nasua narica
GACAAACCATAAGAGACTCCTAAACTCACAAAACAAACTAAGGGTTGCTGGGAGGTGGGGGGGTGGATAGGGATATGGACACTGGGGAGGGTATGTGCTATGGTAAATGCTGTGAAATGTGTAAGCCTGATGATTCACAGACTTGTACCCTGGGGTAAATAATACATTATATGTTAATAAAAAAATTAAAAAAAAAAAAGAGTGAAGTAGGAATTAAGAAAAATCCTCTGGACGTGTCTCCACCCTAACACAAGGTATTATTACTTAAAGAATTTGAAACTAGTAAAAGAGCCCAAATACAAATAGATTATTTTTGTTAATGGACACACATAAAATGAAACTAAGTACTGAGAGACCTAATGGTCACCATGAAAATCACACTACATCCTTCTTATTTAGTATATGTAAAATTTAAATAATTAGGTGTGTATTAAAATATCTTTCTCTAAATGACTAGGTGCAACATAATTTTGAAAAAAGTAAGTAATTAGAAATTTTAAAACTACCAAAAATGATTGATTTTATGCATGTGTTTTCTATATATAATTTGATGGCATAGGATATTTCTTTTATTTGGCTATTAAAACACAATATTGAAGAAAATGATGATATAAACTTATAACAACTTCAAAAGAATGGAACGTATAATCCCATTTCAAAAGTTCCGTTAAAATGTAAAGAAATAACTACTTTAAAAAAAAAGAGAGATTTTGTTTATTTGAGAGAGAGGGAGAATGAGTGGTGGGGAGGGGCAGGTGGAGAGAGAGAGAGAGAGAGGCAGATTTCCTGCTAACCAGGAAACCTGATGCAGGGCTCATCCCAGGACCTGGAGATCATGACCTGAGCTGAAGGCAGATGCTTAACCAGCTGAGACACCCAGGCATCCCAGTAAATAACTACTTTTTATTCAAATAAATAAACATATAACTTATCCAAAAATATGATAACCTTTCAACCTATTATGTGTTCTTAAGATATATTAAATTTATTATTATATGTTTTTAATAATTTTAGCCTTTAGCAATTTTTTCTTTCCACACTTATCCTTTATTATTACATATCAGAGACCTAAGAGTGAAAAAAATTATGATGAGGTGGACAGAAGACATAGTAATAATTAACATGTATTAACTTCTTATTATGTGCTAGGTAGGAATCTACTTGCTTCACATATTTCAGCTCCATTCTCACTAAACTCCCTAACCTCAGAACTCTACTTAATCTTCATTTGGTAAATTAAGAAACTTGCTTTAAATAAAGGATTTAAATAAGCATTCTCACTACAGAGTACACTTTTAAGCACTGACTTTCTTGAATTATTGAGAATAAAACGCAAAAAGTTTCTAGAATACCTAGACTTAGGAACCCATTTAATTATTCAAACTAGGTCTGTTTCCCTCAATGTAAATGAACTATGTAATTATAACTTTTCTCTTCAGAACCACTGAAAGAATTAGTGAAGTGATAGCTAGAGAAGATGTTTTATAAGCTAGTAATTAGTATATATATGTGTTTGAACCCATTTATATATGATACCATGTTGTTCTATTTTGTTTTGTTTGGGTTATCGATTCTGGTTGCCTCGACTCCTAGAGAATTATAATAATAATTAAATCTTTTTAAAAGTTTAGTGGAATAGTATTTTATTTTTTAAATAATTACCTTTTATTTCTTAATGGTATGTCCTTTAGCTAAATTGATAGCTCAAATTTGCCTATTTATTATAATCATTGTTATATTCTGATTATTTTAAAATCAGAAAAAGAAAAAAATAAGACATAATGAAGGGACATTATTTCTTAGGTATTTTAATGGCTGATTTTAAAAAAGGGCACAGTTAAAAATAAATTAACTCATTCCTATTCATTAAAGATTGAAAGAATTAAATCATTAAAGAATTACAATGATGAGCTCTTTATTATTCATAAATGCCTTTAGCTATGGTGACAAAAAATTGTATCAATTTAAAATGCAATTATATATAAACACATTTTTTAATTAGTATTTGTAAGTATACGGGATTTTGTCATTTATGCAGGTAGGACAATTCAAAATTCGACTTCTATTCTGCTTTCATCTCCCTACTATCCAATTTTGTCAGCAATGCATGTAACAAAACTTAAAACTGTAAGTCAATTGCAAGAATTATGAAATTGTAGAAATTATAACAATTTTTGTTATTAATTAAGGAGAAAGTAAAGGTTATGTATAAATATTTGTGAGTGATTCTGAGTAAGATAATTCTCCCTTGTAACTACAAAAAAAAGACATCCCAGATACATGGAGAATGGCAGAGAGGAATGTTGACATTTCCTCAGTTCACCACTAAAGCTACTTGAATTACCTACTTGCAGATTGCTTATTAAATAAGTAATACGTTTTCATGCATTTTAAAGCACTATTTGGGTATTTGTTTTCTTCTAGGTGGAAGAATCTCTAACTCATGCTTTCCTTTTCACTTCCTTTATTAATTCTCCACTCATAAATATAAATCCCCTTAGTATTCAAGTATAACTGATATATGATGATGACTAATTGAGGAAAGGAATCGTGTGTATGTGTGTGTGTGTGTGTGTGTGTGTGTGTGTATGTACTCGCAAAGCTATGTGACTATTAAAGGAAGCAAACACAACATATAAAAACATCCAGAGATAGAAAAAAATTAGACTCAAGAGAAAAACAGATAGATGTAGTTAGTGTTGTTAGGGAGACATAGGGGCTCCTTGTCTCCCTATAGGTTAACCTTAGCAGTACAAAGTATTATAAAGATTTTAAAAGATTTCATACTTGATCCTAAGAGCTACTGGGTGGTGGTTGTGATGGTGGTGTCTATGTCATTTTAAGTGATGCATTTGAGTTTATTTTATTTTTTTTGATACTATGTGAAACAGAATTAGAGGGTAAGACAAAAGTAAATGAGAGTAACACAGGTAGTAGACTTCTAGCCGTTCTGGAAAGAAACGGAGTCTTGGGGTAACAATTCTCAGTGACTATGAAGATGTGACTGTAACAGAGAGGAATATCAATTTAACTAATGATTTCCTGGTATGAGGAGCTGGGTGTTATTTCCAAAAATAGAAATAGTAGAGAAAGACACATAGTCCATTCTCTCCTTCTTTCCTTCCTTCCTTCCTCCCTCCCTTCCTTCCTTCCTTCCTTCCTTCTCCCCTCCCCACTTCCTGCCTCTTATCTTACTTTTTCTTCATGGGGGCTGGTCACAGAGGACTCTTATTTCTCACATCATTCATAACTAAGACTTCTTTGTGTCAACTGTAGGGGCCAAGGACAGGCTGTCCCAAGATGGCCATTTTGTATGGGGATTACTTTGAGCTGAGAGTAATAAAGACACTGCTGGCTCAAGAGAAATTTTGCCCTTCCCTCAACTACACAGAAGAATTGATATTGGAGGGTCTTTTCAGAATAAGTGTTATTACCAAAGATAAATTCTACCTGAGTAACCCATCTATATGGCAAGGCAAACTGGTTTACTGAACATCTTTTTCAACTTTCTGTGAATTGCATTCCTTCCCTTTGAAGTCCCAGACTCCTACTCCTTTCTCCTTAGTTCAGGATGACATATATAGCTTACTTTGTCTTACTGTTTATGAAATTTCCATATCTTTGTGGATTCCCTATACATTTGCTATTAAATTTGATTTTCTCCTGTTAATCTGTCTCACATAAATTGGATTCTTATCCAGTTAGAAGTGCCTTTGAGGGGACAGGGATTCTGGCTCCCCAATACTTCCACAAGAAGATGTTAATTATCAGTTGTGTTTAAAGGTGTGGGACTATAGAAATAGGTCTGGTATGAAGCTATCAGCATATTATAACACTTAAAGCCATAGGAATGGTTACCAGTAAATGAAGCAACCATAACTCAAAAGGGCGAAACCTTTAAGATATTTTAGAAAAGTCCAAAATGAAGACTGTGTTGAGATGACAGAGAGGGAAGAGAAACCTAGGAAGGCGTGATGTCACAGAAATCAGCTATTTCAGGCAGAAGTGTTCATCTACTGATTGCTTCTGACATTAGGATATGGACAAAAACTGTCAACACAATATAGAAACATAGTCATACTAACCAATCTGTGAGAATCATTTCAGTAAAGTAGTATAGGCAGAATTCAGACTAGAATGGTTTGAGGAGAAACTGAAAAATCATTTGTATGTGCAAAGTGTAGAAAGATATATATAGTATTTTTCTGAAAGAAAAATTTAAGATACTGTGTTATTCCTAGAAAACTTAGAATACTGTAAGATTTGTCTAGGGACTTTATGTTTTTCATTTTTATTTTTTTGAAGATTTTATTTATTTATTTCACTGAGAGAGAGAGAGAGAGAGCACAAGTAGGGGAAACAGCAGAGGGAGAAGGAGAAGCAGGCTCCCTGTTGAGCAGAGAACTAGATGCAGGGTTGGAACATAGGGTCCCAGGGTCATGATCTGAGCAAAAGACAGATGCCCAACCAACTGAGCCACCCAAGCGTCCCTGTTTTTCACTTTTATTTAGAGAAAAGACTAGAGCAACCTCTTAAGCTGCTGAGTTGACAGTATATTAGGAGAATATGTAGATAGAAAAGAAAAGGAGGAGCATTCCTCTTACATTTCCTTTGAATATTGGGATAGTGGGGTGGGATCCAGAGAACAGGTAAGGGATTAACAGGAAGAGAAATATTTTCTCCATTTAAACAGGTAATGAGTACATATGTAGATATGGCTTGTGTTTGTGTGCTTGTCTAGATTTGGAGACATCATTTAGAGACAGACAACATTCTGTTTCTTCAGTGTTATATAAGCAAGGTCAATCACTAAAAGTGAAAGAGTCAGAAGGGGTAAAGATATTTTTAAGAATAGAGGATAAAGTATACAACTGCTATTACGGGAAAGGTGTAGTGAATGTGTTGAACACTAAACTGACCTTTCTTTCTTATGATGAATTTGGGGAGATACTCATTTATTTTACTTTATGGTTTTCCCCAGCAGAGGTCAGCAGACAGGTAATGATGAACAATATAGAAAAGATGTAGAAAGAGGAGGAGAAGGAGCCAACACCATGCTTAGCATTTTGCCTAATCCATTTAATCCTTTCAACTTTATCAAGTAGGTACATTTATTATTTCCATTTTCATAACATATAAGGGAGAAAGGGGCATAGAGACATCAAATAAATTGACAAAACTTTCACAGTGAGTAAGTGCCCAAGTCTGACTTGAACCCTGGACTGTCTAATGCAAGAGCCACTTTAACCACTAGGCATTATTGCATTCTATGAAAATAACAATGTGCATTGTGTATTTGGAGAAAAACATAGTTTAAGGAGTAGTGGATGATTAGTTTAAGGAGTAATGATTAGTGAATAGTGAATAGAAATAGTGATTAGTTTAAGGAGTAATGGATGATAGAGTTGTAAGTACAGAAAAGAAACTAGTGTGCATAGGTTTTATAAAGTCAAGCTAATGAGTTCTTAACTTAAACGCCATTTATTGCTAAAGTCTTTAAGGTTGAGATAGGGTAACATATGCAAATATGAGCTTCAGGAAATTTAGTAAGAAATAAAAGAAGGTAGAGAGACCAATATGATATGTCTGTGTTACTGCAGGACTTTGTCCATAACACTGTCCCAAAAGAAATAAACAAAGAAATGTTAAGCATAAGATGATATTCAAATGGTCAAAGGATAAATGTAGGATTTTTTAATTTTGCCTAACTTCAAAATTAAAATTTTATTTGTGTCAATTTATCAGACTACTAAATTTATCATCTTCACCATCTTCCCCCATGTTGATCTACCCAGTCCATTAGCCAACATCGTGTGTAAAAATGAAGGTCTTAGTACTTCACATTTATTGAGTTCTGTGGATTTTCTGGCAAGTATGCTCACCCACACTACCACTTCGTTCTTGGTGCTCCAGGGTGAGCTACAGTATTTTTTGTACCTTCTCCCATTGTTCCAGTTGATTGGTCCAGGGATCTGCATTCGATCTAGCCTGGGATAATGAATCATCTCCTAAAATGTTGAGTTCCTTGACAGCAACAACATCAAAACCCCAAGGAGAATAAACCTAACTTACACAGGAAAATTCCAAACAGGGACGGAGAGATCCTGGTGACACTTAGTCTTAATCCTAGTCCTTTCTGCATCTGCTACATATCTGCTTTTCACCTTGTTTATCTGTTTACCAGTCGAACCTTCTGAGAATTTTGTCTGCCAGTGTATGGCCTATTTTTCTGATGTTAGTCAGATTTCTGCCACTTGAAACAAAATTAATGTAAATACCTAATCAGTATTGGGCAGTGTGCAAAGAGTTAATTGAAGAGTATGTAATGTTGGTTTGGGGAGGAATAATTCTAAAGTAATAAAGGATAAAATGCATTTATTTACCCTTTAAAAATACATTCTTAGTGGGATAGTTAAAAATTTGACTTTTAGCCTACTTGAAAACACCCCAGGTTGTAAACTACTAATGTTGTGAAGTAAGTGGAGCTCATCTCTAATGAGTGGATGTCAATAGATTAGCATATTAAGTACAGGATGACAGCGTGATGGCAACAAACGTCTGTAAAATTTTTTGCTTTTCATCTACATTAATTTGCTAAATGACTGCCATGCAAATAGCCCCAAACCATAAATAAAAAAGGCATTATGGAATCATTAGTAAATTAGACCTTGGTTACCTGATTAAAAATCAAAAAAGAAATTAAGTGTGTTGATGCATAACCTACAGTACTAAAATGTAATGAGGAGGTATAGGTTAGTGGAAATCAAAGAACTTTTGTGTCCAAAGAGGATTTCAAAGAATGACTACATGCTGGTTTTAGTGGTTATCGTTGGCTATTTAAAAAGAGATTGATGTGTATCACTCTGTTGTAAAAAATGTTTCACATGCTGTGACAGAGTAGTTACCTTTGAATTTTTGCCTATGGATATGAATCTATTTATTGAGATTGTTGCATTGTACTGAGTTTATACAGGCCCCATAGTTACTGCAACTTTATTGCTGTGAAGTTGATGTCCAAAAGTGAGAAAAAGACTAAAAAATAAAGGAATTGGCTAAATAAATACCTATGTGGCTCTATTTCTATGCATCACACATGCTCGTCAAATGTTTAAAAAAAATAAACCATAGATAGCTTAAAAAGTTTGCGAACCTTGTTTCACTTTCAACCAGTGATTTTTGTTAAAGTGTAGTTATGTTCATATATTCTATCAAAAGGAAATTCAGTTAAGGCAAATATTTTATTATTTGGGATGGAATTTAGTGCTTAATTGATTTGTTCACTAAATTTACAACCTTTATAATTACTTTGAATGTAGAGAAGAGAGTGCAAAATATTAAATACAAAAATCCAAGATCCCTTTTTATCCCACGTTAAGTCCTAGGATAAATAGAATGCACATAGTGTGTGGCAATAACAATATTAATAACAACCATTAGTCACAGTGTGGACACTGTACTAAATTCATTGAAATTATTATCTCATTTAATCTTCCAGAAATCATATGAAGAAAACATTATGAGCCTCTCATTTTACACAGAAGAAACTACTTTAAAAAAATATATTGCTTATTCATTTAATTGACAGAGAGAGAGAGAGATAGCAAGAGAGGGAACACTAGCAGGGGGAGTGGGAGAAAGAAGCAGACTCCCCGCTGAAAAGGGAGCCTGATGCAGGGCTGGATCCCAGGACCCTGGGATCATGACCTGAGCTGAAGGCAGACTCTTAACAACTGAGCCACCCAGGCACCCAAGAAACTACTTTTTGAGGGTGTAACTTTGCTGAGATTACAAAGAAAATGTGTTTAGACTTGTTTCAGATCCAACTCTAATGAGAACACTTTTTTTTTTTTTTTTTATTTCTTAGAGAGCGAGAGACTGAGAATGAGAGGGGAGAAGGTCAGAGGGAGAAGCAGACTTCCCGCAGAGCCGGGAGTCTGATATGGGACTCAATCCCGGGACTCCAGGATCATGACCTGAGCCGAAGGCAGTTGCTTAACCAACTGAGCCACCCAGGCGCCCCTAATGAGAACACTTTTAACCACTCTATAATACTACTTTGAATTAGACACCTATTTAACTAATTCCCTGTTTCTTCCCCACCCCAAATTCCCCATACTTAACGCACTGGGTCTTCCTAATTCACTGACTCTGTCATTACTCTCAGATATACATACTCTGATCCATGCTTTTTCTTTCCTGACATACACTTGCACTTATTATCTGAAGGCTCATCCTCTTTCATTTTAAGATGCTCCACAGGTAATATTTTCTTTTGTGCTTTCAGAAAACAAAACAAAATCAACTAAACTAAATGATCTATCCTGAGTAAGATGGTAATGCCCCCCACCCCCAATATTCTCCTATTATATTTGCCTTACATTCATTTAATTATGTATTAGTCTGCTCGTAGATGGTAAGATCATGGATGCACAGAGATAAGACCTTTTCATCTGGTGTTCCCAGGTCATGTATTCTACCTACACATTGTGCATTCTCAATAATGGTTTGGTGAATAAATGGATAAATGATCTTGATTTATCTACTATTATTGATGATCAGCAGATAATATCTTTGTTGCATTGCTAGAAATCTTTTCCTGTAACTTAGAGCAAGCTCACATTGACTTATTATTGGCTTTCTCAAATATAAAAAGATCATGTAATCTATTTTACTTAAGTCTTCGGGAACTTTCCTAATCCTTGCTTCCTTATTTTATAGCTATCAAGATTGTATCTTTCATAGAACTATATAATTCATTTTCATAGAAATCAGTCCCCTGAAATTATATGCTAAGTTGAGTGATATTTTGTTTGAGTCTGTCTTCCCTCAAATCCTACATATTCCATGAGAACTCAATGATTGGATGAAAATTTTGTCTCTAGAAACTATCATAGATTATGGCAGAGAAGTAGAATTCAGTACAAATGAATAAATTATTATCAGAATTCTGAGTCTGAAAAAACCCAATTTTTTTGGCACAAAGTCTTATAAAAATATTATGTGCTGACTAGAATCGCTAAATGATACATGTGAGATTAAATCATGGCTAAATTCTAAAAATACTTTTAAACAATGAAGCTTTTTGGATTTAGGTAAAAATAAACTCATGTCATAAGTGCTTCTACAAGAAATTGTGTATTTTATTACAAACCTAGTATAATTGGTGCTAGCAGTTGCAATAGCAACTTCCTCAAAATACATATTAAATGACCTTGTCTTCTGAAGATTAACTGAATTATAAAACTAGAGGTATGATTATACTCTAGGATAATCCAATGGTATGAAATCTAGATGAACCTGGTAATGCTTATTATTGCCAGAAAACAGTATTTTCAAAACACCCTAAAGTGCTTAAATGAAAGTTGAACCATTTAAAATATATTTCATTGGCCCAAAGGGGAAAATGTAAGCACTGTAATAATAATAATTAAAACTAATTGTCATAAATTCAATGTATTAAATCATGTGTCTTTATTCATATTTGTAAATAGAAGATTATTAGTAAATTATAGAAATAGGTACAAAAGATACCAGTAATATAGAAAAGTGTGGATTTTACTGGTGGTTGATTTTAAATTAAATTTTGATGAGAAGATATCAACATATATGTGTATTCTATGAATATTCTCTTAAGTATATATTGGATTATTAAACTTGTATTTATATTATATTCTGCTGTTAGCAGGGAATGGGGAGTGAGAAGTAAAAACCATAAATATCTCCAACAGTTCTTAAAATATTAAAAGTAGAATTAATAGTGGTTACACTGTAGATCATGTACAAAGCTACTCTAATAATGATAAGGGATTAGCTAAATGCCCTAAGAAAAATGTTGAAGGTATAGATTCCATCTATCATTTCTAAAAACAACAACAATAACAAAACTTCTAACTTCACTGCTTATTATATGAGGTAATTCAGAAGGTATACTGAAGGCTCTTTAATGCATCCAGATGAGGTCAATATTTAGTAACAGCTGCACAATGGATATTGATACTTGAAAACACATTATGCTGGTTTCAGAAAACTAGTATCTGTGAGAAGAACTAGGATTAAAAAATCATGTTGTTACTTCCAGTTGAATGTGGCTAACTATATCAGTTGTCTGTTCTAAAGAAATTAAGAGTTTTAAAATAACCAATTATATATTATCTATTATCTATCTATCTATCATCTATCATCTCCTTGCACAGTTTACATCTAGTCAAACTAAGATAGGTACAAACTAAGATAAGTACAATCTGTAGATTCCCAAATTTGTAAAGAATACCATAAATGATAGAGATCAAGCAGAAGTTAATGCATATTGAGGTGGAGAGAAGAATGAAGAGATATCTGGGGGAGAGAAAGAGAGCAAAACTCAAAGAAAAACCAACAGGAAAACATTTTTTAAAATAGAGGTAAACCCTGAGGTACAAATATTATGTCCTTTACTTGCCACAAAAGGAGTCTGAGTAAGAAATGAACTGATGGAGTAGATTTATCTAACAGAGACAGAGAAGGGGCTCACAGAGACAACCTAAATTTTCAGAAAGCAGTTTATTTCCGTGGCAGTGAGAAATAGATTATTTGAACTGAAAAACCTGTCTATACTGAAACAACACAACATTTCGGGGTGCCTGGGTGGCTCAGTGGGTTAAAGCCTCTGCCTTCGGCTCAGGTCATGATCTCAGGGTCCTGGGATTGAGCCCCGCAGGGCTCTCCACTCAGTGGGGAGCCTGCTTCCTCCCCCTCTCTCTTCCTGCCTCTCTGCCTCCTTGTGATCTCTCTCTCTGTCAAATAAATAAATAAATAAATAAATAAATAAATAAATAAAATATTTATTAAAAAAAAAAAAAAACAAAACATTTGGCCTTTCTCTCCATATAGGAACCTACCAAAAAAATTCAACAATTTTCTGATCTCTCCCTAAGTTTGTATTTGTCCTAAAAATAACACGAAGTTTACTTATATCTCTTTTTGCCTTTTGATTTTTTTATTTAAGTATAGTTGACACACAATATTCCATTAGTTTCATATAGTGATTCAACATCTCTATACAATAGGCTATGCTCCCCCACAAGGGTAGCTACCATCTGTCACCATAGAACACTTTACAATATCATTGACTATATTCCTTACGCTGTACCTTTTATTCTCATAATTTATTTATTCCATGACTGGAAGCCTCTATCTCCACTCCTTTTCACCCATTTTGCCCACTCCTCCCTCATTTTTTTCTACTGCTGTATTGTCCTCTTTAGACTCCTTATCTCTCCACTCTCGATCATTAAATACCCAAGTAAGGTATCACTTTCTCCTTTCAGCCTTCCATGACTATATGAAATCTCACTGACTTCTTCTAATTTTTTTTTAATAAAAGATCATTGAATTTTGCTCTCAATTACATGTTTTATGTTATTAATTGGCCAGTCTTGACTCTGGCACCACTGAACACTGATCCATTAATTATGTTCTTAGGGAAATATAAACTTTCTGAGTAGTATGGGGGAAAGTATTATTATAGGAAGTGGCCTTCTGTAGGAAGATGTAGGAAGATCTTGAAAAGAGATGACCTGGAAGGGTTGGGGAATGTAGTTGGAAAATCAGACAAGTCATCAACCATCTTGAAGCATTAGCAAGGGTGAAAAGGCAGGAACATGCTGAAAGTCAACTAACTACAAGTGATTGCTAAAGTCAGATTGCAAAGAGGGAGCTTGTGCAGTGGTTTATGGGAATCTGTTGTCTCTGTATAATTACCACTGCTTAATATCTGTTGGTGGGTGTGTGGGATGCTGTTGTACAGTGTAGATGACCCACAGTCAGGGAAGAGCTGGACAAAAACCAAAAGAACAAAGTTAGGGTGGAACCTATCTCTTTATTTCTCATCACAATCTGACCACAACAGAAAGTTTTTCTTCACCTCCCAAATCTCATGCAAATTATTTTCTGGCTATCTTTACTTCAGTACCATGGGGGGCCTGGGTGGTTCAGTTGTTTAAATGTCTGCTTCTCGCTCAGGTCATGGTCTTAGGGTCCTGGGATTGAACCTTGCATGGGAACTTCTCCCTCCCCTACTCCCCTTGCTTGTGCATGCTGTCTCTCTCCCTGTCTCTCTCAATCTCTCTCTGTTGAATAAATAAGTAAATAAAATCTTTGCTTCAGTATCATATGGGGAAAGGGATTCCAAGATTTACTAAGTTGACAATAGAATTTAGCACAACACATTAAATAGCTATACTTCTGAGGCCCCACTGCACCTAAGAATGACAGATGTTGCTAACCTTTTTTGCATTTGCTCATTATACAGTCATTTATTGTTCACATATTTATCTGTGCTGTCAGTGGAAATAAGGAATATTTTGGAAAACATTGTGCAGCCTCTAATAAAGGGAGGCAGGAAAAGCATCACTGATGCTTAAGCATACATAAGGTTAGGCATTGCATATTCTGTATGTCAAATATTTATACAAAATGAAGTATCTTACAACATCTTCATTTATTAGGAGAAATGTCTTATTTATTTTCCTTTCTTTTTAAAATTAGGTTTGGGCACTAAAAGAGCAATTTAAAATTGTGATGGAAATATTATCTGTGTCTCAGTAACCAAACTGTCCCAAATTGTTTATATAGTAAGTAATTCTATTATATTCAATCATCCCTCCATATTATGCTGTTGTCAAAAAGTAATGACAAATATAAGCAATCAAACATGGTAAATTTGTTTTCATTAGAAAGCTTTTCAATGGTAATTCTGTTTTGCTTCCTAATCTTCTTATATGTAACCTCTAGGAACTGCTGGAAGATGAGAGGCAAACAGATTGCCTGACTGCTTCTTATTTCTTCCCCTGAGATTTTTTCTGCTGCTTCCAGCAAGCTTAAAATAATCTCTACATAAACAAATCTATTCTTTTGTCTTTCTTATTCTTATCTGTCAAGTCCATTTCAAGAGTGTGGGTATGAACAAAATAATGATATGGATTGAGAGATTCACTAAGACTTACACCAGACTTGAATATTAATGTGGTGAGTGCCTGGCTTTTGTGGAGGGAAATCATGAGAGAGGGTCATATTTATATTTCTTACAGTGATACTAGATGTTATATTAGTTTCAGTAAAAGAAATAAATGAGATAAAATAGATAAGATTTAATGTGAAATATATCAAATTTAGTCAGTGCTATAAAGTACCTGATAGCATTTTTTAATATTTATGATGTTAAAAGTTTAGCCACACATATTTTACTCCCACAAATTATCCTGGAACAAAAGTAAGCAAGAAGTTCAGAAATATCTTTACCATATACAGATCATATCAGTGTATACAAGGCCTGGAGACCTGAGTTGGACAATGTCCATACTAGTAAACTTCCAAAGCTTAACATATACACATACGTATCTTACACCAGTAAGGCATACACATGCATTCAACTAACTTCAATATATATATATGTACAAAATAGCCAAGCCCTTGAGGGGCGCCTGGGTGGCTCAGTCAGTTAAGTGACTGCCTTCGGCATGGTCATGATCCCAGGGTCCTGGGATTGAGCCCTACATCAGCCTTCTAGCTCAGTGGGGAGCCTGCTTCTCCCTCTCCCTCTGCTTGCTACTCCACCTGCTTGTGCCCTCGCTCTCTCTCTCTCTCAGTCAAATAAATAAATAAAATTTAAAAAACAAAACAAAATATCCAAGCCCTTGAGACAAATCAAAGGTTCATCAGGAGTAAAATGAATAAATATAATGTGGAATATTCACACAGTGAAATACTATACTTCAATAAAATAAAATGAACTCCTACTATAAGCCACAAGAATATTAATTACACAGAAATGTGCTGAATGAAAGAAGCCAGACACAAAGAAATACAGACCTTGTGGTTTCATGACATGAGTTTAAAAACAGACAAAACTAATTTATAACAATGTTATTGATTAGGAAGAATCAGAGGGAGGTTTCTGTGGTGCTGATATTTATTATTTCTTATCTCAATTTTAATTTTGAAAGTTCACCTAGTTCTACACTTAAGATGTCTGACTTTATTTTATACTTATATTTTAAATATGTAAAAGAGGAGATTCCAAATGTATTTTTAATATTAACTATTTAAAATGTGTTACACTCTCAGAGAGATGACATGAATGTTCCCGTCATAAACAGAGCTCATAAGTGGGTTGGGGTGTTAAATATTTCTTTGAAACAACAAACTATTAATTCCACAATACAGAAGTATTTTTTTTTTGAAATTAAAAAATAACATTTTATGAAAATACAGGGGAAAAATCAGTTAATTCTGAAGAGGGATCAAGAAAATGTCCACGGAGTATAATTTAAACTTGTAAATGAAAGGTTGGTTAGAATTTTAATAAGTAGAAGGGCATTGGTAGGTTTTGTTTAACAGAACATGTTAAACTTAACAAATCATGTTAAACTATAAAACCATAGGCTGCTTAAGCCAGGCAAAGTATGCTTAATTCTGTAATAAATACTGTTATTATATAATCAATCACATTTGATTCAACAGCAGTGACTCTGACATTTCTAAATGAGGAAGTTTTGCTTTTCTGGCCAAAATATAACCAGTTCTTGGATAACCTTTCCAATCTACAGTAGAATTTGGAGGAAAAGGAAAGTCAACAGAGCAGTGAAACAGAGAGAGCAGAGAAAGAAGTCATTTCTGGAATAAAAGGGGACAGGCAGTTCTGAAAATCATTAGATAGTGACTCTTCATACATACTGCATAGGGTTTCAGTACTGCATTAAAAGAAAAGATAGTGAGGTGTGAATAGTAAGAATTTGAACCCATAGAAGCCAAGAAATCCGCAGTTATTTTAGAATCTCTGATACATATAAAGTAAGAATTTTGCTAAAGACCAGGGTGCTGTAGAGAGCATTAGGCGCAAAGATCAGTGGTAATGCAGTACCGTGACTGAGGGGACAGAGCCATTTTTCTTAAACATGTCTATAATATGTCTAATTGAGGACAATGTAATATTGAAATTAGATTCTTTTAGATGAAGTAATAAATTGCAGTTTATTCCACTGTTAGGTTAAAAAAGTCTCAACAAAGTCTTGGTGCAGTAAATATTATTGATCCTGAAAAAAGGAAAAAGGTCCATGTGTGAGATGATAAAGTTGGAGGGAGACTTCAGTTATAGTAAGACTCAAGAACAGGTCTCATCCATACAAACACCCTGTTCTGAATGCACACAACAAGCAATCATGAGTAGCAGTGCCACAAAGATAGAGCGGAATACCTAAAGCTCTGAATTTAGTTAGAGGATGACCAAATACGGCAGTTTCCAAAAGCAGATTGATCCTACCCATGGATTCTATGTAGTTTGGGTAAAACACACTAGAGCTTAGTTACCACAGGACTGGACTGATAACGAGAATGATAAATCATTAGCCATCACGGAGGGATAAAAGGACCCCCCTCTTGAGGTGCTGTGCAGAATAAAAGAAAAGAAGATACATGAACTTGAATAACTGCTGGGTCTAGAGCTAGCCCTTTGCAAAGACAAACTCCTATGGAGGGATATTCTAGGTTATTGAATGCCCGATAATAAAAGGATTAGGACAAATCCATTTTTGTAACAGGATTAGAATGTTTACATGGAGCGAGAGAGACTTGAGAATCAAGTATTGACAGTTGAGGCTTGGGCAAATCTCCTCCATCTGAGAAATGGAATAAGACCTGAGTAGGTTAGAAACAAGACGGAATGTATTCTTTGTAAGAACTGACTACAGCAATTACAGGCCTTGAGTGGTGTAATATTTAAAATACAGAAATATAGAAGAGTACCAAGAGTCAACAAACACACATATTTCTTTTAGCAGAATAAAAAACTAAATATTTATTTTAAGTCTATCTTTACCATGCACATATTTTAAATATTCTAATATATGCATATTTTCTCCTTTACAAACAGTTGCATAGAACAGATAAAGTAAGTCCCCTTGGAACATTTCCTCTACCACTGACAAGTGTCTTTTTACTTTCTTCGTCTTCAGAGGAAATCACTGTCATATGCTTAGAGTGTATCATGCCAGATAGTTCTATTCTTTTTTCTGAATAATACCAATTGTTTTCTAAAATGTACTAATTCACTCTGCCATTAGAGTGATATAGCAACTATTTTACCTTATGCATGCAACATTTGCTATTTTCAAACTTTAAATTTTTCCAAAGATGAAAAATGCAAATAGAAACATGATCCCAATCAATTTATGTGTAGATTGCTTTGATGTCTCTGATAAAAATCAAATAACTGTGTAAATGCTGGTCTATCTATGGCCTCTCTATTTTGTTCCATTTGTGTATTTGTTATTCCTTATGCCAGTATCATGCTGTCTTGTTGACTGAAGATTTATGTTAAGTCTTGATTCATCCAACTTTGTTTTTCTTACTATTTTTTGTCTTTTCCACTCCCCTTGCATTCCACATAAAATTTAGGCTCAGCATGTCAGTTTCTTAAAAAATCCTCCTGGAATTTTGATTGGGAATACAATGAATCTGTAAATCAGCTTCAGGAGAACTGACATCTTAACAATATTGAGCCTTTTGATCTGTGATCATGATATATCTTTCCATTTATTTATTTGGGTTTTACCCAGTTCCTCTCTGTAATGTTTCACAGCTTTCAGTGTAGAAGTTATGAAATTCTTTTGTTAAATTTATTCCTATTTTGGGGTTTGATAGCATTATAATGTAATAATTCTACTTTTCAATCATTTACTGACAGTGTACATATGTTTGTATTTTTAAATGTAGACCTCCATCTTGCAGTCTTGCTAAATTCACATATTAGTTCTAATGTAGGCATACTTTGATTTATTGTGTTTCTCAGATAACTGTGTTTTTAACAAATTGAAGGTTTGTGGCAAGGTTCCATCAAGCAAGTCTATTGGCACCATTTTTCCACAGCATTTGCTCACTTCATGTCTCTGGGTCACATTTGAGTAATTCTCAATGTTTTGAACTTTTTCATTATTATTATTACATTTGTTATAGTGATCTGTAATCAGTGATCTTTGCTGATTGTTATAGTGATTTGTAATCAGTGATCTTTACTGATTGTAACAATTGTAATTGTTTTGGGGTGCCACGAAGCTTGCCCATATAAGACGACAAACTTAATCTTCTGACTGCCTCACTGACTGGCTGTTTCCCTGTCTCTCTCCTTCTCCTTGGGCTTCCCTACTCCCTGAGATACAGCAATATTCAAATTAGGCTAATTGATAACTCTGCAATGGCCTTTCGGTGTTCAAGTGAAGAAGTACACATCTCTCACATTAAGTCAAAAGATAGAAATGATTAATTTAGTGAGGAAGGCACGTGGAAAGCCAAGATAGGCCCAAATCTAGGCCTCTTGAATCAAACAGCCAAGTTGTGAATGCAAAGGTAAAGTTCTGGAAGGAAATTAAAAGTGTACCCCAGTGAACACACAAATGATAACAAAACAAAACAGAGTTATTGCTGATATGGAGAAAGTTTCAGTGGTCTGGATAGATTAAATCAGTCACATTTCTTTTTTTGTTTTAAAGATTTTATTTATTTATTTAACAGAGAGAGAGAGAGCGCACACAAGCAGGGGGAACAGCAGACAGAGCAGGCAGAGGGAGCAGCAGGCTCCCTGCCCAGCAAGGAGCTAGATGCAGGACTTAATCCCAGGACCCTAGGATCATGACCTGAGCTGAAGGCAGCTGCTTAACCCACTGAACCAGCCAGGCATCCCAGCTACAACATTTCTTTAATCCAAAGCACAATCCAGAGCAAAGCCCTAACTCTCTTCAATTCTACAAAGGCTGAGAAAGGTGAAGAAGTTGCAGAAGTTTGAAGCTAGCAGAGGCTGGTTCATGAGGTTTAAGGAAAGGTACCATCTCCATAACATAAGAGTGTATGGTGAAGTAGAAAATGCTGATGTAGAAGCTACAGTAAATTATCTAAGTAAATTATCTAAGATAATTAATAAAAGTGGCTACACTGAACAACAGATATTCAGTGTAGGCAAAACAGCCTTCCATTGGAAGAAGATGCCATCTCAGACTTAATAGCTAGAGAGAAGTCATTGCCTGGCTCCAAAGCTTCAAAGGACAGGCTGATTCACTTTTTTGGCACTAACGCAGCTGGTGATTTTAAATTTTTTTTTTTTAAGATTTTTTATTTATTCATTTAACAGAGAAAGAACACAAGCAGGCAGAGAGGCAGGCAGAGGCAGAGAGAGGAGCAGGCTCCCCGCGGAGCAAGGAGCCCGATGCGGGACTCGATCCCAAGATGCTGGGATCATGACCTGAGCCAAAGGCAGTTGCTTAACCAACTGAGCCACCCAGGCATCCCGCAGCTGGTGATTTTAAATTGAAGCCAGTGTTCATTCACCTTTGTGAAAATCCTAGGGCCCTTAAGAATGACCCTAAGTGTATTCTGTCTGTGCTTTATAAATAGAACAACAAAGCCTGAATGACAGCACATCTCTTACAACATGATTTACTGAATGTTTTAAGCCTACTGTTGAGACCTACCACTTAGAAAAAAAGATTTCTTTCAAAATATTACTGCTTACTGACAGTGCGCCTGGTCACCCAAGAGTTCTGATGGAGATGTATAATGAGATTAATATTGTTTTCATGCCTACGAACACAACATCTATTCTGTAGCCCATGGATCAAGTAGTAATTTTAACTTTAAAGTCTTATTTTAAAAAATATACCTCATAAGACCATAGCTGCCATAGATAGTGATTCCTCTGATAAATCTCAGCAAAGTAAATTGGAAACATATTAGTAAATATTCACTATTCTAGATGCCATTATAAACATGCATAACTCATGAGAAGAGATCACAGTATCAACATTAGCAAGGGTTTGGAAGAAGTTGATTCTAAACCTCATGGATGACCTTGAGTGATCCAAGATTTCAGTGCAGGATGTAACTGCAGATGTGGTAGAAACAGAAAGAGAACTAGAATTAGAAGTGGAGCATGAACATATGACTGAGTCATTGCAATCGCATGATAAAACTTTAATGTATGAGGAGTTGCTTTTATGGATGGATAAGAAGCCAGTTTTTGAGATGGAATCTACTCCTGATAAAGATGCTGTGAGGATTGTTGAAATAAGATTTAGGATGTGACATAAGCATAGTTGATAAGGCAGTGGCAGAGGATGGACTCCAATTTTGAAAGAAGTTCTACTGTGGGTAAAATGCCATCAACAGCATCACATGCTACAGAAAGCTGTTCATGAAAGGAAGAGACAATCGATACGGCAAACATCCTTGTGTATTTTTTTAAAG
This sequence comes from Nasua narica, assembly GCA_028533885.1. Classification (NCBI taxonomy): domain Eukaryota; kingdom Metazoa; phylum Chordata; class Mammalia; order Carnivora; family Procyonidae; genus Nasua; species Nasua narica. The sequence goes on from CM052802.1 coordinate 51,501,498, forward strand.
ATTTATTTACTGATTTGGGAGAGAGAGGGAGAGAGAGCATGGGAAGGGGTGGAGAAAAAGGGAGAGAGAAGTCTTAGCTGACTCCTTACTGAGTGTGGAACCTGCGTGGGGCTTGGTCTCAAAACCCTGAGATCATGACCTGAGTTGAAATCAAGATTTGGATGTTTAACCGACTATGCCAAGATTTGGATGTTTAACCGACTATGCCACAATGCCCCATTGTGTCTTCTTTTAAAAAATTGCCATAGTCACCCCAACTTTTAGCAACCACCATCCTGACCAATCAGCAGCTATCAACATTAAGGCAAAACTCTTCACCAGTAAAAAGATTATGACTTGCTGAAAGCTCAGATGTTGGTTAGCATTTTTAGCAATAAAGTAATTTTAAATTCAGGTATGTACATTGTGTTGTTAGACATAATACTATTGCACACTTAATAGATTACAGAGAAGAGTAAACATACCTTTTACATGCACTAGGAAACCAAAAATTTCATTTCACTTGCCTTATCGCCTTATTCACTTTGTTGCAGTGGTCTGAAATCAAACCCGTAATATTTCTGAGATATGCTTGTAATTTTATAGGTTACTTAAGACATTTTGTATATACAATGATGTCATCTCTGAACTAAAGTAATTTTAATTCTTCCTTTTTAAACTTTATGCTTTCCATTTCTTTTTATTGCATTACTGCAGTTTTCCTGAAGCTCTAATTAAAATTTGAGTATAATGGCACCCTTGCCTTGCTATTACTAATCTTAGGGGAAGAGCTTTTGATATTTTGTCACTAAGTTTGATGTCAGCTGAAAGTTTTGGTATATACCCTTTATCAAATTGAGAGTGTTATATTATGAACAGATGTGAAATTCTGTCAAATGTTTTTCCTCCATGTATGAAAATTATTACATGGTTTTTCTCCTTTATTGTGTTAATTTAGCAAATTATAACTTTTGTTCTTTGAAAGGTAGCTCAACTTTGTATTTCTAATAAAAATGCTATATTCCTACCACATTTAATTTGCTAATAAGTTATTAAATATATTATGTGTATGGTCATTAGAAATATTCATTTGTACTTTTTAATTTTTATTTTTTAGTAGTATTCTGTCAGATTTGGCCAACAAAATGAATTGAGAAATATTCCTTCTTCCTACATTTTCTTAAAAGACTTGGTAAAACTGATGTTTATACCTTAAATTATTGATGGAATCTTTATTATTTTTGTAAGATTAGATTTTCTATATGAGATCACTTACCTTCACCTGAGGAACTTCCTTTAGCATTTCTTGTAGTTTTTATTTATTTTTTTAATCTACAGGGATCTTTATTTTGCCTTCATTTGAGAAAGATGTTTGGTTTATACAGTACTCTGTGGTCATTCAGTGACTACAGATAATTTTGCACAATTTTGTACAAACACTTGAGTGTTTCTGCTTTTTCCAAATACTGATGTCTAGCTCTTCAAACCAGAAAACTGCCTTTTATATTGTAGTCATAGCCATATTGCACAGAAGAAAGACAAGCCTCAAAAATAAAAACCCATAAAAAATGAGAAACTCATCTGTGTCATAACCTTCATATGGACCCATTTTTTGAAGGGGTCCAGATTTTATAGTTATTATCTGCATTAAGCTATGTTTAGCAGGAGCTTAATCAGTTTTATGGCTACTATATTCTTTTATCTCTCTCCTTCACTATTCTTTCCTTTTTATTTATAGGGCTATGTTTTTAAAGTCGGTTTTCAGAATGCAATGATATAAATTTGCATTTTGGATCAATTACATCTTATCAGGGTCTACTTTTTGACTTCTTCCTTTCTGTTCCCGTGCACATGTGTGTGTGTGTGTGTGTGTGTGTAAAGGTAAATTTATGACAAGTGACTTTCTCCTAGTTTTTATTACTTTCTATAAACTTTACATTAACTCTACTTATCAGAATACTTTGTAAAGTGTTGTTTTGTTATAAAATAAGAATGATTTTATCTTTTATTGAAGCAGGTTTTTTCCACATACATCTGAAATGCTATCTTTTCCAATATTTTCTACGTGTACCTTTGTATTTTTACAAAACTAGGATCATTATTTGGTAGCAGGTACAACATAGACTTTTTAAAATATATATATTAAAATTTACTATGTAGGGGCACCTGGGTGGCTCAGTGGGTTAAAACCTCAGCCTTCAGCTCAGGTCCTGATCTCAGGATCCTGGGATCAAGCCCCACACTGGGCTCTCTGCTCAGCAAGGAGCCTGCTTCCCCTTCTCTCCCTGCCTACTTGTGATCTCTTTCTCTCTTTCTGTCAAATAAATAAATAAAATCTTTAAAAAAATTAAAAAAATAATAAAATAAAGTTTACTATGTAAATTTGGTAGTTTTTTTTAAAGATATACTGTGGTTTAATGCTTCTCAAACTTTACATGTGTAAGATTTTCCAAGAATGCTTATTAAAGCACAGAATTCTGGGCCTTGTCTCTAGATTTTGATAGAGTGGATCTGGAATAGAGACCAAGAATTTGCATTTATAAAATGATCCCAGGTAACACTCATGCTGCCTGTCTGAGGATCACACTTAGAGTAGTTCAACTTTAGCTTACTTGGACATTCCTTTATTTTGAACATTTAAGAAGGTCATAGGTTTGCTATTGCCAACAAATTTGACTGTATGCCATTGCATGTTTCTTAAAATGTTTTTAAATGATTTTAGTGAAAATGAGGATCTGGGCATTTTTAAATAATTTATGTAGATTTTTAGAAGGTTTTCAGAAAGGATTTTTTAAATTTATAAGCCTATCAACAATCAGTTTACTCCTATATCATCACTATGGTTGGCCATTATTTATTATTTGTTATTTATTATTTATTATTTGTTAATTTGACAGGTGATATGTTTTACCATGTTTTTCTTTATTTTGTATTCATTATTATTTCTCTTATGTAGTCCTTACTGTGCCTAGAAGATATATTTCTATTGATTTATTTGTCAAATTCTAATACATTTGCAAAAGCAAGTAAAAACAGGAATGCTTCAGGAAACCAGCTGAAGGAAGATAGAATACAGGAAACCTCAGTGGCTATATAATACCTGAAACATTGATTTATTCTGAACCAAGGCTTCTTTTCCTCCACAGAATGCAACCCTCATTGATGAAATGGTTCATGACCAACAATAAGAAGCTAGGCTGCATGAGGGATGGGGCATTGTGTGATTTCCCCAATTAGAGGAAGACAGATCCTAATGCAATACAGGACCCTGCCATAGTCAGAGAGGACTGTGCTGGCTAGGTTGTACAACTGAAGTTGAGCAGAATAAATGTGCCAAGCAAATAATAAGACATTACTTCGAGAACAAAAAAATACAAAATAAAAAATGCCAGTGTCTTTAAGAAGACCATTGCGAATAAAAATTTCATGAAACAAAACACTTGAGAACCAAACACTTTGTTTATTTAAAGAATATGCTGAAAACTGCCATAGTGCATGTTGAAAGGATATTGTATTTAAAATATAGTCAATCAAACAAGGCTATAGTTAATTCTGATAGGAAGGTTTCATATTAGAGGTAACATAAAGTCTGTTCTTTATGACAAATAAACTTTATATGCAGTTTCCTCTTATTCAAAATAAAGAGATATGTTCATTTTTAACAGTTTCATTTAAGTTCAATTTAGTTAGTATATAGTGTATTATTAGTTTCAGGGGTAGAATTTAGTGATTCACCAGTTGCATATAACCCCCAGTGCTCATCATATCACCACAAGTGCCCTCCATAATGTCCAGCACTGTTACCCCATCCCTCCTCCTACCTCCTCTCCAGCAACACTGTTTGTTCCCTACAGTTAAGAGTATCTTATGGTTTGCCTCCCTCTCTGTTTTTGTCTTATTTTATTTTTCCTTCCCTTCTCCTATGTCTGTCTGTTTTTGTTTCTTAAATTCCACCTATGAGTGAAATCATTTGGCATTTGTCTTTCTCTGACTAACTTATTTGGCTTAGCATAATACCCTCTAGTTCCATCCATGTTGTTGTAAATGACAAGATTTCATTCTTTTTGATGGTTGCATAATATTCCATTATATATAAATACCACATCTTTTTTTTAAGATTTATTTATTTACTTGAGAGAGAGAGAGATAGAAAGGGAGAGAGAGAAATTAAAAAAGAGAGTGCAGGGGAGAGAGGAAAAGGGAGCAGGAGAGAGAGAATCTCAAGCAGACTCTGCACTGAGCTCAGAGCCTGTTGAGGGGCTCGATCTCACAACCCTGAGATTATGACCTGAGCCAAAATCAAGAGTCAGATACTTTACTGACTGAGCCACCCAGATATCCCTATATACCACATCTTCTTTATCCATTCATTTCTCAATGGACACCTGGGCTCTTTCTATAGTTTGGCTATTGTGGACATTGCTGCTTTAAACATTGGGGTGCATGTGCCCCTTTGAATCATTATTTTTGTATCCTTTGAATAAATACGTATTAGTGAAATTGCTGGGTTGTAGGATACTTTTTAAATTTTTGAGTACCTCCATACTGTTTTTCAGAGTGGCTGCACCAATTTGCATTCCCACCAACAGTGTAAGGGGGCTCCCCTTTCTCCACATCCTTGCCAACATCTGTTGTTTCCTGAGTTGTTCATTTTCGCCATTCTGACTGGTGTGAGGTGGTATCTCACTGTGGTTTTGATTTGTATTTCACTGATGCCGAGTGATGTTGAACATTTTTTCATGTGTCTGTTAGCCATTTTATATCTTCTTTGGAAAAATGTCTCTTCATGTTTTCTGCTTATTTCTTGACTAGACTTTTTGTTTTTTGGGTGTTGAGTTTGATAAGTTCTTTATAAATTTTGAATACTAGCCCCTAATCTAATATGTCATTTGCAAATATCTTGTCCCATTCTGCAGGTTGCCTTTAGTTTTGTTGATTGTTTCCTTTGCTGTGCAAAAGCTTTTTATCCTGACAAAGCACTCTACACATTTAGTGCAATTCCTATCAAAATATCATCAACATTTTTCACACAGCTGGAATAAACAATTCTAAAATTTGTATGGAACTAAAAAAGACCCATATAGCCAGAGGAATGTTGAAAAAGAAAACTAAAACTGGAGGCATCACAAGTTTGGACTTCAAGCTTTATTACAAAGCTGTAATCATCAACACAGTATGATACGGGCACAAAAACAGACACCTAGATCAATGGAACAGAATAGAGAACCCAGAAATGGATTCTCAACTGTATGGTCAACTAATCTTTGACAAAGCAGGAAAGAATATCCAATGGAAAAAAGTCTCTTCAACAAATGGTATTGGGAAAATTGGACAGCAACATGCAAAATAATGAAACTGGACCACTTTCTTATACTACACACAAAAACAAATTCAAAACAGATGAAAGACCTAAATGTGAAGCAGGAATCCACCAAAATTCTGGAGGAGAACACAGGTAGCAACCTCTTTGAACTTAGCAACTTCTTGTCAGCCATGTCTCCAGGGGCAAGGGAAACTAAAGAAAAATGAACTATTGGGACTCATCAAGTGATGTGTTCATGTTTTTAACATTTTTTGGTAGGGTTGATTATTCTACAATCATGGTTATAGTGGGATGGACACTAAGGACAATAGTAGCAAGTGAAAAATTGTTCAGAGTTTGGTTCCAAAATGCAGAGAGATAAAATCTGTTGTAAAACAGATTCTTGAGGAAGATGCACTAGCAACTAATTGGCTTGAGAAAGGCAAAACTGAAGGGGTACAGTAAGTTTGAATACAACTCAATATCTTCAGTAGTTCAGGATTCAAGGACAAGGCAACCAGCTTGGCCAAAGGTCAAATTTGACAAGCTATATATTGTTAATTATGGAACCCAATCCTTGATGATAGGAAAGCAGGAAAGTAGACACAGTATCTCCGCAAAATCTATCTGTATTTATAAATAGCTGCCTCAGTTTCACTAGGGTTTAGCACAATATTCAGAAATTATACACACATAATTAGCATCAAGCTCATCACTATTGCTCACCAACCTGGTAAAACTATAGTAGGACCAAGACCTTCATTATTATGTGTTCCAGTTCTGCCAGGCATACAATGGAGCCCCCACAAGCTATCCAAGTACTTTTCATAATTACTAAGCTATAATTCAAGATCTTGATAACCTGACATGTCATGTTCTTCTCCTGATCTTAGCTAAAAGGTTGAGAAGTGATGGCATGGCATGTTCTCATCTGTCATGCTGAAACACTTGCAGATTTAACATATCCAGTTTGCTCAGTGATTGTCCACATCTGGTCACATGGAGAGCCAGAGTCTCAATGTATTCTTCACAGCTGGAATCAATAAACATCCAGATGTTTTGAAGTACAGAGTGGGGTTCTATGTCAAAGCTTTCACAGTTTGTATCTGACAGTATGTACCGCTAGGTTATTACCCACTGTATTCAGCTATATTTTCTGAGACAAATTGCTCAACCCTGACAGCAAACCTAAATGGAAAGTTTGTAAAAATACTTTGGGGCTTCTTTCAGTCAGGACTAAACTACTAAAACATAAGCCACTCTGTGTGTTTATGACAGAAGGACTTTAATGCAGTGGTTACACAGTTGAAGAGAGAGACTAGGAAACTGATAAGGAATAGGTATCTGGAGAGGAGATACAAAGGTATAAGTTTACATAGACCACTTTAAAGTTGAGAACTATTGTGGGTCATACTCTTCTCAAGGTCACTTTGTAACATTAACTTAGGGTATCTAACAGTTTTTTCCTCCCCTGAACTCATATAAATACTATCATCCCCCACACCCATACACAAGTGCATTCATCCAATCATAAAACCAAACCTACGCATTAAGAACTGGAGTAGCAGTTGAAGACATAAAGATTCCATGTCATATTAATTCTTCCTAGGTAAACTTCAAAGCCTGGAGCTAAGTTGAATATTTATTTCCCTGCCCTTATTTCCCTGACTGCTATACAATGTAGATATCTCATGTATTGTTTCTGCAAATACAGAGAAAGGCATTAATCTTACAGTATGCAATTGTTGGTTCAATTTTCTGTTCTACTGATAGACTATGTCTGGTGCCCCGCAGAGTGTATGGGTCACTTTGAGCACTCAATAAAAATCTGTTAAAGGAAAAAGATTAATGAATGACTAAAATGTTCTAAATCCTTGGGAGCATTTCTGAGATAGAGATTTTTGTTGAGATTTTCTTAAGAGGTTTCATACTTCACAAAAGAAGAGAAGCTCAAGAATATCTCAAAGTATGTTTAGGAACTTGTAGATGGAAATAGTGGCAATGGTATCCCAATAAACTGAATATTTGTCTAGCATTAAGATTATGAGTTTTATCCTCTTTGAATATTTGTGAAAGTGCAAACAAAAATGAAATGAAAAATGCTTTTCATGTAGAAAAGCAATCGCTTGCTTTCTTTCCAGACCCAATAAAAAGGAATTGTCCTGAACATATTTCTAGGATTCCCACAGGCCTGGTCTTTCTTTAAGTGCCCTGTATATAGCCAAGGATCATTATTTTTACTGCAGTATTTCATAATATCTATTTGCCACTCAATCTATTTATCTATCAACAATACCTATCCAAATGTATATAATTTGGATTGACTCAACTTCCATTCCTCTTTTTCTAGCAGAAGTAGTTGTAAAGCTAAAACACTATACTAACCTTTGGTTAGTTAGAATTCTAACTAACGCTTTGGTGTTAGAGTTCTGGATGTCATTTAGGTTCCCTCCATTAATTTCACTCACACGATATTCCATGAGCAGAAGAAAGGCAACAGTAATTCTCCATGAACTATTGGCTGATAATGGCAGTAAGTATGGTTATAATTTGCTTCGACAGAGTTCATTAGCTATTGTATATCTTCATGGAAGGAGCATATACATTGTGACTTGAAATATGAAACTGAAGCAAACATACTAAGATCTAGGAAAAAAAACATGCAGAAAGAAGAGAAAATACAAATGTTGTGAAATAAGGACAGAAGGAAGGCTAAACTAGATGTGCTTCATGCATAGGGGAGATGATGAAAGATGGAAACCAGATCCATTTCATGTACAGCCTTGCAGTCCATGGAAAATTATTAAGGAAAGTTATTATTTAATTTGTAATAGAAGTATTGGTAAGTACAAAGAAAAAAGTAATATGATTTGATAACATATCAGAAGACTGGCTGCTGATGAAAGGTGGTGTATAGGGGGCCAAGACAGGACACAGGGGAGACATCAGTCATGGAGACAAACAAGGATGATAATTTACATTAAGATTGTAGTGATGGAAATATTAAGATTATACCAATTCAGAATACATCTTCATTTATACCTTTATACTTATTCATTTGAGGTATGACTTCTATCTGCGTCTGAGTTTCTTCAAACTTTGATAATGAGATTTTCTCATAGTCTCACCATTTAACAAAACATAAATGATTCAGAACAGTTTAATTTACATGTTTCTCTAATGGAAATCCAAATTCTAATGGAATTCCATTAACTGTGATCAACCCAGATTTATAAGCCATAGATTTTGCACACCTGTATTTTTTTCTTCTGGTATCAAATTCCTGAAGGAAAAAAATTTAATCTGGTTTTCAAAATATGAACTTCTCAGTGTTGAGTTCAAGGTTAGAGCTGGAGTAAGCAAAACAAAAGGGTACTATAATTCACCCATTACATTATAATGATATGTAAAATCTGTAAAAAGGTTTTTCCTGACAATACCATGACTTGAATGAATGCTGGAAATAAATATTATGACCTGATATTTGGTAATTACAGGCAGATATTTTTGGTGGTCTGGAGATCATTAATTATGCTGAAAATATACCATACACTCCTTCTCTCTCTTAAAGTAGAAAACACATTATAAAATCTTAAACAGTTTACAAGGTATTTGGATAACATATTGTAACAAGAAATACTACTACTCATAAAAGCAAAAACACCAAAAGAAAATAGGAAGCTAATTATGAAGCACTGTTCTGTGGCATTTTCTGTACTGTGACATATTTGAAAAGCTTGAAAGATGAGGTTAAATGACGTAGCATGGCCAAACAAGGAGTTAAATATCCTTTCTCTCTCTCTCTCTCTGGGAGTTGCCCGCCAGTCAAGTTATTGATTGCCAAGGAGAATAATACATATTGTTAGCAAACCTGACAGAGACATCCTGATACATCATTCAATAAAGAATAACATGAACTTGTCATAATGGGAAAATGTTTTCTTGAGACTCGGTCCAATAGGTCTTACCGACTGTAATTTATGCAAAGAATTTTCATACAGTGTGAAAATATAAAATACATTGATGAGCTTTCTCTAGCGGTACGATATAAAAAGTATGTTTTAAATTAGGGCTGTAAAATCCCTAAAATAATTATTCATAATTATCCTTATTATCAGGATACATGCAGGAATATAGTTCTCATATATTTTTCAAAAGTGTAATGCATCTTTATTATTGCTGTTTCAATGTAACAGCAATAAAAATGTAAATTGCTGTTTTAATGCTGTTTCAATGGTTTTTTTTTAGGTGTATTTTCAACATCTGATGATTCTCTGTGATTATTTTTTCATTCTTATAAACTAACATTGTTATAAAAAAGCTGATAGAAAGCTCATATGTGTGAAAAGAGTTTGTCAACTGATAGGACTTTAAATCCACTGTATATAATGAGGTCAGTCTGCTTTATATGGAGCTACCATTCTCATCTTCGTCTACACCAACACCTGTATCTGCAGCCAATTTCCTGAAGAGGACCTGAAGTTTGGCTTAATGTGGTTAGTGAGTTTGAGGTGTGAAAAAGGAGTTCCATGAAATAAGGCACCTCTTCCAACCTTCCTCAGGATTTAGTAGGTCCAGAATAGTTTTGCTGATTCCCCTTTCCTAAAAAGTAAATTTCTTTTCAACAGGAATGGAAGAAGACATTCCCTTGATTAGGTAGTGACAAGGTTTATCAATTCTCTTCATACACTTTCAAGTAGCCTTGAACAACTATCCTTGCATATATATTTTCAGAGTGGTACATTGGCCCTAAATCACTGAACATTTTTAGGGAATTCTGTGGAAGGAATCTACGAGATTCTTGGACTATTCTCTACCCACTAGCCACTCATTTAGGCACTCATCAGGCAGGGAGATATACATAAACCCTATATCATTTATTATTTGTACATCTACTTTTCTCCTCGCAAGTTTGGTTGACATTTCTCACCTGTGGTCATCTCTGCTTGCTTCATACATCTATCCTTGCAGATTTATTCTTTTTTAATATACATTCATTTCTTTATTAGAATTGTGCATGGAGTAGAGAAAACTTATGTATCCAATCAAAGTTTATTAAAAACCCCAATTATATTTTATAAAAAATCTTTTAGACACCTTTTTTCTTTATAATTTACAGAAAATATATCATATTAAATTATCAATTAACCATGTACCGTGTTCACACCTATTAATGTATAAAAATTCATCTAAAATATGTACCTTTAGTTTCTGCCTAAGATTTAAAAATATTTCCTTAGTGTGATGTTTTGAACTTGAATATCTGTAACTAGAATATCTTTATTGAGATTTTTATCTTATATCAACACAAACTGTTTAATGATCTCAAACTAATATTCACTTGAATTTTATTATTTCATTCTATCCATCAACTATGCTTATTTTGCCATTTTATTTTTTTAATTAAATTCCAGTTAGTTAACATATAGTGTAATATTAGTTTCAGATGTATGATATAGTGATTCAACTCTTCCATACAATACCTGGTGCTCATCACAAGTACACTCGTTATTCCTCATAACCTATTTAACCCATCAAATTTGTCTTTTATAAATATTTTGTGGTTGAATACATTATTTAAGAAAAACTGAAAGCATTTCTCTTTTAGTTTATAAGTTCAAGTGTTTATATTCATTTTCATAGTGGATATACTTATTTATAATTTTGACGTCTTGTGTTTTTAATTTTTTTATGTTTTCTTGATATGTTCCTCTATTCTTATCTCTTCCCTGTTTCATTGATTTTCATGCTTTTAAATGATTTGATGACTGGATATCCTTCTTTAAAAATCCTAGGTAAAGTGCATTTATCAAGGATATGCCATATCAATATATTATAGTGATCAAATGTATTTAAAATATGATAGATGTTCCAATATTGATATTTTATAATCTCTGCAACATTAAGTTGCTTATTTTTTCTGATCGTTGTTCTTCTTTTCTGTAAAATAAATATAATAGGGGTGGTCTGGTTGGCTCAGTTGGTTAAGCGCCTGCCATAGGCTCAGGTCACAATCCCAGGATCCTGGGATGGAGTCCCTCATCTGGCTCCCTGTACAGTGGGAAGTCTACTTCACCTTCTCCCCTGTCCCCGGTCATGCACTCTCTGAAATAAATAAACAAAATCTTAAAAAGAAAATAGATGGTTTAGGAATATCAAAGAATAATGAGACTATTACTCTATCTGAAATAAGAAGATGAAGCTAATTTTTCTGGATCTGAGTAGAAGAGACTGCTCATCTTATATAACTTTTCTTAGGTTGAGTAAGGTTTGGGGATTGGTAGACTATCAAAGGCATCGGTATGATGACATAATCTGTAGAAGCATGATTACTCAGGTAAGACTAATTGTTTGCTAATTGCTAATTGGTTGGCACTTGGAGGTGTATCTATTGGAGTAAGTCTGTGATTGGCTAACTTTGATAAATGACACACTGTAACTGGTCAGTATGTAAAAGTATATTCAGTAAGGAAAGTTTTTGCTTTTTGACTAAACAGGCTGAAAACTGGTTTGGATTGCTACCTGTATCATAAGGCAATCAATCTTTTTCTAGATGTTTATGAACTTTCTTTTTCAGGAATTTCTGAACAAACTAAATCAAAGATGGTATATACAGGAATAAGTACATTGTATGGTTCAGTTTAGTACTGAATACATTGTAATGACTATTATCATTAATATTATAGTTACTTTTCAATTAAAAAAAACAGTAAATTAACACAGCTTTCTCTGTTATACCTCTATATTGTGAAATTATCCTCTCAGAAACTTCTACTACAATGAATTTTCTCAAAACTTCAAAATTTATATCTGTGTTATTCTCTACCAATATAAATCTTAAAGAATTAACATTCTTGTACTTTCTGTCTACAGTGAGTGCACTTTATTTTTAATTTATCCATTCAATAAACACATGACAACATATAATATAATATAATAATCAAGTTGATTACCAAAAAATTTTCTCTCCCATCTCTTGTCAATCAAGAGAATAGTTTTAACGATTCCCTTCAAAATGCATTTTTGAGCAATCTGGTTCTGCTGTTGAGAAACCAGTAACTTCACCCGAAATATATTAATCTCTCTGTCTCTCTCTCTCTTATGAAAAAAATTTTTGCTCTTGCATCAAAATAGAATCTCACAAAACAGAAATAAGCTTTCAGCCAGTCTTTGCCTCATCACAAACTTGGTTATCAACTAAAAAAAAAAAAAAAAGTAGAAATCGAAGAGTGTTTGGGTCAACAAACCCTATCATAATGACAAGGCAAAGTCATTTTATTTTATTTTTTAAAAATCTCAGTTTATGATCGGTAGAACATAATTTTATACTAATTCATAGAATTAGAATTTAATCAGAAAAGCATTGAACTGTCATGTACATTCTTTAGAGTTACTGCACCTAGAATTGATTTAAACTATTGAAGTTTTGATCTAGAATGACCCCAAATACATACATACATACATACATATATGTGTATTTAATAGAGCACATCTATAAGGCATCTACATATATCTTTAGCTTTCACTGACTCTTTTAATAATGAACATAAAATTAACCTTTGCGAAGCCTATAGTTTGTTTGTTTTGTGCATAAAAAAAAAAAATCTGTTGTAGTATCAGCATCCATTCCTGGAAACCGGACTGCTAACAGAGTCTGTTTTATTCAGTATTTTCATCCCAAATTTTTATCATGGAAGTCATTCTTCTCTTTTCTTCAAATTCCTTAAAGCCACAACATATTCCTGCTTATAGTTTATTCAAGCAATCATTCTTACAAATGAGGGACATGTCTCTCCAGCTGCAATATGATTTATATTGCCCTTAATGATACCAGTGATTCCATTATTCCTAATTGTGTGCTAATATGTATTGTCCATTCTACAAGTGTTTCCTTGAAGGCAACTTAAGCCTTGGAAACTTGCATTGTAGTATCCAGTATCAGATTTTCATTTTTTGCTTTGTGCATAAAATTTGTCTGCCATTGTCAGTAAAAATGGTTCACAAAAACATAAAATAAAAAAAGAGAAGCCACAAAGGAATAAACAACACATATTGCAGAATGTAGTCAAATCAGAACAGCACAGTAGAATAGGACTGTTGATTGGTTTGTTTGCAATGTTTGATCCACAGCTGTACGGTACAATCGGCAGCTGTAGCCCTCCTACATGGAGACCTTTCGATGGCCTTCTGAGAATCAGAAATAAATACACAACACCTTCAGCAGTTTACTGTTTTTCAGTATACCAATACTGCATTAACACAAAGCATTTTAAAAACAAGCTAATATACAATGAATTGAAACAGTGGGAGAAACAGTATTAAATAGAATAGATTATAAATGTATTGAACAATAGCATGATTACTCAAAAAATGAGAATGCAATTAATGAATTTCAGTAAACTTTATCATTTATTTTGTCCAAACTAACGGATAGGAAAATATGAGTGTCTAAATGCAGATGAAACTGTGTGATGGGAGATATCTAATTGCAATGCCATATTTATGAAATTAGTTTTTTTCTAAATTATTATTCTGTAATTACAAGTCTCAGATGTTAAACTTGTTGAGTGATGTATCACAAAATCTTGAGAGGCATGTCTCAAAAATATCCCATGTGAGCTCACTGAGTCAATCTATGTTAGCAAAACTAAGAATTTTATGGTGACATAAATACATATGATGACAAAATATATGATGGACACCATTCTTGTTCTGCCTAATTCTTTCAAGTGCAGACTGCTCTCTCTAGTTTAATGTTTGGCCTCATAGAGAGATAATCAGAAGATAAATAGACAGGTAAATAGTAGAAAGTGTTTGCAAGAACAAATCATAAAAGGAAGCCAAATAATGCAATGATGATAGTATTAAAATGATCTTCATCTACTTTTTATATCGAAATATGTATCTATTTATCAATTTATAGCCACTGTAGCTGAGGGATTGTAGGAGGAGCACAGAATTTGCATGGACGACTATTTATTCCCACCCTTTATCTTTCCAAGATATTTATTACCATTACTATATATTGTAAGCAGTTTTTCCTTGAACACCTGATAGCCACATGATTGCTCATGAAGTTTCTCTTTTTCCTTAGCAATCAATTAATAACATTTATTGTAGATGAAGCATAAAGAAAGTTAAGATTATCTATTAATATAAAATTCTAACAGGACCAATTCCCTAAATAGTGCTGGTCAAATTCCTAACCACCACTTTCTAAATTAATATATAGTAAAATGCTGAAAGTCTCTATATATATTCCATGTAAATTATAAACTTATTTATATGTTGAAGAAAATGTGGATTTTTTTTTAAAGCAAGAAAATAAGGGGCACCTGGAGGGCTCAGTTGGTTAAGCTTCTGCCTTCGGCTCAGGGGCTCAGTCATGATCTCAGAGTCCTGGGATCCAGCCCCACATGAGGCTCTGCGCTCAGCGAAGTGTCTACTTCCGCCTCTCTCCCTCCTTATGCTCTCTATCTTTCAAATCAATAAATAAAATCTTTTTTTTAATATTTTCTTTATTTATTTAACAGAGAGAGAGCACACGTAGGCAGAGAGGCAGGCAGAGAGAGGGGGGAAAGCAGGCTCCCCGCTGAGCAGAGAGCCCGATATGGGGCTCGATCCCAGGACCCTGATATCATGACGTGAGCCGAAGACAGAGGCTTTAACCCACTGAGCCACCCAGGCGCCCCTCAAATCAATAAATAAAATCTTTAAACAAAAAAGAAAATGAGAGGATAACAAAGTGTATTGTAGGATCATGTCTAAATGCAATTACATGGAGAATCAAAAGATTCAAAAAATGTTTTCAATTAACTAATACATTTTTTCTCCGTAATGAATTCTTCTAACAGAATTATAAAGAGACCATTGTTTTTTTTTTTTTTTTTTTCCCATGCTGTTGTTGCACAGTCATAAGTCATCATATCAGGTCCTGGTGAAAAAAAGTTTACCTGACTTTACCACATAGCTTGTTATAAGATAGGCAACTAAAAATAATAATAATAATAATAGGTAGTATATTCTGCATAGAGTCAAGTATATACATTGAAAAAATTTAACCTACACTGTAGAACTGTACTATGCTGCTTTAACGTGAGAAACTGGCTTTATTTATCATTTGTTGTAGTCTCACAAAAGACATAAAGACAAGCCCTTGCCCTGGAGGCCACAGTCTTAGGAAGATAAGTTTAGCAAGTAAAGTAGTTGAAAAAGGAATTGCTGCACATGAAACTTTTATTCCCATTCTCCATTTATCTTAATCATTTGTTAAAACAGCAATTTGAAATGTAGCCCTGCTTTAGAGGAGTGATCAGTTATCTAGAGAACTTGATGTTATAGGTATTGGAAGTTTGTGTTTAGTAAAAAGTGTAGCCTTGGGCTATAAAAAAAACATTGGTCAGTCATTCTTTAAGAAGGCAAGATTTTTTGGCATTAAATTATTTTCTGTAAGTTCGAATGACTCTGAAATACACAATTGATCACTGTGGCTGTAACATTCCAATTTCAATGGAGACATTTGTTCCACATTTGAAAATTGAATACAACTGCATAGGTTGCACCTAGAGAAAAGAATACTGAAAATTGCTAGTGAGAACAGTAGCCAGTAAGAAATGAAAAACAGAAAAAAAAAAAAAATCATGGAGACAGTGACACTTAGAGAAGAGAAACTGGGATGGAAATAACCATAATGAGTCTGTAGAAAAATGAACAAACTGGCCTGTGTTTGATGAAAGGATAATTTTGGGGAGAAGTGGGAAATAAACTTTCAGTGTCTGACATGGAGTATTTTAGAACCAGGGCTGTGAGATTAGTGGCAACTCCTCCAGCCCCTCTCATTCTCAGGAGAATGAAAAAGTAATATATTTAAGGTAGTGATTCTTAGAGTCAGTGTCATATTAAAATAAATGGAGCTTGAATGTCAGATTTCTTAGTTTAATATCTTCAGAGATACTTTTAGGTGAATTTGATTTGAATTAGATGAATTACATTGTAGCAGAATTTTAATCGATAGGGCGGGAAAACAGTCTGTAGCTAAAATAGAGTAATAGAGGTTGTACTAAAATAAAGATATCAAATTGATTTTAATCCACCCAGAAACATATAGAAGATTGCATGTACACACCAGAGGACTTACATATATGGTATGTTTTACTAAGAGAACTAACCTATCTACAAATTGTGTGATGAAAATACCTTTATATGACTTTCTTTAAGTATATATAATTGATATAGCTAGATATGAACTGAAGTGACTCAGTATGTATCTATCAATATGTATCCATATCCATGGTTGAAATAGGTTAGTATGTGCATAGCCTGTTCTTGTAATGAGTCTGTACTATATTAATAAGATTTTTCCATAACAGGCAATCCTAATTACAAAGCTCATTTACTACCTTTGCACATTTTCTTAATTATTTTATGTGGGGGTTGTACTAGATAATATTCAGTAAGGCTCATTCTGGTATCAATACATCCATGTATATAAATCTACCCAATTATGTAACACCTTGCATTATTTCCCAGTTATTTTGTATTCATAAATCTTGCCTTCTTGCTTGACTTTTAGGTTTTTAGTATTCATGAATTATATCTTCTGGTCACTTTTCTTTTGCCTAGAATATAGATGTGCATAAGTTCCACACTTTTCTCCCCCAGAGTCAATTATAAATACCAATATTCTATTATTAATTCAAAAGTGCCAGCTGGTTCTCTCCTACATGCTTGACACTATATCAGGTTGATATAGTGAAAAAATTGACAAAGTTCCTACTCTCATGGAGCATATTTTCTAGTAGGAGAAACAGACAAGAAACAAAGAAATTAGCCTACACCTTTTTACTTAAGCCTGATGTGGAGCTAATTTATAATTGTGCAAACTATGATACATGGTTTTTAGGGAACAGTACACGCCTCTGTTAAAAATTCATGGTAGTAGTGTGAGAGGGAAGTCTACATGATGAACGTAGGGTGAACATGGAAGGTCTCTCTGAGATTGTGACAACTAAAAGATAAGGAAGGCCAATCATGCTTAGAATTGGAGAATGAGCACTGGTATTATAAAGAAACTGAGGAGCTACAGCTTATAGAGTTGGGGAGACTTGTATATGATGAGTTCAGAAACAGTATGATGAAAGTGACTTGGTGCCCTTCATAGCTTTCATTTCTGAATTTTTTCCAAAAATATGTTAATTTCCTATTTGCAAATTCACCCCTCCCCATTCTCATTCATAAAATTTGGAAGGGTTTACTCCCCTGTGACCTTCAAGGATAGGCCATGAATGCCTTAAACTGACCATTTATTTTATTATCCTGTTCACAATGATTGTTTCAGGAAGTGTATGACCCGGTTCTGGCCAATAAAACAAAGAATTATACAATATCATGAAAGAAAAAGCAAGGGACTCTCTGTCCTTACATGGTGTTTGCTGTTCCTGGTAAATAATAAAATTGTAGCAGGATATAGGGTCAAAATAATTGACCCTACATATGTGGCTTTATTTCTGGGTTCTCTATTCTGTTCTATTGGTCTATGTATTTGTTTTTATGCCAGTACCTTATAGTTTTGATTACTATACCCTTGTAATATAATTTGAAATCAGGAAGGGTGATGTCCGCAGTTTTGTTCTTTTTGCTCAAGATACTTTGACTATTTGGAGTAAAATACTTTGACAATTTATTTAAACACTTTTTTTGAGAGAGAGAGTGTGAGAGAGTGCACAAGAGAGAAGGAAGTCAGAGTGAGAAGCAGAATCCCCCCGTGGAGCTGAGACCCTGATGTGGGACTCTATCCTGGGACTCCAGGATCATGACCAGAGCCGAAGGCAGTTGCTCAACCAACTGAGCCACCCAGGCGCCCTATACACCCAGGCACTCAATACTTTGACAATTTAAAGCCACTTGTGGTTCCACACAAATTTTACAATTGTTTTTCTAATTCTTTAAAAAAAACACCATCAGTATTTTGAAAGGATTACATTGACTCTATATATCATGTTAGTAGTACAGTTATTTTTATAATATTAATTCTTCCAATCTATGAACTCAGGATATTTTCCATTTATTTCTTTTTAATTATCTTTACCAATGTCTTATAATAGTTTTCAATGTACAGATCTTTCACTTCCTTGATTAAATCTATTCCTAAGTGTTTGTTTTAAACTATTGTAAATGGTATCGTTTCCTTAATATCTTTTTTGATAGTTGTTAATGTATAGAGATGCAACTGATTTTTGTATGTTAATTTTGTGTCCTGCAACTTTACTGAATTTATTAGTTTTAATACCTTTTGAGTCTTTAGGGTTTTCTCTATATAAAAGATCATGTCATCTGCAAATAGAGACAATTTAACTTCTTCTTTTCCAATTTGCATGTCTTTTATTTATTTTCATTCCTAACTAAGTAGTTGGATAGAAGTGGTGAGATTGGGTGACCTTGTGTTGTTCTTATCTTTGAAGAAAAGCTTGCAGTTTTCACCTTAGAGTTTATCTATGGACTTGTCATATATGTCCTTTATTATGAGGAAGTACATTCCTTCTATATTTAATTTATTGAGAGTTTTTATCATAAAAGGATGTTGAATTTTGTCAAAAGAATTTTCTATATCTATTGAGATGATCATATGATTTTTATCCTTCATTCTGTTGATGTAATTTATCACATTTATTGATTTGCATATATTGAACCAGTCTTGCACCTCAGGAAAATCCCACTAGATTATTCTGTAGGTCTTTCAAATGTGCTGTTGAATTTGGTTTGTTTGTATTTTGTTGAGGATTTTTGCATCAGGTTCATCAGGGATATTGGCCTGTAGTTTCCTTTTCTTCTAGAGTGCTTATCAGGTTCTGGTATCAGGGTAATTCTGATCTTGTAAAATGAGTTTGAGTCTGATTCCTACGGCACAGGCACGCATGACTCTTCCCAGGTCCTTTTGTGGGTGGTGTTAGCGACAGAACCAAAGCCAAACAAGAATGTAGCTGAGTCCACAACAGGTGGAGCTATTTCTGGGTCTACATCCAGGATTACGGTCAGCAAATCTGCCACCTGTGCTTGGGCCTGCCTTGTCAAAATGGCTTATCTGAGTCTTGGGCTTCACTAGGGTTTTACAACCTCCTACCTGGATTCTAACACTCCTACACAATTGGATGGATGACTGCCAAATTATTATTGTTATGAGGAGAACCAGGAGGAATCTTCCATTATGTTGTCTTGCTGACGCTACTTACATTTAATAGCTGACATTTACTAACATTTTTCATTGAATCTACTGAGTGTACAGTTGCTAGTCAGGATCCTGTTACCATAGTAATATCCCAATGTACCAATCTCGGTAGATACCTTTTTATATATGATTCTAACATTTAACAGCACTATTTACTACAAATATAAAACAGTGATTTCATCAATTGATCAGTAGAAAAAAATGGCTTACCCTATTGAAAGCTACATACTTGAAACTTATAGCACACATAATATTGTGTTGAAAAACTAAACATATTCATAGTTATAAACAAGGCTAGCAATTAGCATTATTATGGTTTAAGACTGAGCTACTAGGCAATATGTCAAAAGTAATAAACCAGTATATAAGAAAAAAATGAATTTCAAAAGCTATGAAAAGAAGGAACTAACATAAATTGACTCAACTATTGGACAATCTTGCTCATAAGTACAACTATAAATAAAATAAACAAAATGATTCAATGAATTCAAAGAGTGCTTTGAAATAACATCACATCCAAAGTTTATCCTATTAATGTTTCAAGGTTAATTGAACCACTTTTGGTATATTTGGACAACTTATTCTTCATTTGCCACTTCAGAAACTTTTCTACCTTCTTATTCCTAGGGCTAGAACTGCTGACCTGTATTGATTTCATCTGGCTTCTGTTCACTTGGCTAATTGAGTAGCTGACAGGAGAACCAAGTATACTTATACTTCTATATAATAAGTATACATAATAAGTATATATATAATAAGTATACTTATTTTCCAAATTCTTTTACCTAGGGCTACAAATTTAGCAGGCTCCATTCCCCTTTTAATGGCCACAACTCCTGGCAAAGGGTCTATTTTCCCCATGTGAATTTTTCACAGGTTCCAGTAACACCATTCTCTTTCCCTTGTCACTATGGGTAACAAAGGAGTTTCTTGGTTTCTAGTCTCTAGAGGCCTCACTGGTTTTGGTTTGTACCTTCAATCTAAACCACAAATCTATGCATTAAATAGTTCGTTATTTGCAATTTTCCTATAATATTATTAACTTGTGCCTATGTGCTATTTACTCCTGAGGTATTTTTTAATTTATATTTTTCACACATTGAGTCATTTTACCTCTAGTTTATGATTGTTAATGTGAAATTTTTATAATTGGTTTATTTTAAAACATCATTGTCTTAAGTTTACCTGGTTTCTTTTTGGTAAAATTTATTTTTTCTCCCCTCTTAGTTCATCCAAATTTCTATGGAAATTTATATGTAATATGTATGTACATTTATCGTATGTAAATGTATGTACATTTATTCTAGGTAAATATACACAGAAATGTATATTTCTACATACATTTTCTGATAAAAATATTTTGGTTTGTTGATGAGTTATATCCTGAAATTTTCCTTTATGTTAATATATGTACATATATTGATTTATACATTTCTTTAATTTAAGCCTTATTTTGTTATGTTTTTCTAATTTCTTGAGCTGATGTCTTTGCTAAATTTTGTTTTCATATTTTCAATGAACATTTAAGTCTGTACATTTTCACATAAGCTTTGTAATACAATTTGATTTATTTCTAAACATTTCAATGTCTTGATTTCAGTCTGCATTAAATACATATTTGGCTTTTGCCTGTTTCTTGCATTAAATATCTGAATGGGAAGTTTTTTTTTTTCTTTGGCCATCACTTTGTTGTTAATTCTAACACCAGTGAATTCTGGTCAGTGACATGTGTTGCAAAATGTTTCCTGTTTGGAACTTAATGGTTCGTCTTCCGGATTGCATATACGGTTTTTATTGGGATTTCTTATGTGTGTGCCAGTCCAAACTTTGCATTTGTCCCCTATGACTTCATTTATTTTGAGTCTGCTTGACCTTTTTCTAAGGATAGCATTTAAAGTTATCTCCTTCTATGATTGTGCAGTTTTCAGATTTGTCCTTATATTACTAATTTAGAGCCCATCAAAGGTATATTACTTAGTAAATTAATGCTCTTATGTGACATATATTATGATAGATGCTCTATTTTAGTTCTTATTGATATTTTTGTTTTGATTTTACTTTTATTAGATAACTTTTCCTTCATATGTTAGTTTCTTTTTATCCTTTCTATTCAGTTTGTTCATTATTTTCTTAAACAGCATATACCTGAAGTGTAAACTACTACAAAAATTTATTTTATTAAAACAAATAATTACCTAAGGTACATCATATCCTTTTTTTCCCCTTTTAAATGCAATAAAAAGTATTTCTTCTGGGGAACCCTCTTACATTGTTGGTGGGAATGCAAACTGGTTCAGCCACTGTGGTAAACAGTCTGGAGGTTCCTTAAAAAGTTGAAAATAGAACTACCCTATGACAATTGCATTACTAGGTATTTACCCAAAGGATACAAAAGTTACTGATTCAAAGAGGCACATGCATCCTGATGTTTATAGCAGCATTATCAATAATAATCAAATTATGGAAAGAGGTCAAATGTCCACTGACCAATGAATGGAGAAAGAAGATGGTGTGTGTGTGTGTATGTGTGTGTGTGTGTGTAATGACTATTACTCAACCATAAGAGAATGAAATCTTGTCATTTGCAATGACATGGTTGGAGCTAGAGTATATTATGCTAAGTAAAACATCAGAGAAAGACAAATACCATATGATTTCTCTCATAACATGACATTTAAGAAACAAAACAGATGAACATAGGGGAAGAAAGAAAAAAAGAGAGGAAGGCAAACCCTAAGAGACTTTTAGCTTTAGAAAACAAACTGAGGTTGCTGGAGGGGAGATGTGCGAGAGGATGGGCTAAAAGGGTGATGGAAATTAAGGAGGGCACTTGTGATGAGCACTGAGTGTTATATGTAAGTGATGAATCACTACATTCTATTCCTGAAACTAATATTACACTGTATGCTAACTAATTAGAATTTAAATAAAAACTTGAAGAAAAAGAAAAAAAGAAAAAAATTTTCTTCTGTGTTGACAGCAGTGTTCTTAACATGAACATACCTTTTCATCTGCTATATTTATTCATGATGTGCTACTTATACAGTCAAAAAGCAAGGAAAAATATTTACTTTTTACATTCTCAACTGTATTTCAGCTCTAACCTCATTTCTTAGGATCATTTAATATTTCTTTTGAATTTGTGTTAAATACATAGAAACAGATCACTTTTTATCTTTATGTACATGATTAGCTATATGAATATTATAATACCATGTAAGTTAGCTAAATTAAGAAGCATTCCGGTATTTGAGTTTTGAGTAACTCCATGTGATCTCTGAAAAGGTTAATTTATTTTTGGCAAAAAGTAGAACAACATCTAAAATCACTTGCAGGCCAGTCTACCATATTTGGTTCTCCAATTTTGTCACTTTCTTCTATCCAGAAAAGTCTAAGTATTTTCAAAGACTTCTGATTAGAAAACATCACAGTGGGGGAAGGGGGGAAGACTGGGTGGCTCAGTCAGTTAAGCATTGCCTTCAGCTCAGGTCACAGGTCACGACCTCAGGGTCCTGGGATCAAACACTCACCCCCCAATATAGGGCTCCCTGTTCAGCGGGGCATCTGCTTCTCTCTCTACTTCTGTCTGTCCCCCTGTTCGTGCTCTCACTTTCTTTCTCAAATAAATAAAATCATTTTAAAAAATGAAAGAAAACATCATGATGTAACAGTGAATCTTTGTAGTTAAAAATCCTATTCTCATTATGCTAACATTTGATTTTGTTGTATTAGTGCTGGAATGTAAGCATGGAACAAAATAAAATAAGATTCTTGAAAAAAGTATTTAGAACTTTAGGCATATAGTTGTTAAGAATAGGTTTGTACTTAGTTGCACATATTATTTATTTGCTATTTACCATGTTTTTTTATTATTTCATTTTTTAATTCTTTTTTTTAAGATTGTATTTACTTATTATTTATTTATTAGAGAGAAAGAGAGAGAGAGCAGGAGCACAAGTAGGGGGAGGGACAAAGGGAGAGAGAGAGAAGCAGCAGGGAGCCCCATGAACGGATCAGTCCCAGGACTCTGGGATCATGGCCTGAGCCAAAGGCAGACACTTAACCAACTGAACCACCCAGGCACCCCTAATTTTTATTTTCATATGTTTGTTCAAACCATCGACTTTTAATTTACTATTTTTCTCTCTCAGTTTATGCATTGCATATGAGTTTTCTTATTTATTGAATGAAATTGTTTTTATTGCACTTTCAAAAAATCTTTTTATGGATCGATTCTTCATGCTAATAGAGTAAAATGTCCTTAATTAACCTTTGCAGCTATTCCAAAATAGTACTACTAAACAAGAAATTATTTTAAAAATCTCCAACTAAGAAAACTGAGAAGTTAGTTTGCAACAGTAAAATTTTAAATAAAAACTAAATTTGACATTCTAACAAAGTTATGATGTGTGCTGTCCTCTGTAAATGATCCATGACGTTATTCTGTCATCATTCACTCATTTTTACCTTTGAATTTTTTTCCTAACAGTTACAATGAATTTGTATTGAGTTAAATACGTGGCTCTATCCAAGCTCTCTTAGGAAGCATCGCTTTCATTTTAAGATTAGCTGGAGTTGTATAATCTATGGCCAAAGCTTCATTTGTCATGGCATTGAATTTACATGTAGCTCTTTTATTTTTGTTCAAATCTATTTTCTGCATGATTCATACTGGTCAATGAAAGGATTATAGAATGTCTTAACAGAAATAGAAGATTTTTTGAAAATCAATATTTTAGATGACCTTAAATGTCAACATAAAAGCAAAAGTTAAAGAGGAAACACTTCAGTATTAGAGAAACAAGTTCCTTAATTCAAAACCATATAGAAGTAGAAATTTCTATTATAAATATAGAAATGTATCCAGACCAGAAGATAGCCACAGAAAATAATATCAGAAGAAATAACTATTATAGATAAAGTGAAATAAGTAAGAGTTTTTCTCAGCTTTCCTTCTCTTTAGAATTTGCCAATCTGGGGAACTGCTGGTCCAAGTGAATAGTACAGATAAGAAGAATATGCTGTGCTAGAGAGGATGGAGACTTACATAATTTTCTAGGGGACGTGAGTCAAGGTATAGGAGTATAGAGCTTTGGTATGTTTCATTTATCCTCCTAAGTCATGACCTGTCTCACTTTCAGGAAGACTTCGAACATTCTGCAGAAGGCCCCTTGTGGACAAGGACTTACAGGGAATAACAGCTTTGCTTCTTGACAAAAAAAATCACTCAGCTTAATTTGGGAGAGGAAAAAGATCCTTGGTAGATTTTAATAAAAGTATAAATTAAAAAGTCTTTCCTCCTAATTGATGATAGATTATCACAGATTTTCTTTTTTTGAAAGAAATCTCAGTAAAGAAAAGTAGATGTACTTTATACCTTCTCCATTCTGTGAATCTCTTCTGGTCTCAATCATAGACCAAAGCCAAATATAAAATGTTTAGTTACATAATTCAGCGAACTCTTTGATGATTTAAACGACTAATTTGGACCTTTCTCTTGTTTGTGTATTAGTTTATACAATGTTCAAACTAGTATAATCAGTATCCAAGACACTTCACTATAACATCACCTGCCTCGACCCTTTAAAAAAATAAAAATAATAAAACAATAAATTCTACATTTTAGGGATCTTACTGACTCTTGTCAGTTAGCTCGGAAATAAAGAGTTGTGATAGCCTTACCTAAATTGTTAGGCAATGAAAAAGTCAACAACTATAAATGTATAGTTGTGACATTATCTATGGGACTATCCAAAAATTATCTTAAATGAACCCACCCTTACACATAATTAACAGTCAATGAATTCTTGTTGAACAAATGCATTAAAAAATGTAGTCTTGTATGTTTGCAAAATATTTTATGTAGGCTGTAATAAGAAATTTCTATAAGGAGGTGTCTGAAAAAAGAACATTTCAGTCAGTGCAGCAGAAAAGGAAAATATCTGTACAGTGTAGCCTAATACTATGACCATATGAATTTTCATTTTATGTTGCTTGACAAACTGTTTTTTGGATATATACGTGCTCCGTCGCAGTAGAGGACTATCTATGCCAGTTATTTCCCCACCCAGCCCCAAACCCAGAGAGAGGAAAAGGGCAGACGCACAGAGGTCTAAGGCACCTCTCACCAAAAGACCAAGCAGGAAGTGAGTGGGTGGGGACGGTGAGCCTCTCAGGCCTTCTCTTACCAGGAAGACTCCGCCGCCGTCCTTAGCTCAGATGGTCTCCAGGAGGTTAGACTGCCAGCTGTCCTCAAGGATGAAGGGCTGCCAAGGCAACAGTCCGAACTTGCACTTGATCCTGGAGAGCTGCTTCATGTTGACGCCGAGTTCGGAAACCGAGGCCCTTTCGCGCTCCTCACGCAGCAGAGAAATGCCTTGCTGGAATTCTCAGGCGAGAGCCTTGGTGCGCCCAGACAACATGCAGCCCCGCAGCTCCTTAGCAGCAATGGCGCTGAGAGCGCTCCGGGCTGGTTGCAGCGTGAGACCTCTACTTGCAGAAGGGCCAGCGTGAGACGCAACCTGTGTGTGCACACTCGGCGAAGGAGAAAGAGCTGGCTTCCACCTTCTGGGGACGCGTCCCGTCCACTTTTGTGAAAGAATGTCACTTTTTGTGAAGGGACAGGTGGTGGGTGACGGTGGAGGCCCAATAAAACATTGCTCTACCCAGAAAGTCGATGGTGGACTCCATGTAAACAATCCAGAAGACTCGGCAAAGCAGGGAGCATAGCTCTTCGGTAGCGACACTGGTCTCCGCAGCCAGGATCACCCGGCAGCTGGCAATCACAGGCCTTACCCTGCTTTCTGACGGGGAACCTGCGCGGAGGCCCCTAGAACTTGGCGCCTATGGACTCTGGCTGCGGAAATGGTCCTGGGCTGTCTGCAGGACCGCCAGATGCAAGGCTTCATTCCGGAAGTGGGAGATGGCAGCAAGTTCTGTGTAGGGACCCCGAGATGGTGTCCTTCTGGTTCCTCCAGGCCAGCTTCACGTTGCAGGCAGATGCGCTGCTCACAGCATCGTGCTCCTGCGCGAGTACTTGGGGGCCAGGACGCTTTGCGTCACCTGTGAAGTGCAGAATCTCAATCCTACTGGAGGCATTCAAGTACGGTATGTATGTTAACAGAGACCTAAGTACTTTACCTCCTCCAAGTAGTTGCTCAGCACTCTGTCCCTCCCACATGCTCAGTAAGGACAGCACCGCAGGGAGCCGACGGCACCTCTTTGTCACCTTTTTCTGAACTTAACTTTATATTTTTCACCTTCGGGAATGCCACTTAAATGAAGTGGCGACACATTTCCAGGCTTCCTGACCTTCTTGCCTGGCTGGCCCCATGCAGCTCCACGTCAAAATTGAGTGAGATTAAGTGTAAATTTTATTCATCAAATTTTAATGCATTAATCATGTCTTAATTTAGTGTTTTATCCTAGTCTTAGGGGAGGACTTTTGGCTTTAATTATAAGGAGATCTATTTTTACAGCTCTTACATACAAAAGACAGTTAATAACAATTTGTGTGTTTGTAGTTTATAATGTTTAAAAACACTGCGTTTTAAAAATTCTGTACTGTTTTGTCTTTAATCTTTTTTCATCTTATTTTAGATATAAAGATTTAATTTAGTTCTGTGCATAATAAAACTAACACGCTTATGAACACAAAAAATATTTTGGGTAACAATTTAAAAAGATATTCTTAGATATCGATGTTTATCATGATAGAAAATTTAATTTTTTTGTTTCTATGTTAAGAAATAGTTAAAACATTTTCTTACAGAAAACAATTGATAAATTAATATTTGTGTTTAAAACTGAACTACCAAATGCCTTAAATTCATTTACAGAAGTGGTATTATTTTATACATTTTTAATTTTATTTAACAGGATACTATGCATGGTTTCTTCTTCCACTGAGGTCCCCTAATGAATGACTAAGTCTAGAAAACTGAGAAAGGATGAGATGCTATTTAAATAAAATAATTCCGATAATTCAAAACCATGTTAACATATTATAGTTTCTATTTATGTTTTTTATTAATAGATATCATTTGCTCATATGAAAAAATGTAAATATATATCTAATGGCTATTTTCTGCTATATAATTTAGACTCAATTTTTTAATAAAAGTTATAAGTTAAAGATGTATTCATCTCTAAAAAATAAAATATTATCCATTATTGACAGTGCTTAAATAAAATTATAAACATATAAAATTAAATTTATAATAAATAATATTAAGTGGTACATATTTATGTAACATAAGATGGCACTTAATAATATGTCCAAGAGTAACACATTACTACACATATTTGTGAATCATTTCAAATCCTGCTCTTTCCAAACCATTTTTGTGGGTTTTTTTTTGAGATCATTTACCGTGAATTTATAATGTAATGCACTATTTATGAGTATTTATTTAGTTTTATTCATTATAGTCTGATTTTATAATATCAATGAATTTTTTCATCACACTGTACATACCTATTTATGTGTATGCAGTATTTCATTTAATGAACAAACTAATTATCATTTAAATATTGAAGAACTACTTCAACTACTTAAATAATTCTACAGAAATACATAATTTCTAAGTTTTTTCCCCTGGCTACATTTTTACTTTAGTAACCTCACTATAATTGTAATAGTAAATGTATACTTTGATATTACAAATTTATGTGATAAAACTTCTTTTTAAATTTTTTTTTAAAGATTTATTTTATTTAATTGAGACAGAGAGAGAGAGAGAGAATGAAAGGGGAGAGGTCAGAGGGAGAAGCAGGCTCTTCTCAGAGCAGGGAGCCCGATGTGGGACTCGATCCCGGGACTCCAGTATCATGACCTGAGCCGAAGGCAGTCGCTCAACCAACTGAGCCACCCAGGCGCCCGTGATAAAACTTCTTTTATGACAGAAATTTTTTTCTACTTTATGAGTATGTTAATAAAAAGTAAAAATGTATCTGAATAGATAAGCATAAA
This sequence comes from Nasua narica, assembly GCA_028533885.1. Taxonomy (NCBI): domain Eukaryota; kingdom Metazoa; phylum Chordata; class Mammalia; order Carnivora; family Procyonidae; genus Nasua; species Nasua narica. The sequence continues at coordinate 51,529,974 of CM052802.1, forward strand.
TAATTCATAATGCAGTCATGTCTATAAATAAAATATAAATTCAGAATATTTTCAGTGATAATGCTTTACTTTCAAAATTAGAATATGGAATATTATTTAGCAAAGCTTCACTAATTTAGTGATATAGAAATAACATAAAGATACTTGTCAGAGTAGTTTTACCTATACTATTGGAAATCAGTGATAAACGGTAGAGAAATTTTCATGGCATTCTATTTTTGCATTTAAAATCCCCAAATATGCTGTTACCTCACAAATACAGATGTTTCATCTAAATACTTCACCCTATTTGATTACTAACCCCTTAAAACTGTTTATGGTTAATTTCTATATTTCCTTTTTACCTATGAAAAGCAAGTAAATACAGGAGTTCAAAGATAATATATGATTTGGGAAACATATCCCAAAGAAACCTACACTAAGACTCAGACCACTGAATGTTCAACATTGCCTAAACATAATACAAATGGCTAAACAATGCAGTTTTTCAAATTCGGAATTCTTCAGTACTTGTGAAAGATATGTGTATGGAGGAAGGACCAAAAGTGATGAAAAGACAAAATTTGGTAAACATCCAGAGAATTCAAATTCCTATGGTCAGTTTTTGTTGCTTTGATTTATCCCTAATACAAGCTTTGGGCCAGGTTTAGGACTGTCAAGATCTCTCTTGAATGCTTAAGATTGGCTTAACACTAACTTGCAATCCAATTGGCATCTGTTAAAATGGTTCTACATAGAAACCCTACTAAGGTGGAGGAAGTCATATTGATATTTATATAGGGCCAATTTGATTCATGCTGCTTTGGGGAAGTTCTAGCCTAATCTCTGGGGATACTGGATGTTGGCTTTGACTTTTAGCCAAGATAAGAGCTCTAGGATTTATAATGTGCAGTTTAAAGTCTAAAATTCTTCCAGACACATTCCACATTTGGGTTTACTGATGTTTTTCACCTGGTGTAGCCTATTAGACATCCATGTTAAACAATATGGCCAGAGTGTGTAATCCCCCTTTCTAATTTTCTAATCTCAAGCTCTTATGAGGTTGAGATTCCTTGCACAGATCTTGATGGTTCAATTGATATGGAAGCCTAACTCATATGCCATTAAGAATCCTGGGGACATTGTACTTGAATATGTTTAAGACCCCCCACACTTGCTTATATTCTCTTCCTTTTGCTAGATCTTATTTTTACTTTTAAATAAGAAGTATTACATGACTATTCTGTGGGAAGTATGGTGAGTCCTTTGAACTATCCAAACTTGAGAAATCTGTAGTATTTAATTCACTTTTTCAGGGCTAGGACTAGGATAAGGCAAGCTATGAATCTAGGGCACAAAATTTTAGGAGGCACTCACTTGCAAGAATCTTAAGTCCTCCTTTAATTCTGTGTTATGGGTTCCTCATTTGCCTCATTCTAGTTCAAGGCAAGCTATCTCTATCGCTAGTCTCAAATTTCTTTCTGATTAAATACATAGGACAACTCAGATGTAGACCTCTATCACCAACCAGTCTTTATTGTCTATCCTGTCTTTGTGTTACCTCCAACAAGGTATTTTTATGAATTTTCAATCATAAATTCATTAAAATCTATGTTTATTAATGCTCTCAATGGCTATGTCATTAAAACATTTTGAAATACTCTTCTGAAGCCATGCTAAAATATTAGAGAGAAAATAGAAGAATGGATTAACTATTGCCATCAAAACAATTTTAAGTATTCTTAAAAAACAACAATTCTGAGTATTCTTTTGCAATGAATTATGCTAAAATTTTCATGAGGAAAAAATGGTTTGGAACCTGCCTCAATTATTTTAATTCTAGAAACCCTCCAGAAGTAGGGCATTGTGTTTGATGTTTTTCATCCAGTTTGATACTATGGTGGCAATATCTTACAAAGTGAAAGGATTAGGAGCACTTTGGCAAAATATTAGGTGTGGCATTCCATACATGAGAGAGTAGAGCCTTGAAGTACAAATAACTCTCTTTAAGGGAAAAGCATTAGCCTTTGGTCCGCAACACTTATTAAAACACATAATATTTAGGAGTACCTGAGTGGCTCACTCGGTTAAGCATCTGGCTCTCAGGTTATGATCCCAGTGTCCTGGAATTGAGCCCTGAGTCCCACATCAAGCCTGGCATTGAGCCCTGCATTGAGGCCCACATCAGACTCCCTGCTCAGCAGGAAGCCTGCTTCTCATTCTGCCCCTCCCCCTGCTCATGCTTTCTCTCTGTCTCTCTCTCAAATAAATAAATAAAATCCTAAAAGAAAACCACATAATATTTAGTTGATGATTATTATGTGTTAAAATAGAAAATATGATAAATATAAGGGTTCATGAAAGATGTCACATATTCAGAGTATTTTGGACAATTTTAAGTTTGAAATATTCTTTGTAACCTCAGTTAATATCCTTGTTGAGTTAGTTTCCACAAGGATTCATAAACCTAAGAGATTCATTTTAATTGTGATGGCATTTTCTCACCATGAGCTGATCCATTAAAATCACATTGAATGAGATTACAGGTAAAGTTCTCAGCTGTTGGTTAATTCTCAAGCCAAGATAAAATCGTTTAATGCCAAATATCCTGCTATGATTTAAAGTAACCACATAAAACACTAGTCAGTGAAATGTGAAACTGTTAAGTGCTTTTCTTGGGGGCCTGGCTTGATATCTAGCACACTAGTATATTTTTAATATGGAAGAATATTTAGAATAAAATTCTATGAAAATATTTCTTTTTTTAGTAATTAATCTATTCAACACTAAGGAATTTAATATTACAGTTTAATTTTTTTCCCCTAGTAAGAAAGCAATGGGATAAAATAGTTACATCTTTATCTTTTAAGTACTAATTTCTTAGACCATTATTTGTCAATAATAAAGTAATTCACATTGATAGAAATTCATATGAATATATTATAGTGGAGACCAATATTCATGACATATAGAATGGTATTTTAATATATAGATTAAACCATTTCTCATCCATGAAGAACTGTATATCCTAAAATGACTCACAATAACAAAGTGTCATTGTTAATTAATTGTATATTAATCAATTTTATAAAAATGATGTTAACTTCAGTTTTCATTTTTATTATAATGTTTACAGTGCCCTATTACATAAGGCATAGAGTAGATTTGGAACAAAAACATGGATTTTGGAAGCAGTAATTTATTTATGAACTTCAATGAACATTTTCTTGGTAAACTGTCAAAATTTTTTCCTCCTTCAGCTTCAATTTCTTCATCTAAAAATGAGACTAGGTTTCCCATTTTACAAACCATAAGATTTTACAACAATCTAAGTGAAGCCCGTGAAGGAAATTAATAACAAAAGTAAATAAAAGGAAACAATTGTCTTAATAGACAAAGTTCATTGAATCTAGTTGTATATGACTGATGAGCAACATCAATGTTTCAGTATATATAGACTTTCATCTTTCACTGTGATTTTAGAGGTCTGGTAGAAGTGTTGCTAACAGTGTCTCTGTTAAAAAAAAAGATAAAACAAACATTAAATCTGTCAGTAGACAAATGGATAGAGAAAATGTTACAAAATATTATATATCATATATATTATATACATTTTTATGTGTATACTATTCAGCCATTTAAAAATAGAAACTCTGCCATTTTTGACAACATGGATGAACCTCGAAGACATCATGCTAAATGAAATAAGCCAAACAGAAAAGCAAATTTTACATGCTCTCACTTAGATGTGGGATCTAAAAAAACTCATAAAAACAGATCAGGACGGTGATTGCCAGAAGTGGGGGATGGATGGTTGGGGATATGGGTGAAAGTGGTCAAAAAATACAACTTTCCATAAGATTAATAAGTTTTGGGAATATAATGTACAATATGATGAGTATAGATAACAATACTGTGTTGTATATTTAAAAATTGCTAAGAGTATACCTTAGAAGAAAAAAATTATAAATGTTGAAGTAATGAATGCTAACTAAACTTAATTTGGTAATCATTTTATAATATATACATATATCAAATCATTTTGTTGTACACTTTAAACTTTATGCAATAGTATCAGGCAATTATATCTCAATAAAATTGGAAAAAATAAAAAAAATAAAATTCCAAATATTATAAAAGAAATAGAACACCAAGTTAAATAGAGGAGAAAGATTTGATTCAATATTTCTAATGCGTTAATCTCCCCATTTTGATCTGTAGATCCAATGGAATTCTAATCAAAACCTTACCATATACTTTGGATATATTTATAAGTTGATTCTAATATGTATATGGAAAGTCAAGGACTTTGAATTTCCATAACTATTTTTCCATAGCCCAAACCATTTTTCAAAAAGAAGAATAAATTTGAGTCTCAGACTACCCAATTTCAAATATTATCATAAAGCTATGGTCATTAAGACAATATTTAGGAAGCATTGAGGAATTTTCCTTCATTCTTCACAGTGAGAAGCTAGTAGGAATCCTGGAGGTGAAGTTCGTGACAGTGACCGTGTGGGGACCCTCCTAATACTGAGCTTTCCAGAGATTTTAACTTTCAAGAAACTCCATACTGAGTTGCTAGCAGTTCTTCAAGCACACTGTAAGTTTAACTACTGTATACTGGCACCAACAGTGGCTTCTGCTACCGGTAAGTTATTCTCTGTAATTTTCTGTATCCACCTCTATCTTCAGTTTTAAAGGCAGCAGCTTACTTTGTGTCCTCTATTCTTTGATGAATCTTTAAGGAATTGTTTTGCAACTTGTTTGGTTTTATCTAATTGTGAGGTTTAGAGTGCTACTTCCACACTACATTCTACTTCCACATTTACATGTTAGAACAGAAATTTACGCTTGGATATTTTATAAACAAAATAGTCTAGGAGACTTAAATTTTTTAAATGTTATCCTAAGGAAAATATTTTTCACTGTATCTGACAAAAGCTAATAATTAAATGAACTCTAACTGACTTGGTATTATATATATTAATCACATTTATATCTAAGAAAGCTATACAATGTGGAGAGTGCTGCTTTAGTTTGTTGACTATCTGGAAAATTGAATCTGTCTAATATGCCAATTCATTTTAAATTTATTTAAACTATTTACTCCATACAAGTTCAAATGGACTATTGATCTTGCTTCAAATTTTTCTTATGTGTGTACATAATAATCCCCAATCCTAGAATAATCTTCAAATACTCTATATCTCTGCCTCAGTTTTTTTAATTTAACTTCAAGGGATTTCATTTTAGTTTTTAATGTGTAAAGATGATGTTAAAATGAAATTCCTAAGTGGGAATGCAGTAGACTGTTCAATGCTTGACTGTATCTCCAAAATAACTGTACTCTTGTCCATTCATTGTTCCTATATTTTTTTCTTTATGGTGAGCCTCATATATGGAAGCATAGACAAGCACATCACATCAGTAAGTTTCATAAGGTGCAGACATATTCTTCCTTGTCTTGATTTTATGGCAATAGCTGTATTTCATCATGATAATGAAAGTCAACTGTCCCTACTAATGTAGGAAAAACTTTTTTTTGCCTGGCACAAGTAGCCCAAAGTGATCAGACAACAGACCATAGGTTTAGTTGAACCCTTACTGTATTTCCAGGTAGAAAAACTCTTCACCAGGAAGTCAAAACCAAGAAATCAAATCCAAAAGGAATTTTTTAACAGAATTGAAAATGTGGGGGATAAATTCTCCAGGGTGTCACTGAGAGCTGCTATTATAACTTCCATTCCTTGGTTCTAGGCCAGTAATGTTCAAACAGTCTATATTTAGGTCACAGCAATATACTGAGCTGGCCTAGCCATAAAATGGAACTAGTATTTTTTTTTTCTTTCTTTGATATCTGGTCTTAAGCAACTATCTATAAAGTGAGAGGATAAACACCAATGCAATAGTAATAGGTAACAAGTGGGTCTAGGACACCTATTTATATAATACGATTTTGCTCTTTTTAATTGCCTATCCTTTACCCAAGGACACCATTTCTATTATACAATAAGTTGGTGTTGAGTCACTCAAATTTATTATCTGATGTTTTGAAAAATATGCATTTATGATAAGCATCCTCAAGCCCTCTCTGTTACCTAATGTCTCGAGGCTAATGTCAGGGACTTAGAGTCTATGATAGATCCACAAACTGTTTTTCAATTGAAGAATAATTCTCTGTTGCACATAAAATAGCATTGCTTAAGAATCCCAGAAGTCTATGTTGCAAGTTCCTACTAGGTTGGCCAGAAATTCCAAAATTTTTTCCCTAGTTGTATCTAGCATCATGGCATCTATAGAACCATATGACTCAAGTGACACTACTACTTAGTACCATAGTTTGAAATAAATGCAGGCTTCTCTTTGTTCCTGGCACACTCAGAACTCCAAAATTGATTAAGATGTTATCAATATGGAGGACAGGAATGAATATTCTGTACATTGTCAATAGAATCTAGCCCTCAAACTTTACCATGGCAGAGAAAAGAAAAATTAATATAGCTCTGAGACTAAGTGTATGTGTATTGCTCTCAGTCCTAAGGGAACCTAAATGGCTTCTGATTCCCCTTCTGAACTGAGGTTGACAGGAACACATCAGTCGTCATTTGGCAAGCGCTCAAGTTTGTGGGATGTGTTTTAATAAAGATACTAAATTCACTAGAGCTGGGGCTATGACATAGTTAAGACTACTCTCCTCTGTTATAATCTATCTGATTTTGCAGGGATGAAAGTATTGAATTAAGTGAGGATATGACAGAGACTACCATCCTTGCATCCTTTAAGTCTAAGAAGTTTACACTACACTATGCCATTGTAATTAGTATTGCTATTGGGACAGTGGGGATTTTGAGGGGGCATCAGGTATCATGGGCTTCTATTGAGCCTTTCCTACCATAATGACTCTGAAATTCACAAGTTAAGGAACCAAAATAAGGGTTCTGAGAGTGCCTAAGTGTATCCATCTTGATCATGCATTCAGAAACCATAGAAATACCCTAGATTCACAGACCTATTGAAAAACCTGTGCGATGAACTTAGACTGGTATTTGAATTATCACTCTAAACAGGGGGCAAAGGGACAAGGAGGATTGATGACTTCTGAATTCCCTGATACCAGTTCAGTGTCAGCTCACACTCTTCATCCAATGGCCCTGTAAAGATTCAACCTTTCTAGTATTTAGTTACTATGAAAGATGGTGGTAGGTTCCTGTGGAGAAAAATTATTCACCACTGTGATGCATACTTCCTGTTGTTTTAGAGGGGTCTTCTTTAAGGATACCTAGCCTTCCATTAAATCAATGAGCTCTCAGGTCTCAGAAATGGTTTATATCTAGAAGGTGGGGGTGGGATAATGCTTTATAATTGTCTACTGACACAGCTAGAGGTCTTGATCTTTTCTGGTTATATGTGTCAAGAACTAGTTGTATGGGGTCCATATTTTTCTTGTCTCCTGAAGAACCATGGTTTATTCATATTGTGACAAATCCCTATAGGTCAGGTTCCCCTGGTATATAGTCTGGCCTTGTTATCCATCATGTCTATCACTCCTTTTACAATTAAGTGTTACCATTTAGTCTGATCTATTGAAATCCTCTCATTCCCACTGGTAATAGGGAGCCAAATTTCATAGCAGCATATCATACATCAGTCCTGGCCTATAGTAATGTGAAGGAAAGTGAGAGGTGGTAGGGGGGAATGATTGATTGGCTGAGATTTTTAAGGAATTTTCTCACACAATTGTGGAGGCTTGGCAAGTTCAGAATCTTCAGATAGGTTGGTGAATGAGAGATCCAGGGAGGAGTTTCTGTTCAAGTCCAAACAAAGTCTTCTGGCAAAAAATTTCCTCCTTTTCCAGGGAGGTCATTTTTTTCTGTTAAATCCTTGGATTGGACAAGATCCTTCCACATTATGGAGGATAATCTGCTTTACTCAAAGTCTATTGATTTAAGTGTTATTCTTACCTAGAAATTGCCTTCACAGAAATATCTAGAATAATGTTTAACCAAATATCTGGGTACTGTAACCTAGGCAAGTTAACACATAAAATTAAAAATCAGGTGGTAAAAGTAAGAATTCTGAAAACATATTTTTCTAGGTTCATAACCCAGTTACTCACTTTATGGCTATGAGTAACTTCACTTTTCTATAATTCAAATGCCTCATCTATAAAATGTGGATAAGAATAGTATCTATTATCCCAGGTCAAATATGAAAATTAAAAGAGTTACTATGAATAAAGGTATTAATGCAGTGAATGATACATAGTAAGTACACCAAAATGGTAGCTCTGATTGTTGTTAATAATTTGGAAGATTAGCTTTTGTAGAATATTTTTGTACAATGAATGTCGTTTTGATATCAGTGTTTTAATAATTTCATATGATTAATTCACTGGCTTTAAACTTCTTTGTATGATTTGTAGCTTATTTTTAAATATATAGAAACAAAGTATCTAAGGAAACAAATGGAGCAAGAGGTTTTAGGAATAATTAATTCTAGGTTTAGTTATATTTATATTAAAATATTTATTTTTGTTCCCATTTTAAATTTATATTCATGTAGTTAATTTATAATGATTTTTCAAACTACTAGAAAATAATTGTGATTAAAAGTTTTGATTTATAATTTTTACTAAATCCACCATATAATTTTATTATAATGAAATTTTTAAAATTTCCAACTCAGTTTTATTTGTGGAAAAGGGGTAGTGTTTAAATAGTTCAATTCATATTTGTTCTTCCTACTAATACATTTCTTTCTACATTAATCTTTATTTTTCTATCTTGTTTTTCATTTGTTCTTATTTTATTATTTCTGCAAAACTGTTATATAGTTAGCTTATTTTCATTATTCTTCAGTACTTAACAACAGTGTAATTCTAGATACATCTCATAGGTTTTGCTGCATAAATTATCCACTTTTATTACTTTATCATTGTCTATTATTTTTAATTTTTGTTAGGATAAAATTTATTTAAACTTCACTTTTTCTATGTAGTTTTAGAGATTGGAAGATTATTTGTTTCTATTTTTATCGCTTTATGGTCATGGAATACAGACTTTTTTTTTTTCATAAACATTCTTCAGATTGCTGCAAATCTTTGGTTACAATTTCTAGAGTTTTGAAAAAGCTCATTCTGACAATTTTTACCAGAGGAGAAAAGTTATGGAGGGGCTCACTCTGTCAGGTTCACTGATGCTACTAACCCTTTAAATTTTTTCTATTAACTTCTGAGGATCTTTTATATTCTGTATATGATTTTTGTCACATATGTTTTTTTTGAAAAATAAATTGTTTCTTGACTTTTCATTTTTTAACACTGTCTTTAGAAGAATAAAATTTTTATAATGTCAGTGCAATTTAATTACTAAGATTTTTTTCCTTCATAGTTTGTAGCTTTGGTAATTGTGAAAAATCTAGTATTTTTCCTATATTTATTCTAAACATCATTGTTTTACTTTATAAATTTACATGGATCATCCATTGAATTAATTTTTATATACATTATGAAGATTAAATAAGTTTATTTTTGAATATTTATGTCCAGATATTTACACCATTTACTGAAAAAATTATCCTTTCTCTAATAGAATACTTTTGCGTTGTTGTCAAAAATTGTTTTGCTGTATTTCTGTGGGTATATTTACATTTTTTTCTAATTTATTACATTCATTTATGTGTTTATCTCCTTTACCAATATAACCTACCTTTTTCTTGTAGAGGAAATCATTAATCAGATAGCTATTTTTAGGGGCACCTAGATTAGATGGCTCAGTCAGTTAAGTGTCTGCCTTCAGCTGGTGTCATGATCCCAGGGTCCTGGGATTGAGTCCCTCATCAGACTCCCCACTCAGTGAGGAGTCTGCTTCTCCCTCTGCACCTCCCCTCCCACTCATGCTCTCTCTCTTGCTCAAAAATAAGTAAATAAAATCTTTTTTAAAAAAGCTATTTTTAGCTATTTTATTCTATCCTCCCTATTTTGGCTTTTTATATAAATTTTATAGTCAGCTTGGAAATATGTACATAATCCTTACTGATATTATAGATTAAGTTGGAGAGAACTGACCTCAGTACTAGATGTAGTCTTTCAAGCCAAGAATAAGTAATGCATATACATTATTAAGGTCTTCTTTCATTTATTTCATTACATTTTCCATTTTAAGCATGTGGTACCTATGGATTGTTTTATGAGAAACTGTACTAGTGTTTTTCTTTTAAATATTATTTGGGTTTCTACTTGTTAGCATTTAGAACTATGATTTGTGTATGTGTCCTAGTCTATTTTATAAGTTTGTTAAACTCATTAATTTTAGGAGGATTTATTTTCTTTTTTTTTTTTCCCCTCTAGACTCCTTGGTATTTTCTTTGTAGAAAATTATGTTTTTCCAAACAGGGACAGTTTATATCTTATTTTCCAAACTGTATGATTTTTACTTCCTTTTTCTTGCCTTATGGCTCTGACCTACACTTCTGGTACAACACTGAATAGGAATGGTGAGCAAAGACATCCTGCATTGTTTCCGACCCCAAGAGAACTGCGTACAGTCACTTACTATTAAGTATGTTATCATTAAGAATTTTTGTAGGTATTTGTTATTAGGTTGAAGAAGTTCTCTTCTATTCTTAGATTGATGAGAGTGTTGAGTGTTGAATTTTGTCAGACTTTTTCTGTATTAAATGATATGATAATGTTTTTGTTTTGGGACTATGAATATGATTCTGTTATTGATAATTTTCAAATATTGAACCTGCTAACTTTCCTGAGATAAATCTCACTTGATCATAATATATTATTATTTTATGTATTGCTGGACTCGATTTTCTAATATTTTGTGGGGAAAATGAAAATGGAAATTCATCAGGTGCCTGGGTGGCTCAGTGGGTTAAATCTTCTGCCTTTGGCTCAGGTCATGATCCCAGGGTTCCGGGATCGAGCCCTGCCTCGGGCTCTCTGCTCAGTGGGGAGCCTGCTTCCCCCTCTCTCTCTGCCTGCCTCTTTGTCTGCTTGTGATCACTCTCTGTCAAAGAAATAAATAAAATCTTTTAAAAAAATTAAAAAAAAATGGAAATTCAACATGCCATAACTTATGGGTGCAGCAAAAGCAGTTCTATGAGGGAATTTTATAGTGATAAATACCCACATCAAGCAATAAGAGAAATCTCAAATAAACAACCTAACTTTACACCTCAAGGAACTAGAAAATTAAAACCCAAAGTCAAAGACAGAAGATAGCAAATAGACAATAGAGAAAGATACTGAAATTAGGAGCTGATTCTCTGAAAAGATAAAATTGATCAACCCTTAGCTAAACACATGAAGAAAAAGAGAGAGTACCCAAATTAATAAAATTAGAAGTGAAAGAGGAGACATTACAGGAGATATCACAGTAATGCAGTGGATCATAAGTGATTCTTATCAATAATTATACACCAAAAATTTGACAATCTGGAAGAAATAAATAGAATTCCAGCAACATAGAACCTATCAGGACTGAATCATGAGGAAAAAGAAAATCTGAACAGAACAATTACTAGTAAGGAGATTGAATAAGTAATCAAAAACCTCCCAAAAAAGAAAAGTCCAAGACCATTGGCTTCACTGGTGAAGTCTACAAACATTCAAATAATATACTACTCCTTCCCAAACTCCCAAAAAATAAAAGAGGAAGTAATACTTCCAAACTCATTTTACAAGGCCAGCATTACCCTGATACTGAAACCAAAAAAGGACACCACAAGAAAAGAATATTGTAGAGAGATATGCCTAATGAATATAGAGACAAAATATTCAACAAAATATTAGCACACCAAATTCAAAAATATATTAAGGGGACCATACACCATGATCAAATGAGATTTATTCCAGTGATACAAGGATCATTCAACATCCAGAAAACAAAATGATATACTACATTAACAAAATGGAGGATAAAAATCATTTGATCGTCACAGGGGCGCCTGGGTGGCTAAGTGGGTTAAAGCCTCTGCCTCAGGTCATGATCTCAGGGACCTGGATCGAGCCCCACATCAGGCTCTCTGCTCAGCAGGGAGCCTGCTTCTTCCTCTCTCTCTGCCTACCTCTCTGCCTACTTGTGATCTCTGTCAAATAAATAAATAAAATCTTTGAAAAAAATCATTAAAAAAATTATTTGATCATCTCAATATATATAGAGAGAGAACATTTAACAAAATTCAACATCTATTTATGATAAAAACTCTCAACAAAGTGGGTACAGAAGCAACACATCTCAATACCATAAAGGCCATATATGACAAGTTCATAACTAATACTATATTAAAAGCTGAAAACTTTCCCTCGATTTTCAGGAACAAGACAAGACTACACATCTTACCATTTTTATTCAACAGTGTGTTGGAAGTCTTAGCCAAAGCAATTGGGAAAGAAAAAGAAATAAAAGGCATCCACATTGGAATGGAAGAAGTAAAGCTGTCACCATAAGCAGGTTATATTACATATAGAAAAACAACAAACCACCAAAAACTATTAGAACTAATAAATTAATTCAGTAAAGTTTCAGGATCCAAAACCAATATTTGGAAATCAGTAGCATTTCTATATAGTAATAATGGACTATGTGAAAGAAAAATTAAGAAAACAATCACATTTATAATTGTATCAAAAAGAATAAAATACCTAGGAATAAATTTAACCAAACAGATGAAAGATCTGTACACTGAAAACTATAACTAATGAAGGAAATTTAAGAAGATACAAATAAATGGAAAGTCATTCCATGCTCATGGATTGGGAGAATTAATATTTTTGAAATGTCCATACCAACCAAAGCGATGTGCAGATTAAATGCAATTCTTATCCAAATTTCAATGGCATTTTTCACAGAAATAGAAGAATTCTAAAATTTGTATGGACTCATGAAAGACCCCAATTAGCCAAGGCAACCTTGAGAAAGGTAGAGGCATTGTGCTCCCTGATTTCATAATATATTACAAAGAAATAGTAATTAAAACAGTATGGTATTGACATAAAAACAGGTGCATAGATCAACAGAACAGAATAGAATCCAGAAATAAATCCATGCATATATGGTCAATTAATTTATGGCAAAGAAACCAAGAATATACCATGGGAAAAGTATATTCTTTTCAATAAATGGTATTGGGGAAAATGGAGTACTATTTTATGCCATACACAAAAATTAACTCAAAATGAATGAAAAACTGGAATGTAAGATATAAAATCTTAAAACTCCTTGAAGAAATCACAGTTGGTAAGCTCCTTCACATTGGTCTTGGCAATGATTTTTTTTTTAAATATTTTATTTATTTATTTGGGAGAGAAAGTGAGAGAGAGCATGAGAGGAGAGAAGGTTAGAGGAAGAAGCAGACTCCCCGTGGAGCTGGGAGCCTGATGTGGGATTCGATCCTGGAACTCAAGGATCATGACCTGATCCAAAGGCAGTTGCTCAACCATCTGAGCCACCCAGGGTCCCAATGATTTTTTTTTAATCTAATACCAGAAACAAAGGCAACAAAAGCAAAAATAATTAAGTGGAACTGCATCAAAGTAAAAAGCTCTGCATAGCAAAGGAAACCACCAACAAAATGGAAAAGCAACCTCTGAATAGGAGAAAATGTTTTCAAATCATATATCTGATAAGGGGTTAATATTCAAAATACATAAAGAGGGGCGCCTGAGTGGCTCAGTGGGTTGAAGCCTCTGCCTTCAGCTCAGATCATGATCTCAGGGTCCTGGGATTGAGCCCTGCATCGGGTTCTCTACTCGGCGGGGAGCCTGCTTCCCCCTCTCTCTGCCTGCCTCTCTGCCTACTTGTGATCTCTCTTTCTCTCTGTCAAATAAATAAATAAAATCTTTAAAAAAAGTACATAAAGAATACATAGAAATCAATTGCAAAAATCAAAGATTTCAATTAAAAAAATTGGCAGAAGATCTGTCTAAATAGACATTTTCCCCAAGATATACAAGCAGCCAACATGAAAAAATGCTCAACATTACTAATCATCAGGGATGTCACTTCACATTTGTTAGAATGACTATTATCAAAATGACAAGAAATAACAAGTGTTGGTGAGGGTGTGGAGAATAAGGAACCCTTGTGCACTCTTGGTGTGAATGTAAATCAGTGCAGCCACAATGGAAAACAGTATGCAGGTTCCTTAAAAAATTAAAAATAGAACTGCCATATGATCCAGCAGTTGCATCTCTGGTTATTTATCTAAAGAAAATGAAAACGCTAAGTTGAAAATATATATGCACTCCCATGTTCTTTGCATTATTTCTAGTAGCTAAGATATTGAAACAGCCTAAGTGTCCATGGATAGATAGATGAATGGAAAAAGAAAGTGTATTATAGTATATATTTTAAAATCTATAATCTAAAACCAAAAGACAAGCTCATAAATAAAGAGAATAGATTGGTAGTTGCCAGAGGCAAGGGTGGGGGCATGGTGAGGGAGATAAGAGAGTGGGTGAAATGGTGAAAGTGGTCAAAAGGTACAAATTTCCAGTTACAAAATAAATAAGTCATGGATATTTAATGTACAGCATGGAAACTAAGTTAATAATATATCATATTGCATGTTTGAAAGTTAGTAAGAGAGTAGATCCTAAAAGTTCTCATCACAAGAAAAGAATTCTTTTTGTCACTATGTTGGTGACAGATGTTAACTGGACTTATTGTGGTGGTTATTTTGCAATGTATACAAATATTCAATCTTTGTGTTGTGTACCTCAAACTAATATAATGTATATCAAATAAAAAATATATTTGCCAGAATTTGCCATTGAAACATCATTGGCCAGATGTTTTTCAAAATATTTTTAACTCAACTAAACTTCTTCATGATGTATAAGTATATATATATGTTAATATTTTATCTTAGCTATATCTGTAAATGTGTGCTTTAGAGGGAAATTAATTGACTTAAGCAAATTTGTTGAATTTTCTATGCATGTAGTTGTTCATGATATGCCCTTATTATCTTTTGTCTGTAGAATCCAGTTATATTCCCTCTTTCATTCCTAGCATTGGAATTTGTATCTTCTTTCTTGTTAAATATTTATGAAATTCTTTGATCTTTTTAAAGAACCTGATTTTAGTGTTCTTTATGTTTTTCTACATTTTTCAATTTGAAATTTTATTATTTTCTTATCATTATTTAATTTTTCTCACTTTTGCTTCATTTTCTAAAATCCCAGATAATAAAAGGGTAAATTTTTGTTCTTTTTCTGTGCATATATGTTTCTTTAGTACCTTGAGAAATAGGTTGAATTGTTGAGAACAGGAGTTGGATATGTACGAATTATCTGGCAAAATATCACCATAAAATACTTATCAGTGACCTTTCCTATAGTTCCTTAATTTATGTATCTTTATATACATAGCTTAACTGGTATGATATTAAGAGCTGTGTTTTACATAATTTTGGTTAGTGTTTCTGAATCTTTGCTGAATAGCTTTTTTAATTTTAAAAATTAACTTAATTAGTGAAGATCAATTTAATCAGGGTATAAGTAGGACCAAGAGATCATCCTTACTTAATAAGACTGTCCATATGATTCCAGTATGCACCACATTTCATAAAATCTAACATAGATTCTACACTCCCTCAGTGAAATAAGTATATATGTGTATTTATGAAACAACTAAGTTTTAATGTGATGTGACTCTATAAGTAAAAATAAATATATATCACCAATTAATTTTCATTTCTGCTATTGGTTTTGATATACCAATCATTCTCTGATTCTAGTGAGAACTCATCATTTACATATAAAAATAATGGTATGGTGGCCTAATAGAACTAACCTGGTAATATGAACTTCTGCCTGGTTAAATACAGTTCTAAAAGGATTTATTTCCATGCTTCTACCTCTATTCTGAGGCTAATCTGTGAAGAGTGGAGAGAATGAAGAATAGTAATAGCATTATTTGTAGGCAATGGTTGTGCTGATATAAAATATATTATGTAAGTTCACTAGATGTTAAAAAGAATCAAGAGAACAAGGAAGAAATAACTAAGTTTAAATAAAGGAAAAGCAAATATGAGAATTTTTTATGAACTCACTCTTGATTTATTTCCTCTTATGAGAGAAAGAAAAAGGAGAACAAATATTTGGCTAGGAAACAGAAAATGACCCAAGTCAAAGTAGAGATTTTCTCAGGTTAACATTTTACTCTCAGTTGCACTGTGCCTTTTTATTTTATTTTATTTTATTTTATTTGAATTTAAATTTCTATGATCTTTGAACATGTTCTGTATCTGAGGTTCAATTCTCGTTATATGGAAACTCTCAGTTTCTTACCTGGAGTGCCCCAAATGTGAAGTGGGCAAAATGAATATAATTCTGCCTCCTCCCTTTTTGACATCTTGATGAACTTGCCTCATAAATGTATTCAATGACTTCCTGTAAAGATTAAGCTTCTGTTAAATATAGATAGAAAATGTTTAAAAAAACAGCTAAATATAATGTTACTACTAGAAATCCATCTACTCTACTTTCAAAATAAAGATGAGGCGATGAACCAGGAGAGACTGTGGACTCTGAGCAAGAAACTGAGGGTTTTGGAGGGGCGGGGGTGGGGGGGATGGGTGAGCCTGGTGGTGGGTATTGAGAAGGGCACGAATTGCATGGAGCACTGGGTGTGGTGCATGAACAATCAATCTTGTAATACTGAAAAAATAAAATAAACATATTTGGGGAAAAAAAGTTAGACATAAACCCTATTCTATTAAATTACAAAATGAACTATCAAAAAAAAATCAAGATTTATATATGAGAGAGTAAGTTCCAGTATGTCTGTTAATAGACATTGAAGGGAACAACTAGTGAGCAAGGTGGATTGATGAAGACTACAAGGATCCCATTCCATGATTAGGTACTTTTAGTTTTAAACTTCAAATAAAATGTCTACTTTTCTAATTAAGAAAGAGATAGTCACATTTTCCTATGTGCTGTCAGCATTCTGTACATATGCAAAACATAACATTATGTTGTATATTTTTGTCTCCACATCTAGACTAAAAGTTTTATGATGAAATTAATTATGAATTGAATTTTCTTATCTTTAGTGACCGATGGATAAGAATGAGTTATACTTTTTCTCAGATAAATTAATGCATTCCTTCAATAATTTTCCTACTTAGATGATATATATACAATATTTGGGGGATTCTAATGTATACAATATTCAAACTAATATTTGATCAATAATGTTCTCCCACCTATTAAAAAAATCAGTTTATATCCCACGTCAGAAAAGATTTCACTAACTCCAGTAACATCAGGTATTGATTTGAACATTTTGCTCTGAAATTATACAACTGAAAGGGGCCATGTCCTTATGTCTGTGAGCTGGTGACCTCATTGATTTTTGTCTGACACCTGAAATCCATGTGTGATATTCTGCTGCATTCCTCCTGCCTATCTTAATTCCCAAGGATGTATGCTTTCTCCTTATGAAAGATTGTCTCAATCAGTTCCATTTAGTATAACAGGGTGAGTTCAATATCACATTTACTAAGACTAGCAAGTATTCTGTTTGTAATTGTTGCCAATCTCTCTTTTAGGTAGTGGCCATAAATTCTGCCTTATATAGTGGAAATTATAAATAGTAGAGTGTGTAGGATATAACAACAGGGTGCATTTTTCCAGAGAAGGCAGGAAATGAGCATGAGGTAGAGTTTGGGATTGAAGAAAGCTAACTGCAGCTGGAGGAGAAACCTTGTGGTTTGCTGATGTGCAAAAAGCTACAGATATTAGTAGATCCTGAAAGAAGAAACAATATAGTAATGATATGAAAAAAGAAACCATAAGACCTGATGGCTGGTGATATGTGCAGCTAAAGAAATGGAAAGGGCAAAAATAGTTCCTTGTATCTTTCTTAATTCCTGTTGTTGACTTTCTTTCCTTAGTCTGTCCCGAAAGGCTGGATTGGTGTCTCTCAGCAGTCTGTGAGCTATTTCTCTTCTTTGTCAACATACCATCACCAGGCAATTCATATGCTCTTGTTTTTCTACCATCTATGTGCTCATACTTCCAAATTTGTATTTCTAGCCCAGATATCATATTGAGTGCTCATCAATTTAACCTAATGCACTTAGACTTTTTTAAAGGAAACTCCAATTCAACACTGAAAGGTGTTCATTACTTGAATCCTTCCTTCAATATTGTTTTTTAGGCACTTAGCAATAGTATTCATTCAGGATGAATGAAGATTATTAACATACCGATATGGAAAATTTTCATTTTTATATATTTGTTTGCATGTTTTTGTATACATGTCAATTTTTGAAGTTATTATAAGTTAACCATGAAAATTGTCCCTTATGTAGGAAAAAATAAAGGCCTAAAATATTAAAATAATACTGTAGTGAAGATTAGAAATAATTAATTCATATAATCCTGTATATACTTGGTCATTTTTAACACTGTCAACAGAATTGATTCAGATTTCAAAAAATAAAATTACTGATCCATACTATTGTTTCAATTATTCTTATTTTCTTATTAACTATAACCTTCACTCCAATCTTGGTTCAAATATTCTTGGCTGGCAGTATTCTGATATTTTACCTAATATTAAACATTTTATTAAAAAATAAAAATATCACACTTTAAAGCCTTTCCTGGTTACTCCCTTTTCATTTGCAGTTCAACACATATTAGGTCATTATCTTTGAAGATTCAGCTGTCACACTATGATCTCCCTGAAAGCAGAGGAAAGAGTGTTTATTATATTGACAGTTAATTAGCAGCCTTACTACTAAAATGGTCTGGAGATATTTAAAAAGACAAGAAAAACAAGTATGGGGAAAATTGCTTTTAAAGGAAATCACAGAAAAACCTCTATAATTCAAGTGTTCCTATAGATATGAAGTCAAACCCTGGTTCTGTTTACAGTGCCAACACTGCTCATGATGTAATATATATTCTAACTTCTGAAATCTGCAAACTACATAGTCATTGTCCTTTGTAGTCTAACTGATACATGATAGGACATGATTTAATGTTGCCTTTGTGTATATGAAATTCAGCAGTGGTGTCGAGTTATTTTTTTCAAGACATTTCTAAGGTGTTTCGTAGAAAATTATAGTGATACAGGAAAAAGGGATAGTTCTTAAAGTATTAAAATGATTCTGAATCTATCAGTGACCATTTAAATAAGACTTTTTAGAGTTTATCAAAATTTCAAATCTTCCCTTTTTTTAAAATATTTTATTTCCTTATTTGACAGAGAGAGAGATCACAAGTAGACAGAGAGGCAGGCAGGGGGGGGCGGAAGCGCTGAAGGCAGAGGCTTTAATCCACTGAGTCACCCAGTGCCCCAAAATTTCAAATCTTCTTTAGAATATTCTCAGTAAGCTCAAAATCTGAGCTACCATTTATGTCATCAAAGGTTATGAGTACTGATAAATACAGCACAAATTAGGAAAAAAATATCAGTTGGATCCCATTAATTGAATTCCATGCACAATCAGATGCAACTGCATCCTCCACAAAAATTATCAAATTTCATTATTGAATGGAATGTTTTATTGATATTTAGACAATTTTAATTTGTGGATTATTAAACATATAGATGAAATTATTTTAAATCTATCTTTCATTTATGAAAAACTAGCCAAGTATGTGGCTGCATCCTACTAACCTATGAAACAAATTCAATGTGATTCAAAAAGCAGACAAAAAAAAATACAAGAGTTATTCATAGTTTTACTGTGGATTCTAAACTAAAATATGATTAATCTGTATTTCCACAGAATTTGGCTTCTTATCAACCTGGTGTATGACTGGTTTTATGTGGAAATAGCTACAATACAATTATTGTGGGATCAACTTCTGTTATCGTTCTTATGTTCACCATCTTCTCGCCATGTGTGAGATACTTCCTTTTATACTATAGCCATGCCATCTTTCATACTGGGAACAACTTTCATTTTAATTGGTTTATGTGCTTTTCTTTTACTCTCACAATTCAGTTGAAAATTACGGAAAAGTGACAGTAATCATATGCGATATGTCTACATGTGTCTATTCTTAGAGGCCTGTTCCAAAATTCTTCCATCACTTTGGTCACCACTCCTATTATATAGTACCATTGTTACAGTCTTCAAATTTAAACCATGCCCCCTCTCTGAAATATCGTTCTAATGTCTCATTGAAGAATACCCTCCTGGATTGTTCAGGATTGTTCACCCTCTTTCTTAGCCTAAGCATTTAGAACCACAAATATGTGCTAACCAGGATGCCGCAATTATTTGAGGAATTCCATCCTTGTAATGAGTTTCATACCATACTGTTTTTTTGTTGGGCTCCATATCAGGGCTGCTGGTTTCTCTTGTAGAGGTTGGGGGTTCCATGTTATTAAGGAGTAGGAAGAGATCCACTCACTCCCTGATCATAAGTCCAATTGTAAACATATTCATACTTCATTCTCTAGGCTCTGTGGCCAAGCTATTATGCCATCATATAAAGCTGATAAAGTAATAGAGCTAAAAATATTTTGCTAGTTATTTATACTCATTGTGAATAACATAATAATGTTAATTTCATCTTGATTAAGATGCTTTTACAATGATACCTCTGAAAATTAATATCATTCTGTTATTGAGTGGATAATACAAGAAATTTATTGACACAATAAAATCAAATCATCAAATATATCCTATGTCTAATATTTGTTTTCTATTTTTATTTTTTCCTGATTAGATTTTAATATAAATTGTGTCTTTAGTATTGTCATATTTTATGTTGTATGCCCTTTCACAATTTGGACAAAGGCTTTTGTTTGTGAAAATTTTCCTGCCTACCCCAGCTTACACATTTGATCAATACTGAAACAGAGCTAAGAGAAATAGTTCAGCTACTGGTAATGAATATTTAGACATTTTACTTCTGAGACATTTTAAAAAATAATTATACTTTATACTTTAGATATGCATTACTTGCAATATCTGGAAAAAAATATGCAAGGTTTTGTTAGTGTTTTATTTCATAGTTATTCTTATTGAGAAGATAAATACTGTTTCCTTTAGAAAGAGATGGCCACAATATTTTAAACTGTTAAACTCTAAGCATTTTATTTTGAAGTTTTCAGCGCAGATAAATATCCATATATTATTAAAGCTGGATGTGGTTCTTTAGCTGTATGTATTCATATACACTCACATGCATATACACATATATACATATATTCTCTCTCTCCATATATTTATGTGTGTGTGTGTGTGTGTGTGTGTGTGTGTGTGTGTGTGAACTAGATAGTGACGACTTAAGGTAATGATAGCCCAAGTCAGTGGCAGGCGGTATATAAAAAAAGATTAATTATCTCTGTCTAGAACTACAAATCTGTTCATCCTAAGGAAATAAAGCATATTTGCATGTTTTTACCTTTAAAATATTCACTATAATTAATTTATTTTATTACTTATACTTTCTTACTTTCATGAAAATTTATATTTACTATTCATGCAGAAGTAGAGATAACTTCTAATGAGATTTATAAGTAATTCTGGAATGGTACATTTTATTGCAAGTTGTATTCTGGTTGAAATATTTTTTAGTCTAGGAAAGATCATACCCAAAAAGGGAGATTTCTTAGAAATGGCAGCAAAGCCTCCCATGACAGATTGGATATCTCATGTTCTACAGAATCTCTTTGTCTTGATACCTAGCTTTAGAAAAGCCAAATGTGTCTAAAATGTTAAAAGAGAAACCTCTAAGAGGGCACTTTAAAGAAACTTTGAGTATTTTGAAGGTCTAACACTTAAAATGTTTACCACAAAAATTTGTCAGACATCCTACAACTTTTTCACTTTTCTCAACTCACAAAATTATAAGAAAGTATTGATGGACCAAATATATATAGAGAGAGAGCATGTATGTATTTATATAATATAATATTTAAAATGAAACTTAAACCATAAAGAATTAAAAAGAAAAATAAGTCCAAACACAAAGCTGACTTTTAAAATGAACATTTCCTAAACATGATAACATTTTCAGGTTCCAAACTTAGTTCCAATTTAAAATACATCTTAATCTCAGTCATTAATGAATTTTCTTAACCCAGATCAACCGTAACGGAGGATACCCTACAACTTTCAAGGAGAATGTCTTTGAAATTCCTTATATTTTTCAGGGAAATTGCATTCTAATTAATATAGCTCTTAATTGTAACTTCTTTTTATCTTCTGGTTTATTCCAATCCGTATTTATACATATACAGTTATCTTTCATTTAAAATCAAAGCAACCCAGAAATAATTTTTAATAACATAAAATTTTTAAGTCCTATAGAAATACACAAAAAAGAAAATTGAAAAACTACGTGAAGAAATGTAACTATTACTCAGTTCTATCAAATGCTATCATTTTCCATACTTAACGGTAGTTATAATTAAATACATGACATGGTTTATTTAGTATCCAAGACCTATAGACACCTTCCCCTAATGACTTTCCTGTCCTGCTTCTATCAGACAATCAGAACCTGAAGTTTTTAGTCCACTCCTGATAGAATGGACATGTTTTCAAATGTTTATTGATTACTGTAGGAACCTTTGTAGATCATTATTTTCCGTGTTTTTTACATTTCTTTTGGGCTTTTCTTCCTCAATTGATTTCTTTTGGGCTAATATATAATTGCAGGATACTAAGTTCTTTTGGTTATATGGATTGCAAATGTATTATTTGAGTCTGTGTTATCCTTGTTAAGTTTTATTATTGAGTCTATTTTTGAAATTTAATGTAATTAAATTTATTAGTTTCTTATTCTTGTCTATGTTGTTTAAGAAATTATTATTTAATATAAATTATGACATTTTAAAATGTTACCTTTCCTATTAGGTTTTTGATCTACCTAAAGATTTTTTGTGTATATATAAGAATATTATTTTTTTTGCCATATGGAAAACTAATTCTTTCAGCATCACTTATTGAACGTTTAATCTTATTTCCACTGGTTTGCATTGCCTTCTCTATAATACATCATTTTTTCATATGTATGTGAAACTATTACCATATTTGCTATTCTGTATCACAGGTATTTTTCACTATGTAAAGTTATACTGAATTATTTATTGTGATTTCAGAACATGAGGGTAATTCCTTTTTTTTAATTCAAAATACACTTATCTATACTACATAGCAATAGCATTGAGAATAAATGCAGTTAATTACATGCAACAAAATGGATGGATCTCTCAAACATAGTATTTTGTAAAAGAATCCAGATGCGGCTGAGTATGTGCCTTATGATTCTATTTACATAAAATTCAAAACCAGGCAAACTAGTCTGTGATGTTGGAAGTCAGGATTGGATACTTTTGGAAAAAGATATGACTGGAATAATGCAAAGGGTACGGGCGCCTGGGTGGCTCAGTGGGTTAAAGCCTCTGCCTTTGGCTCAGGACATGATCTCAAGGTCCTGAAATCCAGCCCTGCATCAGGCTCTCTTCTCGGCAGGGAGCCTGCTTCCTCCTCTCTCTCTGCCTGCCTCTCTGACTACTTGTGATCTCTCTCTCTATGTCAAATCAATAAATCTAATACAAAGGATAGCTGGGAGGTTTCTAGCTTCTGATAGCTTTCTTATCTGTGTGTACATTACACTAGTTCTCACTTTATTTTAAGATTTATTTATGAATTTATTAAATTTATTTGAGAGAAAGAAAGAGAGAGGAAGTGTGCATGCACGTGAGTAGGGAGAGGGGCAGAAGCAGAGGAAGAAGGAAAGAAGCCGACTTCCCCCTGAGCATGGTACCCAAATAGGGGTCCTTCTTGGGACCCGGAGATCATGACCTGAACCGAAATTGAGTTGGACTGACTGAGCCACCCAGGTGCCCCACCAACGCTCACTCTGTAAGAATGTATTAAGCTGTGTATTTTTATGTTTTTATGTGATAAATGAATAATCAAATTTACAGAAAAACATTCTTTGTAGTAGCAATCATTCTCGAGAATCTCTCTCATCTCTAGTTTTTTTTTAACTTTCATTCTTGCCTAAACTCGTTATGATCTAATTTCTTAGAGAACTATGACCATGCACTTGCTAAATTCACTAAGAATTTTGCTTTAGCAACACACAGTGGAAAATACATAAATAAACCGACAGTTAATCTCTTAGTAGCACAAGTTATGATTGAATGTCTCTCAAAAAAAATTCTCTCTTTTTGTGAGAGCTGCACTGATTGGAGCAATCATATAAATTAGGATTATTGCTTTGGTTGGTGGGTGTTAAAGAAGTGGAGGAATGCTAACTGTTTGAGGGACATGGTGCACTGTTCTTTGGAAATACTTCAATTTATAAATATTCTAAATAGAGTAAAATTAAACTTTTGATTACCCAACATATTGTTCATTATTTAGAAAAGGAAAGAAAAAGAAAAGAAGGAAGGAAAGGAGGGTAGACAGAAACTTTTTCTTTGTACAAATTTCTTTTGGTCTCAACAATGCTCTGTACCGATTTTTTGGTACTCCTATTTAATAAAGGTAACTTTTGGCTGAATTTTTTTTCTCTAAGAATCATTGGCTTTACTCCTTTCAGCTATTTCTTTTGAAGAGAGAGAAAGAGAAAAGACAGTGTGGTTTGGCATAGGCAGGGGGTTTTCTTTTCATTATCTTGAAAATATAAACAGATGTCAAGCTGTGAATAAACATAGATGTAGTAATAACAGTCACAGAGAAGAGATTTCTTAAGAAAAGTTTTCAATATTTTTAAACTTCAGAAGTAAACTCATTTACCTTTATGTGGCATCTATCCTTAAACACGCAGCCTCTTCTTTTTCTATCACTCTCATCATTTTTCCCCTCTTGTCAGTCTTGCTCTGATTTTGCAGCTGCAAAGCATGTCTTTCTTTCCAACTACTATTATCTTCTTTATATCTATGGTCCCCTAAGAGGCAATTTACGAAAGTACCTAGACTTTCAGTCATCCAATTCTCATCTTGATCTCTTACAACCCACTTTCATCTAGTGTCTTCATTTAAGACTCCTTTTGTAAGGTAGCTACTACCCTTATGAAATCAACTGGTCTGTGTTTTTTATACATTCCCAAGCTCTCAACTTCCTTCCATATACCTATTCAAGATGTGAGTATTAATTGTCAATACTTTGTTATTTTCATATCTTTATATTTTTCCAACTTAAAATTCCATAAGTCTTCTTACTCCATTTCAAAAATATCAGATATATGTTCACCATAAAAGAATTCCTTTTCTCTTTTTAGTCATAATATCAGCAAATTTCCCAGTAATTTCTATATTTTAGTCACTCTCCATAATCTATTTACCATTTTTTGTCCGTTCATTTTCTCTTCTATTCTCTTACCACCAGTCTCTATCTTTTCCCATGTCCTCAATTATCATCCAATCAATTCCAGTTCCATGGGTTTCTCAACCCATGACATGTTCTGCTTTATTCAATTCACTACCTGTACCTTTACCCGTGACATCTTCCTATATGTCCTGTTGCCATCTAAAACACAATGTGATTAGGTCAGACTTTTGAAACTTTCTGCTAAGCACCCTTCCACTCTTCCTAACTCCATTACTCTCAGTTTTTCCATTAACTCAAATACCTTCTCTCCCTCAAGGCCTTATTAACTGTTTTGCCTGTATAATATTTATAAAGATACTTCTTTCTTTATCCCTAAATTTATGGTCTTATAAATGTTATTTTTATGCTTGAGTACTGTGCTTTTGTTTTCCCTGATGTTTTCATTTCTCACCTATTACACTATATTCTCGTAATATGCTCACATATTGTATTATTGAAGTTAATATTGCTTTTTCACAAAGACATGTATCCTGGTTTCATTTTATTATTTTGTAATAGTATCCTAAAGGAAAAAAAAATCAGAAGAAAAGCACTTCTAGAGTTCTGCATTTTTTCATATACATTCTTATACTTATTAATATTTTCTAATATACTTAAGTATTTCATAGCTTTTTCATATATATGTAATCCATAAGGTATTAGGCATTATTTTTCATTTAGTGACATCTAGTTTAAGCAAGAATAACCCATGGGATTTATTTGTACTTAATAAAGACACATTCTAAAACTTAAGTTATTGTATACTCCAAATGTTTTTAAAATGAGAGAATAATAAGACATTTTCCAAATCTTATAATAATTGTAGATATTGAAATAGACCTATATGAGATTTTGTGAAAGGGTTTTTTTTTTGGATAAAATAATAAAACAGTTGTTTTCCAAGTTGTCTTTCTTCATTCCATAGTTCTATTCTATTTCTACAAACTATCTTGAGATCCATTCTTATTGTTTTATCTCTACTAGAAGTGTTTTATATAATCATAGTTAAAGAAAGAAACTAATCAAGTAATAGAAACTTCAATAAAACTCTTAAACATAATTTCCAGGCAGTGTCAGATTATTTTTCCAAATTGTGATAATAAGTTGAACTACATCAAAGGAAAAGTTTGAATTTTGTTTTTTTCTGAATTGTGTTGAAATATCTCAATGGTATTAATATTATATTTATATTAAGGTACCATAAGTAGATTAAATGTTTAAGCTTTGTAGAAAGAGAAAGTATTTATGAGATTGCTAATAGATAAAATGGAAAATTTATGTAAAAGTAATTTCTAGATCCTACTGTATTAAAGTTTTAATTCTGACTACCACAAGCACACTAACAGAGTTTAATAT
Organism: Nasua narica; assembly: GCA_028533885.1. Classification (NCBI taxonomy): domain Eukaryota; kingdom Metazoa; phylum Chordata; class Mammalia; order Carnivora; family Procyonidae; genus Nasua; species Nasua narica. The sequence continues at coordinate 51,556,629 of CM052802.1, forward strand.
TAAAAAGATGGTTTCAGAACACCTTATATGTAATAAGGATATATCAGTATATTTTATCTTCATATTTATGTTTTATGTGGAAATAGGGCTGTGTTTATATGTGTGTTTATGCACAGATAATTATTTATAGATAGTTGACAATTGTGTAGTATTGTTGGAATAGAATGTAGTAGGGATGTAAAACCATTTTCTATGTAGTAACCTGAGAAAAATATTTACTAAATTATTTCCTTGCCCAATGTGCAGCTAGAGTTAAATAAATTGTAACTTGCAAATATCAAGTAACCTCTTATGCCTGAATTTGTTATATTCTGATACTAAATTTTGAAATATGTAATCTAAATAGTACCAAAACTAACACTTATCTTTTGTATTTTAATTGAGAAAATAGTGCTTGATATTCTGCTTAAGTAAATGAGTTCTCTTCCTTTTTTTTTTAATTTCACCAAAAGACTTATTAATATCTCTGCTTCCAAACTTCACCTTTATGAGAATTTGAACTTCGTTTTTTAAATACATTCTTCAAAGAGAACAGGTGTGTCAAATTTCAGAAATTTCATTAGGTAGCTAAGTATCTGGCATATAGAACATTTACTAGAGAGTCACGATATGAAATAAAGGAGTGAGACCCTCTGCCTTCCTCCAGTAAGTCATTCATATATACACACACACATCTTCCTTCAATAGAAGCTTTCAAATGAGCTTTGGATAAACATTATAACAGCTGTATTTTAAGTTGGCAGAAAATGAACTCAGTCATTTCAAAGTGTTAACTTGCTTGCATAATGTAAACATAATTTTTGGTAAAGTATTTTCATTTTATTATACAAGTCATCAAGTCAACATAGATGTATGACTCTTGGTTATAGAACCATTTTCTCTAAAAGACTTTATGTTTTATAATGCCCCAAACTCGTGGATTGTGTTTTTTATTCTCTTTCTTTTCAAACACAAAGTGCACATATTTTCCATCTTGGTTTACAAGATGAACTTTAAATATAGCAAAAACTAGACAGGACTTGGCTATCGTGTGTCTTATTCTTACAACCTAGCAAACTTTCCTTTTTTTATGATTTTATGACTAGCTGAGGAATTTGAAATGATTTACAATTTTTTAAGCTTTACAAAGTATTATTTAAAAATTAGGGACATTCTTTTAAGAGATATTAAGCAGGAATTGAACTAAAAAGCCTGTAGAAATACTATTTGCTTGGGAAAATTTATGTAAGATATTAGTCATATTCACTGTTTTGTTTTTTGTGATTGTGTAAAAATATAAAGATTGATTCTGCAATCATTATGTATCTCTTAAGAGTAATATGAATTTGGCTGTTCCTTATTTTATACCTACTCGTTCTTTGAATTAATTATAAATATCACATTGTAAAGGATATCTTCTCTAACCTTAAAACTAGGTCAGACCCCTCAGCAACTTTTAAGCTGCCACAGCATTCCCTATTTCTCCAGTTGTAACTCACCTTCCTTGAAATTTTTCTAAAACATGAGATACATATCTCTCATATTCACCTGTCATCATAGTTAGGGATTAGGACATGATCTATAGAGACAGCCATGAATATTTAGAACAATACTATAATCGATTATACTTGACAATGTATGTCAAAAATGTTAATTATTTTGTTATAGGAAATAAACCCATGGATTCACTTATAAAATTAATAAATGCATACACAAAGATGTTTTTCATCACTGTTAAAAAAAAAAGCCTTAAAACATATCTCTTTTTAAAATAATGAACCTAACAATTACGTTCTGATAAAAAATTATCTCTGAGATACATTATAAAACACATAAACACAATGTATTAATCAATTTCCATAGCATATTTCCTTTTATGAAAGTAAATTATATAAAGTGCTATAGCATAAATAAATAAAATAGTATAACTAAACTAGCATATTCATTTTTAATAGAAATATAACTAAGAAATTTTGTTTTCAGAGAGTATATTGTTGAAAAAAGGAGGGAGAAAGGGATAAACTTTTAAGATATTTTACAGTAGTCTGTTGTATTTGAATTTTCTTACAATATGCAAGTTGTATACCTTTTATTTATATGTCAACATGAGTTACATGAGTAGTGAGAATATGAAGTTATTTCTTCTTGTCTTTCCTCTTTTCAGAATTAAATTCCAAAATACTGCCATAAAAGTTGATTATTAAATAATAATAATAATATAAAATAGACATTCACTATGTCATAGCTCACTAATTTATGCTAAAAGTATTTTATTTTAAAATAGTTGATATAGTCTTTAAATGGTCAAAATCAAAAAGAAAATACGTTGTCAAAGATTAAAAGAAATCTGCAAGTATAAGTAAACAAAATAAAATAGATTGAAAAAAGAATGTCAATATGTATTTTGGCACTAACATAAGTTTATTTTCCTTAAAAATATTAATACAATATGTGTTTGAAAAGACGATATTGATTAATAAAATAAGAGCTCTTTTTAATAATTCTCTAAATCACAATTTAGTGGAAAAATTCATCTTTCTTAACATTTTGACACATCCAAACACTGGTAGACAAATTAGTCATTAAAATCATCAATTCTGAAATCTCTTTTTTTTTGGTTTTGTTTTGTTTTTTTAAAGATTTTATTTATTTATTTGACAGAGAGAGAGAAGTCACAAGCAGGCAGAGAGTCAGGCAGAGAGAAGGGGAAACAGGCTCCCTGCTGAGCAGAGAGCTGGACATGGGGCTAGATCCCAGGACCCTGAGATCATGACCTGAGCGGAAGGCAAAGGCTTTTAACCCACTGAGCCACCCACGTGCCCCACCACTTCTGAAATCTTTAAAAAATTATAACTACATAGTTGGGGATAGAAACAACAAATAAACCAGAAGGATTCTTTTAGTCAGCTAATACTCTGCTGTCTTTGCATACATGTACAAATACTTGTATTGATTTTTGAAGTTTCCTGACCTAGAATCTTTTTCTCTAGAATTATATTTTCTCCTTTAATAACAAATAGAACAAAATATTTTAAACTTTTTATGTGTATATTTTGACTACTTAGTTATCTTTACTGTTTATTACTTGAAGAAAATATTATTAGAAAAAGAATAATATTAGAAAATTATTTATTCATTACAAATAACATATATTTGCAGATTCTAAAAACATACTTCACTTTTGGAATTATTAAGGTTAATCTTTCCTTGCTATAAATCCCAGGTAAGCAGTATTCTCAATCCCTTTAATAATATTCAGAAAGCATTTCATTTGACAAATTGTTCATCTCTAATTATGAGGAATTTGAATCTCTAAAAGAGAAAATTATCCAAATAAGCCTCGATGGTATACTTATTTAAATGTTATTTCTATTTGTTTAAAATGAAATATTTTAAAATGCATTTTGAACTCACATGACATCATTGATTTCAACCATGTAGTTTTCTAGGTGCTTTTGAGTGAAAGGATGTGGATCAACAATATAGTGTGTATAAAATCTTTATGCAAATGATTTGTGATGTCCCAAAGTGCATAAAATAGCTGAGGAAGGGTATAGAATGAGAATAGGTGTGGGTCTAAAATTAGGATTGAGGAAATCCCACTTTCAATGATTTTACAAAATATTTTCAAATAAAATACAGATCTTATCTATACCATATTTTTTATTAACTAAATTATCTTTTAATTCTTAACATTTTTATCTGTGGATGAATATGGCCTACTAATGTCAATCAAAGTGCTGCCAATAGTACTGTTGGCAATGAGAAGTTAAGTATTAACAAAGAGGCATGATAAAATATATAAACTCACAATGGCAAAACTGAAGTCACTTATTTTATAAATACTATAATTTATTATACTTATTTTATAAATACTATAATTAGGGATCAATCTGTTAGAAACACTTCACAGATCAAGTCTTTACTTTGATTTATTTTCTGTTGATATCCAATATTCTAAAGATTTCCAGACATTATTCTCTCTTAATGCTTTATTGTGGCTGCGGTTGTTATTCATTATTATGAAGTACCATTTATTTAATACTAACAATATTAATTTTATTTTAATTCATCCAGATCTATTCCAAAAATAAGTGTTTTTTTTTAATACTTATACTCTTTTATTTTAGGAGGTAGATGCCAAATAGCAAAAAAATTGAATAATAAACAAAATAGTAAAATAATAAATTAAATAAGTAAACAATCCCTTAGATGATTGACAACTTTCACTAGTCATATCCAATATGCAAAATCCCAGAGGGAAATACATTAAATCAGTCCTGAAAAAGGTAAAACCATAGTTCAGTATGAGATTTATGTAGAGTTTATTGCTCAGTCAGGGAAAGGCTGAGATTATAACATGTCAAAACAACACATCAATACAAAAATCTTTTTGTCATAAAGACAATTACAATGCTTTAGGCTTCAAATATACAAATTTAACACATTTCAAATTAACATAACCTAAGAATACAGAACCAAGAAAAAGTTTTTGAATCAATACTTTGAATGCTTTTTTAAATTTATTCTATTTTATTTATTTTTATTTTATTTTATTTTAAATTTATTATTTATTTATTTATTTCATTTACCAGTGTTCCAAGATTCATTGTTCATGTACCACACCCAGTGTTCCATGCAATACATGCCCTCTTCAATACCCACCACCACCACTTTGAATGAACTTTAAAAGGATGGTTTACTTTAACATTGACTAGGTAGAGGAAAAAGAGATAATTAAATTCCAAAGATAGTTTATATTCTACCCCTAAAAAATATCTTTTATTCTTAAGAAACAAACTCCAAAAAAAAAAAAAAAGAATAATTTGGGCTAAATCGGGTGTAAAATGATGATACATTTTGACTTTAGTCTTTCTATATAATGTGGTTTTAGGTGTTTGAGAGTTCGAATCTATGTTGTTCTTTTTTTTTTTTTTTCCAAATCTATGCTGTTCTTAAGGTATACTATTTCTAATGAAAACCACCACTGGTAAGTCTCCTTTCTATTTTCCAAGGAACTGAAATTATGTACATTGAAAATTAGGAGAAAATGAGCTCATCTATACTTTCCAAGTTTAAAAAAGTTGGTTCACTAATTCTACAATTTAAGCAGGTCTCCGCATGCATAGGATCAAAAAACACAGATGTCAAATGACTCATCATATATTCCATATGAATAAATATTATACATGCAGTTGTCGCCCTTATATTCTTCTTGCCATTTTAGCTTCTTGCCCCTCAAAATTCAAACAGAGAATGATTACTTTTCAATAGAATGCTATGTATAGAATGGTTTCATTTTATTTAATCTTGTTTGGAAACCTTAATAAAGTCTATGAAGCTTCTCGGCATTGGCTGAAGATAGTGTCAACTATTATTGGTACAATAAGTCCATATTAGCTTCTACACACACACACACACACACATGCACACACGCAAACACACACACAAAGCTATAATAGCACTTACTTTTTTTAATAATGAAAAAGTCACTGATGACATCTTTCTAATAAAGACAAATAGATATTTACTTAAATATTTCTCTCTAGTGCATCCTAATCCCTTATTGAGTCTTTTAAATTAAAGTATTAAATTACGTGTGCAGGTTGCACAATAGTTTTACAAAGATGCTCAGTTTCCAATCCCTAGAACGAACGCTTAGAATATTTTACCTTTCATGGCAAAGTAGATTTTGTAGATGTAATTAAATTAGAGGTCTTGAGATGGGGAGATTATTTGGATTATCCAGTGGGCCCAATGTAATTACAAGAATTCTTTTTTTTTTCTTTTTTTTTTTTTAGATTTTTTATTTATTCATTTAACAGAGAGAGAACACAAGCAGGCAGAGAGGCAGGCAGAGGCAGAGAGAGGAGCAGGCTCCCTGCGGAGCAAGGAGCCCGATGCGGGAATCCCACGACGCTGGGATCATGACCTGAACCAAAGGCAGTTGCTTAACTAACTGAGCCACTCAGGGGTCCCTACAAGAATTCTTAAAAAAGAGAGGCAGGGGAGTCAAAGACAGAGAAGGAAATGTGACAATGGAATCAGTGAGAGGATTGGAGATTACACTGCAGGATTTAGAGACTGAAGAAGGCACCACCAGTAGAATTAGACAGCCTCTGGAATCTAGCAAAAAGTGATTCAGTCCTAGAGCCTTTGGAATGAACCAGCCATGCTAACTTGACTTTAGCCCAGTGAGACAATGAGACTGAGTTTTCATTTCAGACTTCTAGAACTGTAAAATAATAAATCTGTGTTGTTTTAACCCACTAAATTTCAGCTAATTTGTTACATAACCATTAAGTTTCTATGTTATATTTTTATAGATTTTACTGAATTACATAAGAAAAGGAGACATTATTGTCTTACCTGGATTCATCTGCAGATATCCAATGATGGATTTTCATTCAAACTCTCCAATTTAAATTTTTTTGAAAAAGGAATTCTCTTAGAAATACATAAAATTATTTGCTAATGCAGAGTGTATTTTGGACTATATTAGCAAAAAAGAGGGATATATACTTGGCTTCTTTTGTAACTCAAATTTGTTTTTTGGATACCTACTGAAGATAAGTAACTACTACATTTCATGTTTTTTTTAATAAACTGATTAAATTATACATCAAAAGCTTTTCTTCGTAGTCTAGACTTCAGCCTACACACAGGATATCACTTCAAAAAAGTATTAACTTGCTTGTAACATATGGTCTACATATCACTTAGGGTAGTTTTCTTGGATTTTAAAGTGGGCTGCAAATGCAAAGTATTGTTACCATTAAATTACTAGTTTTCTGTAACTCAGCAGTCACAATCCTTGATGTTATCTCATCAAGTAAATGTTCCTGTAGAAAAACTGACTACTTTCCTGAAGTTAATCTACCTACAGAAATTACAATGGACATTTTTTTTTTTTTTGCTTTTCATATTGAAAAGCAACTGCAAACTGGTCAATATCAGCAAGAGAAGGAAGAGAGTGATAAGTAAAAGGCATCTTAAAAGACTTAAAGAGATATGTCTGGGTGACTCAGTTGGTTAAGCATTGCCTTTAGCTCAGGTCATGATCTTGGGGTCCTGAGATGGAACCCTGTGTTGCGCTCTCTGTTCAGTGAGGAGTCTGCTTCTCCCTCTGCCTCCCCACCTCCCATTCATGCTTTTTCTCTCTCTCTCAAAGAAATAAAATATTTTTTAAAAAAATAAATAAATAAGAGACTTAAAGAATCAAAATAAAGTAATGCTTATTTAGTTTGGTGATTTTATTTTCTGAATATAAGCATATAGGTAGAGGTGACGAAAATTTTACTCAGAAGTAAGGACAGTGTGTGATTTATATCAGTGAGACTGGATTAGGCATATTTTAGGCATACTTACTTTTACACTAAGGATTAGATTTAAGTGTGTAAACTCCTGTTTGTATACTTAGTGTATAAGTTTATAGTAACAAACCAAGAGCCATAGAACTGAGAACTTCTGGCTTCTGCCCCAAGATGTAGAGAGCTATTAAATAGTGGAATATTTCCTCTCTTGCACCAGAAAAAGAGGTGAGCTAACTTCAAAATTAGTAGAACAAACAACTGGCTCCAGATCTAAAAAAAGATGGTGCTTGAAGAGAGATAGTCACACTTACTGAGATAGATGCAACTGAACACATTAGAGTTTAGCTTGAATTGCTGACAAATTATTAAAGACCAAGGGCAGGCTGGCAGAATAGCATGAAATCCCTGGAGGGATGGTGAAAATATACAAGCTGTTTTTTCTGAATCTTGACAGAAACAGCTCTGAAAATTGTCTTGTGGTACAGACCTGGGGGAAGAAAAGGGCAATCTTGCAAGAGGGATAAGAAACTCAATGCTGATTCTTCTCCTGCTATCTCTTCTGTGGAATAAAAGCCATAATCTTTGTGGAGAGAAGTGCTGGGGCCATATATGTGCAACACTCTGAGCCTTAGGCCACTAGTGAAAAACTCATAGCAGCCAGAAGAAGAGACCAGGATGAAACTTGGAGGGGCAAAAAAAAAGAAAGTTGGAGGGGCAGAAAAAGAGATGGCAAAGTATACTCAGATCTAATTGGTAAAACTATAAAGATGTAAAACAGGTAAGTAGTTGCTGGTAGTTAAAGGAGAAGAGGAGAGGGCCTGACTGCAAAAGAGTTTTATGTGGGAAAATTAGGGTGTTGGAATTGTATTGTATGGTATTAGGTGGCTGGATACATGACTCTATGCATTTGTCAAAACCCATAGAATGGTAACATCATAAAGAATGACTTGATTGGATACTGTGGTGGTGCATAGCACATACTGCCCTAAAATACATCCCCTTAGATATTGAATAATTTAAGCTAAAAGAGTTTGAGAAAATGGTAGAAGCAGGAAAGTCACTAGAAATTCTTCCCTCCATTTCACTCTTTCCTGAAACAGTTCATAAAACTCTCCTGTAAGAGATACCCTCCTTATACCCAGGGGAAAAGAGCATACTTATCTCTGAAGACAAAGGGACATCAAGATGAATCTTAACAAATAGACCTTGCTAAGTTTCCCCACAGTTTACTACAATTACCTCATACTCCTTAACCTATCATATTCCTCCACAAGGGTCCTTTCCTCTTCAAAACTAGAATAAAAATACACAAGTCTGTTTCTTTGACTCTTCATGTCCTTATAAAAGCTCCCATGTCACATAAAATTTATATTAAATATATTTTATATTTTCCTCCTGTTAATCTTTGTCATTTCAACTTTCAGACTCAGAGACCCTAAAAATGTAGAAGAAAACCTTTTCCTCCCTTGCAGATGATTTTTAAAAATCACATAGAACATCAGCATTGAATACGAACTGTGAAAACTTAAACTTTGTTATAAATGTATAATATGAGATCACTGAATGAAAGGGGGGAAAGAACTTGATCTATATAACTTTACTAAATATTGTTTTGACTGAATATCATAAGGTTACAGACAATGCATTAACACTATATATTTCTGAAACTACATGTATGCTAGCGTTGAACATATAAATAAATTATTTGTAGGTAATGGGAGCCCAAATCCTCATGGCTAGAGAAAAAGTTACAAACACTCAAAAGAAAGAAAAGATTAAAATGAGACTTGTTTTGATAGAATTTGGAAATGTCAGTATAAACTTAATTTTAATATATGTATGTAGATAGTTACAGAAATTATTATACATATGTTTTGTTATACAAACATATATTTCTCAGCTTTATCCACTCAGAGGGCTAGAATCAGTGACACTACAGAAGCAATGAGAATTGCTCTGTTCTTGGTCTCTAAATATCATTCTCCAATAAAAGAAACCAGATCTCCTTAGAGAGATGGTTAGTTCTACATCTAAGATAGGAAAAATCCAAAATAAGTCTGGAGTTCTTATAGTATTAGAAAGCAAGGAAATGCTTTAAAAAAAAAAAAAGTACATACCAAAAGACATAAGATCTCCTAACGGCCTCTCAAAGCCCCAGTGGCCAAAACTGAAAAAAATTACGGTAAAATAATAAATAGTGATAGTACTGGATTATAAACCAAAGGAAAAAAAAGTTCCTAAGTCTACAGTGATATAAATTTATGACTGAATAAATAAATGGAGGAGATGAGAGGGCCAAATTTTTCTTACAGAATAATTTTGATTAATAAATGCTGATAGAGTTCAGGCTTACGTATAATCAATCCCAGGAGAATGGAATACATGGCACCTTGGCATATTGAATATTTTAAGCTGAAGAAATTTAAAAAATGGCATGTGTAGGAAGGACTCTCTCACCTTCTCTCCTGAACTAGGTCATAAAATGCTCACGTGAGAGGTGCCCTCCCTTCACCAGGAGGAAAAAGTATTCTTATCTTGAAAGAGGGATACCAAATAGAATTTGCCTGACCAGGATTTGCTAATTTTCTTCTGGCTTACCACACCGAGATCATATCCTTTTGTCCTGTCACATTTTCACAAAACTTTCTACTTTTCATCAAACCTAGTATTAAAAATGCTTAGTATTAACTGTTTCTTTGGTCCTTCATTTCCTTATGAAAGTTCTGTGTCATGTAAAACTGATTTTAAATAAAGTTGTATGCTTTTCTATTACTAATTTGTATTTTGTTAAAACTGCCCTACCCAAGAACCAAGAAGGATAAAAGGAAAAGATTTTTCACCTCCCTATAAGTAGAAGAAATGAGGGAACTAGAAAATCATCATGAAAATACAATAGTAATTAATGATGCAGGCAAGTTTCACTGATGATTGACAAAAGTAGTAGACAAACTTAAAAAAGAAACTAGCTATTGCATACCTTAATATAGCTTTCCTCCAAATTTCCTAGCTACTCTGATAGTTTAAAAAAGTATCCTAAATTGTGTTACCTCCTCTATCAAGAAGGGAGAATTCAGTTACCTTTTCACTGTGAGCTGGGCTTAGTAAATACCTTTTAACAACGGAGTATGAAAAAGAAACACTAGTTGATTGAAGGAGACTGAGTAGACATGACAACAAAATGCAATATGGGATCAAGAATTGGATCTTGAAACCAAACACGTATTTCAGGAAATGAAGTCTGTGATTTTACTAGTATCGATTATTGTAAGAAAATTAACATTAGGAGATGGGTGAAAGTTATAACTTCTGTATTTTTTTAAGCAGCTTTGAGATATAATTTGTATACTAAAAATTCCGCCATGTATAATTCAAGTGGTTTTAGTATATTTACAGAATTGTGCAATAATCATAAAATCTAATTTTAGAACACTGTGTCACCCCAAAAAGAAAACCTGTATCCACTAGTAATATTTCTCATTCCTTCCCACCATCATTCCTTCCCAAATTCAGCAACCACTAATCTACTTTCTGTCTCTAAGTGTGCCTATTGTAAACCTTTCACACATATAAATGGAATCTTTCAATCTGTCTTTTGTGACTGGCTTCTTCCACTCAGCCTAATGTTTTAAAGCTTTATTCATTGAGGCATGTATTGCACATCATTAATTTTTATTCCATCATATGGCTATTTTGTTGTGTAAATTGATAACAAAACCACATTTAAAAAAATCTGTTCCAGTTAGTTGGAAATTTTGGTCGTTTCTACTTTTTAATTATTATGAATAATGCTACTGTGGCATAAATATACAAGCTTTTGTGTAGACTTGTATTTACAGCTCTTTGGGGATTATACCTAGAGCTAGAATTGCTAAATCAAATGATAAGTCTGTGTTTCACATTTTTTTCCCCTATGTTTCACATTTTGAGTTGCTGCCAAACTGGAACAGTTGTCTTATAAGAAAGGAGTTGCTACATTGTTTTTAAATGAAAAGGGAGTGTTAGGTCTCCCTAGGGAAGGTCAGGCAACTTTTTCAGGCTCAGGGATTGCAAATATAAGGATTCAACATTTGGAGTTATTTGGAGTTATCAAGTTATTTTTCCAACAATGCCTGACTTTAGTATAAAATATCTTTGTATTTACTATTTATCTTATGCCTCTTGAATGTCTTACAATGACCTCAGCTATCACATCCCTTTCACTCTTAAACCATGCCAATTCACCACCTATGAGATTTTGTTTTTTAATGCAGAGCTTGAACTCACAACCCTGAGATCAAGACCTGAGCTGAAATCAAGTCAGATGCTTAACTGACTAAGCCACCCAAGCACCCCTTAATCCCTGTGATACTTTTAACAAGTGGAACACTACCCTGTGGCAGGGGATCTCTGTGCCCTGCTCATTACCAAGGAAATGTTCCTCATTACTAGCTAGAAGGCTACCAGGAGATCCCATTTAAATATTGTCACTCTCTTTTTTGCGCCACTCTTGAGAATTACTGTCACCAGTTTGTTTCTGAGGAAGCAGAAGCTGAGACAGGCTTTATCATGCTGTGTATTAATTAAGGATCAACCTCTGTGGAAGGATGAGGGTGGGAGCAGCACTGGGCAGAGGGAGAGGCCAAAGTGATACAGGCCTGATAAATTTGGCCAACCTCATGAGGACATCTGGAATGAATATGTCTAGTTGGCATTGTCCTACACTGAGATTGGCTGTGCTGATCCATCATTGGATATAGGTCACACAAATAAAGCATGGCCTCCAGGGAGTTCATCTGTACAGCTGAGTCAAACTCAAACACAGATGCCAGTTAGAGTGATAAGTCCTTTTGTTAAGGAACCTGGACTGGATCCTGGGGGAAGAACCAAGTGGCTCTCAGAGACGTTGGAGGATTGGAGGTTTATGGAACTCCAGTGGGCTCAGAGAAGAGTGATCTCCCAAGGTCTGAGGCCAGAGTGTAAACAAAGGGAGTAGTTTTACACTTTTACTTCCTTGTCTGTAGGACTTATGCACCAAGGGCAAATGGGGCAGGAGGGAAAACCCGGAATGGCCCAGGGGCTGGGACTGGGATTACCTTGCTGGATTGGTCAGTCACCTTAGAACACAGATTTACTTTAACACTTAAAAAAATCTGGGTGGTCTATCTTACCTGCAACCATATATCTAACATGGGATAGAGTTAAAAATAGAACACTCATTTCTAACTCTCGGTTTAATATTCTGATTCCCGTGTTGTTCCAGGTAAAGAAATGGAAAAATGTTTGTCTACAACTGAGAACTAGTTAAAAGATGGGTTTTTATTTTTACTGTAAAATTTTTCTTAAACCAGTACTGTTCTCAGTAATATTTTTTTAAATTTTTTCAGTAATACAAAAAAAATTTTTTTTCAGTAATACCTTTATAAATGTTTATGATAAAAAGGATACTTTTCACTCAGTTTACAATGTGCATATGTGTGCTTTTCTTTTCCAACAATGTGTCTTTTACCGTCCTAATATTTAGCTCTTTACATACAGAGTACCTATTAAGGTGTCTACACAAATCATCCATGCTAAATTATAAAGAAATGCAGGCAGAAGAATACATTTAAACGCAAACTTATTATTTTCTTCTCTGTCATAAAAATAAAATAGGTTCATTTTGAATAGTTTAGTAAATAAAATGTGTTTTTTTAAAAGCAAAACATCCATTTAGAAATAATTTCTTTCCTAGGTGTGATTGGCTTTTTTGTTTGTTTACTTGTTTGATTTTTAAAAATTTTAAAATATTTCTCTTTGTGTATCACATTATATTTTGAATTTGAACGAATTCACACTATGTTTTTCAGATTAAAAAACAACATTTTACAGAGCATGTGTCTGTAGACAGTAAGGTATTTAGAATTAGACACTGAGGAGTCAAGACATATAAGACCCTTATCAAAAATACAAAACAGCATTTTGTGGAAAACAACATAACAGCCTGATTTTCTTGTCATTTCTAATTTTTAAATCATGGAATAACAAAATAAAAGCAAAATATATGGGATGTATGCAAATTTAGATAAAAACAGATGAGTGAAATGTTTTTTACATGGCTACATTTATCTTTGTAAATGTCCTTAAACAAATGCAATTCATTCAACACTATTTTATTATTTGTTGTTTTACAGCCACTATAATGTCAATTTGATACATGTAGTAAATTTTTCTTCAAGTTGAATAATATTCCTGTGTGTGTGTAGCAGATGCTTTTCTATACCAAATGATTCTAGTCTGTTCTCATCAAACACATAAAGTCATTTTGGAATTGCATGCATGCAAATGAGAATTACATGCATGTAAATTTGCATTTGAAATGACTAAATTCTCTTGCCATTTCCATTCTTTATTCTCAATAGCGAACTATTTTTCATATCTTAAAAGAACATATTTGTTCTAAACTCAGATGTTTATGATATTAAAGCCAAAAGCAGATGTTCACATCTAAGTGATAGGACCAGAACATTTATTGTTATGATGACCTACTTGACATTTAAATTTAAAACATTTTAGAATAAAGAGTATAAAGCTCCATAGGCCAAATTTTTATTTGGGACATTTTTCCAAAGCAAAAGATGACAATTATCATATCTAAACCATAACTATTTTATAAATCCAATATACTTTTAACAGATGTTTCCTTACAATATTATGAAAGGCAGATAATTTAGGGACTCATGAAAATTGCTAAGAGATATGTCTAATGTTAGAAGTTGGTTAAAATTATGTTCTTATTTTCAATTAGAGAAATTTCTAGTTAAATCCTTCAGATCAAGAGAGTAGATCACATGAAATTATCTAGTATCCTATAATGTCCTAAGATTTTTATTTCTTGTGATTTTTAAAAATAATGAAGATTCTCACATATTACAAAGCTGTAGTCATCAAGACAGTGTGGTACTGGCACAAAAACAGACGTAGATCAATGGAACAGAATTAAAAAAAAATGGACCTGTAACTATATAGCCAACTAATTTTTGACAAAGTAGGAAAGAATATTCAATGTGGGGTGTGGGGTGGGAAACAACAACAACAGTCCCTTCAACAAATCATAATAGGAAAACTGGACAGCAATATGCAGACAAATGAAACTAGATCACTTTCTTACACCACACAAAAAAATAAGTTCTAAATGGATGAAACACTTAAATGTGAAATAGGAAACCATCAAAGTCCTAGAGGAGAACACAAGTAGCAACCTCGTTGTCCTTGGCCATAGCAACTTCTTACTAGACACATCTCCAGAGGCGAGGAAACAAAAGCAAAAATGAACTATTGTGACTTCATCAGGATAAAAACTTCTACACAGTGAAGGAAACAGCCAACAAAGCTAAGAGGCAGCCTATGGAATGGGAGAAAATATTTGAAAATGACCTATTGGATAAAGGGTTATTAGCCAAAATCTATAGAGAACTTATCAAAGTCAACACCCATAAAACCAAAGAATCCAGTTAAGAAATGAGCAGAAGACATGAATAGACATTTTTCCAAAGAAGACATCCAGATGGCTAACAGACATATGAAAAGATGCTCAACATCATTTATTATCAAGGAAATACAAATGAAAACCATGTTGAGACACCACCTCACACTGTCAGAATGGCTAAAATTAACAACACAAGAAACAACAGGTGTTGACAAGGATGTGGAAAAAGGGAAAGCCTCTTATACTGTTGGTGGGAATGCAAACTTTTGCAGCCACTGTGGAAAACAGTATGGAAGAATCTGAATACAGATTCAAAATGGTACATGCACTCCAATGTTTATAACAGCATTATCAACAATAGCCAAATTATGGAAAGAGTTCAAATGTCCATTGATTGATGAATGGATAAAAAAGAGGTTTTATAAATGGAATATCATGATGGAATATTAGCCATGAAAAAGAATGAAATCTTTCCATTTCCCACTACATAAATGGAGCTAGAGTGAAGTAAGTCAGAGAAAGACAAATACCATATGATTTCACTCATATGTGGAATTTAAGAAACAAAACAGATGAACATATAGGAGGAGGAAAAAGAGAAAGAAGGAAACAATCCAAATGAGACTTAAAGATAGAGAGCAAACTGAAGGTTGATGGAAGGAGGTGGATGAGGGATGGGCTAGATGGGGGAGGGTATTAAGGAGGGCACTTGTTAGGATGAGGACTGAGTGTTGTATGTAAGTGATGAATCACTGACTTCTCCTGAAACCAATATTGCACAGTATGTTAAATAATTAGAATTTAAATAAAAATTTGAAGAAAAATAATAATGAAGATTCTCACAAGGAGATGATCCAAAGTTGTAGAATTTTTCAATTTTTGTCACTATGCTATAAATACATTGAGATTCTATATGACAGTGGAAACAAGTGTACAGCTATGAAAATATATTTATTTATCTATAAAGTATTTTTAAAATATTTATTTATTTATTTGTGAAAGAGGGAGATAGTACAAGCAGGGGGAGGGGCAGAAGGAAAGAATCTCAGGCAGTCTCCTCGTTGAGCAGGGAGCCCTATGCAGGGCTCCATCTCTCAACCCCTGAGATCATAACCTGAGATGAAATGAAGAGTTAGATGCTTAACCAAATGAGCCACCCAAACACCCCAAGATAAAATATTAATATAGCAATTGCTAGAGTTAGACTTTTAAAATCAGCAAAAAGACTTCTGAACCAGAAGTAGACTAAAAATCTGGAAGGCTTAGGGATTAATAGATCAAAACCTGAACACAAACCCAAAAGAGCTGTTAATTTAATACAAGTATAAAACTGAAGATGGTTCATAAAAGTAAACCATAAGATTGCAAATACATGTCCTCAGGTTCTTAGCATGATTTCTGAGTGTAATTTAATGTTTTATATTTCTTAAAGATGGATTTTCAGTTATTCCAGTATCATTTTGCTGAAAAGGTGATCATTTATCCACTAAATTGCCTTTGTGCCTTTATCAAACATCTATTGTCCGTATAAGTATGGGTCTATTTCTGGACCCTTTATTCTGTGTCATTGATGTATTCAACCTAATTCCAATATGATACTGATTTTATTACCATAGCTTTATAGTAAGTCTTGAAGTCAGGTAGGATTAACCCAATTTTCTTTTTCTTACTTGCTTTGTCTGTTCTAGATATTTTTCATTTCCACGTAAATTTCTAACACTGCAAGAACTAAAAATCCTGCTTACAACCTTTTGAGGGAGCTTGAAGTAACACCTTCCCCAGTCTATTCTTATAATAACTATAATCCTAGTTGACATCTTGACTGCACAGTCTATGAGAAACCCTAAAGTACCCAAGAGATCCTAAAAATACTAACTACAAAAACTGAGATAGAGACCTCCAGTTTCTGGTCTGAAAGTCACCATTCCATCCTAAGAAGTAAAAAGCTGAACAGACTGAAAAATCAACAACTTCTCAACCTTAAAAATAAAACAGCCAGTTATTTTATCAGCAAATTGGGTTTATCTAGGAGTAGCAGAGGAATTGCAATTTGGGACAAGCAAGGGATAGCCAAAACCACAAGCAAGTCTGGAGAACAAAGAACAAGATTGCTCTTTTATAGAGGAAAGAAGGGAGTTGGGAGGGGCTGTTATAAACAAAGTCCATTGGGGGAGATGGGTAAATGGGTAAAGGTGAGTGAGAGATACAGGCTTCCAATTATGGAATGAATAAGTCATAGAATAAAGGGCACACTATAGTGAATATAGTCAATGATATTTTAATAGCATTATATGGTGACAGATGGTAACTACACTACCATCTACCGTGGTAGTGAGCATAGCTTAACATATAGAGAAGTTGAATCACTATGTTGCACACCTGAAACTAATGGAATACACATTGTGAATCAACTATACTCAAATTTAAAAAAAAAATTAAGTCCATTAGAGTAAACTGGCTTTTCAGTGGCTGAATTGTTAGTCTCTCATTAGCTGGCTCCTGCTAAGTAGGGAGAAAATCTCCCTTCCTCTTGCTCAAGTGGTTCCTGTTGGGAATGTAAGGACTTCTTTTCCTACTGAGGTCTGCAATTGACAATGAGTGGCAGGACATGAGAACTTCCCCTTCTGGCCTCTGATTCCATTTTAAATGAAGCTCCCTTTACTCAATTTCATATCTTCCCCTTTTGATGAAGATCTTTTCCCAAAAGTATCAGTGATCAAGTGTCAGGTTTTCCACATTCAGTGGTCTTTGTCCCTTGATGCCAGGAAGGACCTTCCCTTTGTGTCATTTCCCACATTGTAAAATGCACAAAACAGAAAGTAGAATGGTAAATACAGGAAGAGAACATCAGCCTTTTATCCTCCAATATGAAGACAATGAATTGCCCAAACATAGGCACCATTGTTAAGACTTCCAATTAAAAGGACCCAGTGGGTGTATATAAGACCCCATAATATGTATTAGAATCTGTGAACCCATCGGCCAGTATAAAGTCATTAGCATCATTCAACCCAGACTTAGGTACTGTATTATTATACATTGAAAAGTTACCTTAAAAGTATGAGTATGTCAGAAAGCTTACAAATGGATCAATTTATATAGGCTGCCTTGCCTTATAGTGTCAAGAAATCTCACATTTCCATCCCAGGATTATGTGAAATTGAAGCAAGGAATGGGGTTAGGTAGGTTTAATACTCTAACCTTATAAAAAGGACCTGTGAAACAATTCAAGCATACAGTGACATTTGGAATTTCAGCAAAATTACTTATAGGATAAACTAAGGGCTCATTGATGTCTTGGGCAGATTGAGGTTTCTGATGGAAAATCCAACAATCAGAAAGGTTATCCCCTTTCTCAAGGAATTGGTAAAGGCAGAAAAGGGCAATGTCTTTCCATGAAAGAGAGAGAGAGAAGCAACAGTGAAGAAAAGATAGATAGGCTTGGTCCAGAGATCTTGGGAAAGCTTTCTGATTAAACAGCATCTGTTTCAATTATAGGGAATCTTTATTTTCAGATCACCAGGAGATCTAGTCAGGGTTTGGTGCTTTCTTTAGATTTGTCATATGAATCCAAGAATCTATTCCCTGGAGCTTGGAGGCACAAGAGATGTGCCTCTTGGGGGAACATCCCTTTCGACTATGACAAAGGTTTAGCTATTGATTCTTTGAGAGTAGCATTTTTGGTGGAAGTATCAATGAGGAGTTTTCTTTTGGCCTCCTGCAAGTTGGGTCTGGCATGATCATGAACCTTAATAATAGCCAGAGCAGCTGGCAAAAATATGGCATTTAATAAATTTGGACATAGGAACCATTTTTATTTATCCCAATTGGACGTTAAGGAAACTTCACTGTTTCCATGTCATCCTAGGTCATGAACTACCCCAAAGGCATACCAACTATCAGTGTCAATGTTTGAACTTGATACCTTGAAGAGCTACTTTATTTATTGGATATTGATTAATTCTGAGGAGAGGTTTTGAGGGATGTATTTGAATCTTGATGGAGGTACAGTGTGGATTCTGCCAATATCAGTTGATTTTGTCCATAAAGAAGATGGTACCTGATCTAGTAAGGACAAATGATCCATGTTCCCAGACTCAGCATTAGTGCTGTCAGAGCACATAAAAGATGTTGTGGGTCATTAAGTTCACCTGGTTGGAAATTTTGATTATTACTGTCAAATTCAAGAATCATTTTCCCTTTTGGGAGAAAGAAATTCCAGAGTGATGTTTTTCTAAGAAATCTCAGATCAGTAAATGAATAAAGGTGAAGAAACTATGGGGAAAAGTGTGGGTGTCTCAAAGAACCAGAATAAGAGGGAATATGTTCAGAGACAGGAAACTGTTGAGATTTATTGGAGACCCCATTATTTGAATCATTTCAGTACTCTAAGGCAGGTGTTGCGTTATAGCAATGGGCTTGAGCAACGAGTGTGTAGCTCCAGTGTCAGTAAGGACAGAGAGAAGTCATTTTCAATCTGAATTGTTGTCAATATGAGCCAATTAAGATGGAGGATTGGCAAAGCCCTTATATTTCCTTGGAGCCCTGTTTGGGAATTAGGAGGACACTGAAAAGGCTGGCTGAAGGACTCTGGATACCTGGAGTGCTTAAGTTTGTAACTTTTTTTTTTTTTCTAATATCCTGGATCTTTGCAATACGAGTAGAGACCATGAGGTTTTTGGTTTTGTTTGGGAGCCTCCATTTGCTGGAGTTGAAAATTAAGAGTTTTAGTAGTCTTCCTTTTAGTTGACTATCCAGGGTGTAGGCAAGCTGATTTGCCAAATTAACTAAATCTGCTGTAGACATAGTTTCTTAATCTATCCTGATCCTTTTAACTAAAAGAAAAAGATGCTGTTTCAGCCTGTTAATAAACGTAGAGCTAAATGCTAAGTGGATTCAACATCTAAAAGAAGACCAGACCTTACTCTAAAGAGAATTTGAAGTTGATTGTATTAGTCATGAACAGGTTAATCAGGCTTTTGTGTGCAAGCCTGAATTTTGTTTCAATGAAAAGGCTTAGGAGAAACTATTGGAATTGCTTAGTGGAGATTTCCAGTGAGTGTGCTAGCATCTTGCCAAAAGTTTAGGGTCAGTTTTTCTAAATCCCTTTAAGGATGTTCCTGGGGTACCTGGGTGGCTCAGTTCATTGTGTCTAACTCTTGATTTCAGCTCAGGTCATGACCTCAGGGTTGTGAGATCAAGCCCTACACTGGGCTCTATGCTGCTCAGAGAACCTGCTTAAGATTCTCTTTCTTTCCTCATCCACTCCCCCCACCCCTTCTCTAAAGAAAAAAAAAAAAAAAAAGATGTTCCCGTGTTCCCATCAGCCTACTTTCATCCAATGTTTGGCCTGGTCATCATCAACAAGCATGTGGACTAACGGCTTTACATCTATGAAACCAGGTTGATAAGTTTGAATGACTCTGTTGAATTCTTCAGCAAACCTATGGGGGTCCTCAGTTACTTTCAGAAACTAACTATGGTTCACAGTTCACCTTTAGTCAAGGGAACATAAGGAATTTGGGGGTTGTTTGGATCCTCAGAAGACTTAACCTTAGATTCAGAAAAGGAGAATGCTGAGTAGGTTAAGAAGAAAGGGAAGTTCAGTGAAAAGATTAGAAATGAGGGAAGGGGGGTGAGGAGTGGGGATGGTGCAGAGGGAATAGATGAAAATGGTGCCAGAAACATGGCCTGAGCACAAGATGTCTGCTGTGTGTCTGGAGACAAGGAAGATGGAAGCAGAAAAGGAAGTCTCAGAAATCATTTTGACTTCTTTCAATTGTGTGTTTGCCTCAGTTAATTTAGAAATAGTATTATGCAGAGGCAATTTTAGAACATTGAAAATGTTTGGAAGCCTCAAGGTACCAATTAAAATAGGTATCCCATTCATGTTTGTGGTGGTGGTGGTGATGGTGTTTAATTTTGGAGTCTCAACTATCTAATTTAGTTTTGAGAAAAAACAAGTTTGGGTAAATTGAAAATTCCCCATAATGGTCATTGAAGTTCTAAATTGTCTTTATCTAAGTTGGTCCAGTTAGTTAAAAATGCGCATGGGGAGGGATCATAGTTTTTAAACACAAAACCAGCCTTGGTCCCTGAAATGGGGTGCTCTCAGAGCATTTAATGACTATAACCCCTTTGCCGTGGGTTTTTCTCCAGAGCAAAAGAGAAATTCCTGAACAGCCTGATTCCAAAGGAGTTGGGCCAAATATCAGCACAATTTCAGTAGGGTCTGCTCAAATTCAAAGGAGTTGGACCAAATGCCAAATGAGTACTCACAAAAAGAAGACAAAGCTTTTAAAATTAAAAAAACCAAACCAAACAAAACAAAACAGATCCCAAATAAAACCTGGAGAATGTAAGACACAGAATGGAGCTCGAATCCAGGTGAAAACTTATCCTCAAACCCTAGAATTGAAGAGAAAGCAATGAGCTCAATGTGTACTGGCATCTGTTTGCTTGCTACCCTCAA
Organism: Nasua narica; assembly: GCA_028533885.1. Classification (NCBI taxonomy): domain Eukaryota; kingdom Metazoa; phylum Chordata; class Mammalia; order Carnivora; family Procyonidae; genus Nasua; species Nasua narica. The sequence continues at coordinate 51,577,837 of CM052802.1, forward strand.
AGTTGTTGTATGGGTCATCTCTGGATCCCACTCCTGACATCAAGTAATGTTGATCTTAAAAGTAAAAAATAGTTATTTTACCAATAAAAATGGTTTATTCAAGAATAACAGGACTTGCAATCAAGCTATAGCAAAAACTATTGGTAAGTCTGGAGAATATAGAACACTTTTATAAAGGAAAGGGGTGAGTTGGAGGGGCTGTTATAAATCAAAAGTCCATTAGAGTAAACTAAGAATTCAAATTATAGTGACTTTTTTATTGGCGGAATTGTGACAATATTTCATTGGCTGGCCTGTTCCTGGGTAAAGAGAAAATCTTTCTTCCTCCTTCTGGGGTAGTAAAATATCCTTCTTCCTATTTGGGAATATAAGATACATCTCTTCCTATTGGGCTCTGCAATTAATGGTGAGTGATATGGGTGAGAGCTCCTTCATCTGCTCCCAACTCCATTTTATATGAGGTTTCCTTTATTCAGTTTTACAAACTCTTCTTGGATTCCTAAGAAACAGGAAGACTGAAAATCTCTGCCCCCCAAGCTGGAGAGTCAGATGGGCATATACAGGGAGTCACAGCTTATCAGAGCAGAAACTTTCAAGTGGGATTTATAACTGAGGCAGGAAAGCCTGAACAGTACTTGATGAATTGTGGAGGCTCAGTGTAGACGTGTTTGAAAGTTAAAATTTCCAGGAAGACTCAGTCTTGGGGAGACTCCCACTCTATAATGAGGTTTACCTCAAGAAGTTTAACCAGCTTTCCACAGTAAGTATCAGAGAAAAATTTCCTCTGGCTTTTGACAGGGAAAGGAAAAAGGAATGATTTTTAAATATGCCAGAGTACTCTTTTCTCAACAAGGCTTGCCCCTAGAGGAAACTGGTTAACCAGATCCTAACTTTTTAGGGTATTATTAGACCCAGCCTGACCCAAGGGAAGGGAAATATCCAACTCTAGCCCACCTAGGCATCCTTTTCCATCTAAGAGAAAATCTGAGAAACTCTTATGATGTTCATAGTCAAGGGGCATAGACTCACCAAAAGACTGAGACCTAATCATTGGACTAAGACACGTTCTTCTCCACACGCCTTACCAGCACATTACTAAGGGCCATTTACAGCAGTTCTTTTTATCATCTTTATCTTTTTATCATCATATTATCTTTTTATCATGGAGTAAATATTTTCCAAAATTAATGTCAGACAACAAATGATAAATCCAGGAAGCTAAAAAAACAAAAATCCAGGAAGCTCAGAGAACACCAAGCAAGAATAATGCCAAACACAAAAAACACACACCTCAGCATGTAATTTTGAAGTTATAGAAAATCGAAGATAACGAGAAAAATCTTAGGGGAAGTCTAAAGGGGAACAAAAAACACCTTACATATAGAAGAACAAAGATAAGAATTATTATATCCAGCTTCTTTTCAGAAATCATGTAAGCGAGAAGAAAGTGGAATAAAGTATTTCCCTCTGTACACTATGACCTAGAAACTGTCTCAAGGACATAAACCGGGTTATTAAATTGTTTATATTGGATATTTCCCCTCTCAAGAATCGTTGTCCTCCATCACGTGATGATCACTGTCTTGAAAACAACTGTTTTATATGTCAACTTTTATTGTGTGAAACTATATTTTTGAATCAAAATATCTATTTTCATAATAGTCCATGATATTATCTCTTGAAATTCTTTGGTAAGTGTAAACAAGTTTGGAACAAAATTTTTTTAAAAACATAGAAACTATTGCATTACCTTTTATCTAGTTTAGTGCAAAATACTCTGGCAAACTTAAGTTCTTTCCAGGATAGTGCAGAATCTTCCTTGTATATACCATTGGCCCAAAGATCTCTAAAACATTTCTACCAGTTAATTACTATTGTTTTAAAGAAATTTTAAACATTCATATGTGTTTGCTATTTTCAAGGAAATGCAACCCACTTTTTTAAAGGTGTATTTATTTATTTTAGAAAGAGCATGAGCTGGGAGATGGGCAGAGGGAGAGGGAGAGAAACAGACTCTGACTGAGCACAAAGCCCTACTAGGGACTAGATCCCGTGACCCTGAGATCATGACCTGAGCCAAAATCAAGAGTTGGACACTTAACTGACTGAGACACCCAGGCACTCCAATGCAACCCCACTTTTAGTTGCAATGAAATAGAAAAGAATATTCAGTGCAATTTTATTTTGTAAATATATTTAATGATTTAGATGGAAACCATAATAAATACTTAGAATTGATTCTAAAAAAAAAAAAATCCACCCTTCCCATCCTGATCTTGAAGTAAGAGTAAGTTTCACCATGACTTTGGAGAAAACACATTTTTGTTTTCCTCCTGAGATCATGAGAGAAAGAAGGAGAGATACCATATATTGCAGAAGAAATAGGGAAAAAGAGGCAAATGAGACTGACAAGATGCAGAGATCACATTCAAGTAAAATTTCTCAAAGATTGCAAAAGTGAAAGATATTTTAAGAAATATGCTTGTAGCGCCCATTACTATTAATTTGATGACTAATATAAACCCTTTTCCATCTGCCTGCAGAAATTGTCCAAAATTTGAAAATACAAATGCACACTTAGAGGGATTATTATTGTAGGAGCTAAATTGAGCTTTATAATCACAGTGATAATAACAGGAAGAAGCACAGGGGCCCCAGAGCCAAGAGTAGGGGGGACCAGAAAACACAAGAAACGTTAATAAAACTTGATGAGACTAGAAACACCTTGGTTTATGAAAATCACGTCATGAAAGAATGTTAACTAGATCTCTATAAGTGGAGAAATGTGAATAATTTACTTGTATAGCCATAAACTCTAATACTTAGAGTACTCAAATGGAATATATGCAGTTTGTATTGACATTACAGTGAAGAGATTCTATTTATTTACTATTTATTTACACAAGAAAGGTGACTAGAGGAAAAACAGTAAGACAATTATCTACTGATTATAGTAGAATAAAATAAACACATAAATTTTATTAAATTTTTAGGCTAAGTTCTATAACTTTCTCTTCTATTTTTAACATTTTAAACATAGACACACTAATGATTTACTTAAAAATCAAATATAACCAATGACCATATGTCAAAGAATGGGTTTTCCTAGAGAATGAAAATATGTCATTATTAGGAAATATACACTAAGAAAATATAAAGTTAGTGCTACCTTAGACATAATATCCTATTGCATCTTCATACTTGTTGCTAGTTTATATCAGATTTTCAAAATTGACAAGTATGTCATTCAGAGCCTAAGCTCCTTGTTTTCATTCAATTCTAATATTAATTGATATTCTAAATATTAATTTTTAATCTTAAAAATTATAATAAAATTTTAAAACTGACATTGAATTTTCAGTTTTAAAAAGTTTTAAAAACTTTTTTATGTTCTGAAATGCATAATTTTATGTTTTGGAATGTATAATTCTAACTCAAAGAAATAGAAAAGGGAAAAAGCTCCTGAGAAGATGCATAGAGAGATAAAATGACATTTAAAATAGAAATAGAATAGAAAATGAGTAACAAATATTCTTTAAATATTTAGAATTCAACATACCTTTAGAATTAGTGGAACATTCTCAATGAGACCAAAAGTTTACATTTCTCTTGCATTCAATTCTCCATTTTATAATTGTCCTTTGTTCATGTTAGGCATGTTTCAGATTGGTTGGTTTGTTTAACAGACAGAGAGACACAGCCAGAGAGGGAATGCAAGCAAAGGGAGTGGGAGAGGGAGAAGCAGGCTTCCTGATGAGCAGGGAGCCCAATGTGGGGCTTGATACAGAGCTTGATCCCAGAACCCTGGGATCATGATCTGAGCTGAAGGCAGCTGCCTAAAGACTGAGCCACCCAGGCGCCCAATGTTTCAGAATTCTGATGGCTTATGATCAAGATCAAGAAATTACAGGAAACATACACCACTCATATGGTCATGATATTCACAGTTGGGAATATTAGACAAAAAGCAAATGTTCTTTGTAGTTGACATATGAATGATAATGGAAAAAAATTTTTTTTTGATTATGGAAAAATTTTGGTTAAAATAATAATGTACCATTTTAGTAATTGAAAATATGCATCTGAATTCATATTTATTGTTCAATTCAAAGGGTTAGGGAAGTAGCTGAGCATTTTGAAAGTAATATTCTAAACTTAATTTCCTAATGAAGAACTTGAAAAATAAAATCTTTCTTAAAAAATTATAATAATCTAGCAAATGAAGCAGTTTAAACTTCAAAAGCTTCAGGATTTTCTTTGACTAACTGCCAACATTTACAAGAAGCTCTGTATTTTTTCTTATAACTTATTGTACTTTAGAAGTCTTACAAAGAAGAGTTCAACTACTTTCAAGCTTAATGAATTTAAAATGTTATTTGTTACTTCTTTGAAAATCCTACCTTATCCACAGTGTGAAAACTCCCAAAGTACATGGGATTTCAAAGATTTCTGGTTCAGGGAGAAATTTCTTAAGCTTTTCTGAAACAACCAAACAAACACTGAAATTCTGAAATAAACCCAGGGCATCATGTGGCTCATTTATAATTCTCTTCTCGTAACAAGCAAGACAAAAATCTTCCTTCAAGTATTTGATTAGAATCAGTACTTGTACTTTGCAGAATTTCTCAGTCACATAGGCTCATTTTCTCAGTTGGTTGAGGAGGATGGTATAGAAAACAAATGATCATGATCATCATTTTAAAAATAACCAGCTTCATTTTACTTACTTACCATACAACTGTAGTGTACTTTGTTTCTTTTTTTTATGCACTCAATTCAACAAAAACCTACCAAAGCTCTACTTTTGATAAAATATAAGCAGTAGGTGCTGTGGGGCACAAAGCAAACATCTGTTCTTAAAGAGCTGATAATCTGTTTAAGAATATATGCTTATTTTTTTAAAATAAATATAAATAAAAATATAATCCTTTCAATATGAAAGAGTAAAAATATTATGGGCTTTAGCCATGACAGTGAATTTTTTCAGTAGAAATAAGCAGGAAAGACCCTAAACAACTGACATTTAAGATAGTTCTTGAAAGATATGCTGAATTTCACCTTATATCACAAATGATCTGTTCTTTAGGCATGTTTTGCTAAAGTCTCATGAGAATTCAAGGACTTGGGAGCACATATAATTCTTGATACCCAAAGCTAAACTTGCTTCCAGATACAAGCTGCCCAGTTGAGATGTCAATAGTGTTATCAATAGTTGTTTAAAGACTGTATCACCAATTTATATTCAGTCCACAAATATCCTTAATCTCCAAATAGTCCCTTACAGAGTTTATTATTTGAAACAGATGAAGAAAATAAAATAATCAATGTAACAGTGTGAGATAATACTGTAGTAGAACAGAAACAGACATTATGGAAATTTTGATATATCATTTGGTGGTAAATATAATGAAGTGGTTAGAGGAATGATATCTAGTTATATAATCGTCTTCAATCTCAATTTCATATTTATTACATACTCTGTGTTATTATTGGCAAGTTACTTCCTTTCTCTGTGTTTGTTCCCACAACTGTAATAGTAGCCTTATCAATGTTCTATCCATTAAACAAACATTTGTTAAACATTTAGTAGATAGTGTTCAAAGCATCAATGAATAAAAAAAAAAAAAATCCGCACATGTGACACTTAATTCTGGTGTAATGGACAAAAAACAATAAATACTACAAATAAGTAGGATATATTGTGTGCTAGAAGTGCTAAGTGCTGTGGGAATAAAACAGTTGAAAGGGGTTCAGAAGTGCTCATGGGAGTTTTCCAATTTTGGTAGTATAATGCAAGCAGGCTTTATTGAGAAGATAAGATTTCATCAAGGCCTCAAAAGATATGACAGAGTGAGCAATACTATGTAGAGGAAAAGAATATTCCAGGCAGAAGGAACATGTCTGGCATGTTTGAAATAACACAAGAAAGGAGTATATTTGGGAAAGACAGAGTGAGAGGACCCAAGGAAAAAAGGAAATCAAATAGGATGTCAGACTGTTTGGTGCTTTGCTGGCCATTTTTTTTAAGTATTTGGCTTCTATTATGAGGTAGTCGCTGAAGATTTCTGAACAGAAAGTGACACAATTTGACTTATATTGAATAGAATGACCTAGGCTGTGGGGTAAGAAGAGGCTAGGTAGCATGGTAGATATGAAATACATCACATATGAAATAGTGGCTACACTGGCTTGGAAGCAACAGAGCTGGTGAGTGGTGATCAGATTCTTGATGTAAAACCAATGGGATTTCTTTTCTTTTTTTTTTTTTCCAATTTCTAGTCCACTTTTTTTTTTATATTAACATATAATGTATTATTTGCTTCAGGGATACAGGTATGTAAATCATCAGTCTTACACAATTCACAGCACTCACCATAGCACATACCCTCTCCAATGTCCATAACCCAGCCACCCTATCCCTCCTCACCTCGCCCCAGCAACCCTCAGTTTGTTTCCTGAGATTAAGAGTCTCTAATGGTTTGTCTCCCTCCCCGGTCCCAGCTTGTTTCATTTTTTTCCTTCTCTACCCACCACAACTCCCCACCCTGCCTCTTGAATTTCTCATATCAGAGAGATCATACAATAATTGTCTTTCTCTAATTGGCTTATTTTGCTTAGCATAATACCCTTTTTAGTTCCATCCACGTTGTTGCAAATGTCAAGATTTCATTTTCTGATGGCTGCATAGTATTCTACCAATGGGATTTCTAATGGAGTAACTATGGAGTGCAAGGGAATAAGAGGAGAAGAATGAATCCAAGAACTGGGACCAGAGGTAATAGAAAGATGGATTTGACATTGAGATGATACCATTGGTGGAGAAGGTTTGGTAGGGAAGTTCTGAAGTTTTCTTTGGCACATGTTCAGTTTAAATGTCATGTGGAGATATTAAGCAGAAGATGTAAATTTGGATGTATGTGTCTGGAATTCAGGGAAAAGGCTGTAATTCAGATGGGAAATACAAATTTGGAAGTTGTCAGTAAAGAGTTATCATTTAAAACTATGAGACTCGGTGAGTTAATTAAATTAAGAAGCGTAGGTATAGGATAGAAGTTCAAGAATTGAGTCTTGAGGGACTCTAGTGATTGGCAAGTTTGGAGTGAAGAAGAAAATGAATCAGAGAAGTTTGAGAAAAAGTCAGTTCCATAAAAGTGAAACAAAAGAGCATGGAGTCTTAGAAGCCAGGTGATGAAACTCTAGCCGACAAAATAATTTATTTCCAAGTGGAAGTGATAAACCACAATGAATGCTCTTGGCAACTAAAATAGTATAGGGACTAAGATTTAACCTCTGGATTTAACAATATATAAGTAACTGGTGACTGACTAGAGTGGTTTCACTGGAGTGAATGATAGCAAATCATCTGGAGTGATGATAGCAAAATATTGCCTTTATTCAGTTTAAGAGGGAGGGAAAGAGAGGAATATTGAAGACATTAAATATGGAAAATTATTTCCAGGAAATTTGCTGTGATACTCAACAAGGAAATGGGAAAATAGCTGGAGAGTAAATGGGTCAAGGAGGATTTTTTTAATGGAATTGGTCACAGCATAACTGTATATTTAAGGAAATTGTTAAAGAGTTATTAAGGATTGAGGAGAAAAGGGGAAAGTTCTAACCAGGCTCTTGAGTGAAAGAGGGTACAATTTAATGCACAATAGGAGGGGCTATTATAGTTAGGTGCAAAAATAGTTCATTTTTTATAATAGAACAATAGGTGGTAATGAATTAACAAACAGATATTATAGAGTGGATTTTTTTGCGAGGTATCTCTCATTACTTCAGTTTTCTCATAATAATACAAAGCAGTACCATCTACTGAGAGTAGATGGGGATAGAGATATGAGGTGATAGAGAAGATAGAGAATGAGGTGTCAGGAGTTTAAAAATAAAGATTATATAAAATACCCCTATAGAAAAGTGGAAATGTAGACTAGGGAAACTGTGTTTTTCAGGCTAGTTAAATGACTTTTTGAAGCTTATGATCATGAATTTAAAATAAGAACAGCCTCCATGGGATATTTATTTCTCTAACCTTAATCAGCTACATAGATGTAGAATAGAGGAAAAATCGGTTTTCATTAGAATTGTAATTTTGACAAGCTTGTTTGCAGAAATAAAAAAGGACCAAAAGAGCAAAGAGGATACCAAAACGTTTGATGATACAATTATTTCTCCCAAGCTGGGCAGGTATGTGAGAAAGTGCAAACATGGTAGAATAAATCAACTTTACTATATATGAAGAAAATTATATCCATTTTATAAATCAACCTTATACACACACCTACATTTCCATGCTAATCAGTTTTGATTTTCATTTATGTTAGCACTGGTGTGTTTCACAACTTTTACACAGGTTACTTGAGCTTTAACAATTTCTAAGAAAGGAGAAGTTTTTTTCAATAACTTTCTAAAATAGACATTATTTCCTTCACTTTACAACTTAGAATGAGAATCAAAAAGATTGAGAAATATTCCAAAGCCCACGGAGCAGGGAGTTTGCTTCTCCCTTTCGCTCTGTCTGCTGCTTCGCCTACTTGTGATCTCTCCCTCTCTGTCATATAAATAAAAAAAAACAGTGATTTGAAGTATTTATGGAAACATGAGTGAATGAATACAATGAAATGTGTAACCATTCTAAACTCTACTCCACTTGAGTAAAATGTACTTAGCTATGGAGACCACATATGAATTATATTTTCTGGCATCACGGAATTTAGTATTCTTTTTTTGACTCTATTAAAACTATCTGTATTCATATTCTAAATCAGATGGACTTTGTTTTCTTTCTATTGTTTAGTTTTCTCTTCCACTCCATTTCATTTGTTTAAACAATATTATGAATTCTCAATATTAATCAAATATTATCAATTACAAAATGACACAGATAGACATTATGTCGCCAAACCTCACATTCCCAAGCACAGTAACAATCAGCAACTTGTTCAGATTCTAGTCTCTTCTGGAACCACTTACTTTGACACAATGGAAAGAAAAATTTAATTAATATTGCTATGTCCATCAAATTGAAGTTCTCTTGTTCTGAGAAGAACTGAACAGTTATATGTACATATATCTTTTACAATAAAGTGCTAAAAAAAAAAACAAAAACAAAAGTCCACTTGGATCTCGTGCTGTTTCGATATAATTTACAAGAAAAATAATTATTTTCACATCAACATGAACAATGTCATCATGAGTTAATTTTTTTCTGAAATTTATTTTAATTATAAAGAACTTAATTGATATTTCCTTGAGTATTAGTAGCGTACAGCATCAGTCAAAATGATTTAAGTGCTTTTATTTTAAAAAATACGGTCATTTAAAAATATCCAGGATCGATCTATCATTCTCTCTCTCTCTCTCCCTCCCTCTCTTGCTCTCCATTGTTTTTTTTTTTTCCTGAAATATTACTTTGAAATTTCCTGACAAAACAATAAAATATTCTTCTTTAGGCTATTTTTTTCTAATTTTTTAGTCGTAATTTAATATATGCTGGTAGAATTCCAGTAACGTTAGTGCCTTAATGTTCTTGAAATAATGATGAAGTAGTACAACATTTGGAATTTATGAAAGCTTGAATGCTATCTTGAAGACCAAGTTTTCAAATTGAAGAAAGAATCACAAAAAATTATTTAAATTAATATCAGTCAGTATATAGGCATATAAAATGTTTATTGATTTTTTCTGTTATTTTTAAAGAGTTACATTATAAGTTAAAGTCCTATTATTAAATTGATGGCTTTTGTCTATGAGTAAAATATGTAGGTCTAATGACTGACAATATGCTTGTTAGAAACAGGCCACATCACTTTGCCTGCTAGACCAGATACCATGGCAACACCTGGTTAGTGAAAGTTGAAGAAATATTTTGTAGTTTTGCATTTGTTAGAGCTGCTGGACTGTAACAGATATGCATTAATTGGAAGTAGATGTGACAGCTTGCAGCAGTTACTAAGATAGGAAGCAAACCATCAGCACCTGTCAAGGCTAAGGACTGAAAAAAGATGAATCAAATGCTGTGATGTGTGACTTCAAACACAGTGTCACTTTTGTGTATTCATCATTTGTAAAAAGTGTGGGGAAATGTGGGATTTTGTTAATATATAAATATTTTCATCAGTGTCTTAAGATATGAAAAAGAATCATTGCCTGTCAAGTTAAAAAGGGGTAAATTATAAATTCAAAAGAACACATAAAACTTTGACAGTTCTAATCATGTACCATCACCATGATTTCACAGTGCAAGATGCATGTATGCATGAAAAATATTCCAAATAGGAGTCGGCAGTTTAAGTACAAAACCAACATTGCCCTTTTTTCTGACAGATTAAATGTGATCAGTTTTAGATAACAAAGCCCTCCAAAATTAAAATAAAATTTTCATACTCTTCAATCATAGCCAGAAAACTCATTTTATCAATAAGGTCATTTTTTCAATATGCTGAAAAACACAAGATATTGTTTCCATTCTTTGATCAGTACATTTTCTGTAAATGTATCTACATTTACGATTCTAACAATTCACTAATAATTATGTATAGCAGACTCATAGCTAGAAGGAAATACACAAATAACTTCTTTTCTATTTGCTTGCTGTTGATTTCACTTCCTATATATTTTTGCTGGTAAAGTAAGGTTTCTATTTGACTAAACTATAACATTACAAATTTCAGTATTTTGGAATTTTGAGAATATTTAGGAAGATAGGAAAGGAGATGGAAGGGTAGAGTTGCAGCTCTAAATATAATGTTCAAATCTTTCCAAACAAATAAAATTGAAGTCATTATTAATATGTAACTGTTAACTTTAAGTAAGCCGAGAGCAACTACACACAAAACAAAGCAAAACAAAACACATATGGCATAATTTCATATTAATTGGGAATAATGTCTTATGGAAAATAATGATTTTTTTCAAAACAACTTAGTTGTTCCCCTCCTCCTTCTCCTCCTCCTTCTTCTTCTCTAAAATTTGAGTATAGTTGACACACAATGTTACATTAGTTTCAGGCACACAACATAGTGATTAAGCAACACTTTACCTTATACTATGATCACCACATGTGTAGCCTCCATCTGTCACCATTCAACCATATTACAATGCCATTGATTGTATTCTCTATGCTATGCCTCTTATTCTCATGACTTACTCATTCCATAACTGGAAGCTTGTATCTCTCACTCCTCTACATCCATTTTGCCTATCACTTCATCATTCTCCCCTCAGGCAACCATCAGTTTGTTCTTAGTATTTATAGATCTGATTCTGATTTTTGTTTATTTATTCATTTGCTTTGGGTTTTTTTTTTTTTTTAGATTCCACATATGAGGGAAATCATATGGTATTTGCTTTCTCTGTCTGGCTTACTTCACTTAGCATAAAAACTTAGTCTTAAAATCCCTTAGTAATGTGCCATTTTTAAGATGACTGTTTATCTAATAAAGGGCAATATATCCTTTAATGTTGAGCTTGATTAAATAACTGTTTTGCACCCTGAGACATGGTTTGGGAGAGAAAGGGATTTCAGGTGCTGCGGAGGAGTAGGAGCCCTGGTCACAAAGAAAGGCGAGAGAGTGGAGAGCCCAGGATTAGACATAAGGAGAATACTTTTCCAAGGCCATTGACTGGGAAAATGAGCAGGACTGATTTTCATGAGTTTTTGCCACCAGTAGGGCTCAATGATTGGAATTTTAGAGATCTGTGGGCTTGACTGGTATAGAGACCTGAGGGAGCTGTCCTCCTCCTAGAGAGAAGGCAAGCAAACAACCCCAGGAAAGACAGTATGATATGAGGATCTCCTAAGGTGGATGGGGTGAGACTGGTCCCTCTTCTTGGAGGGCATCTGTGAGAGATGGAATTGCCTCTCTGGGGACAAAAGAATCAGTAGGTGTCATTTCACTCCCTTGCCCTTTGGCACTGACAGAGACACCGGCTGAGGGTGGCTAGCGCACACACTGGCTGTTTAGTCTACTTTACTCCAAATCCCACACCCCTGTGCTCTGGCATGACTGCCCTCTCAAAGTCCAGCACAGGTTCCCACCACAGCAAGCCCCTAAAGTTTGGAATTTTAAAAGTTAGTAAGTTTGGCTGGGATAGAATCCAAAGTGTGCTGCATTGCTCCAGGCAGGAAAGCAACCCGGACACAGCCAGTGTGGAAATAGGGATCTGAAAAACACCTAAGACACATGAGGGGAAATTATTTGCAAGCATGAACTCCCCTTTCCAGGGACAAAGGAACTGGCTGGTGCCATTTCCCTCCCCAACCCCTTAGCATAAACCAATTTCAGTAAACAGTACAGTGCCAACACTGGCTGTATAACCTGCTTACACCAAGTCCTGCCCACCTGTGCTTTGCTGGTACTGCTTTTCTCAGGCAAGTGTGCCTAAGGATCAGAATAGCAGACCCCTTCCCCAGAAGACCAGCACAACTCTTCCCCCTCCCCCTGCCATGTACCACATCCACTGACCAGAGAGTTCTACAAAGCTTCAGTCTTAGCAAAAATAGCATCAGGTCTCATTTAACAATCAGGCCAGATCACACCTAGTTAAAATGCACCACACTCTGGCCAAAGTCCAAACACTGCCCCTTGCCAACAAAGAGAAACTCTGGAGATGACTGACCTGAGAGATAGAGCAGCCATAACACCACAGCAGAGTTGAAGCATCACACATCAGAGAGACTTCCTGAAGCACCAGATCTTGGACACTATATGACCTCTTCTCCATAAAGCCATTACCGCAAAAGTAGGAAACATAACAGGAATAACTAACACACAGAAGACACAGACCTAGACAAAATGCCAAGATGAAGGAATTGATTCCAAAAGAAAGAACAAGGAAAGCTCATGGCCAGAGATCTAATTGAAAAAGATAAGTAATATACCTGATACAAAATTTAAAGCAACAGTCATAAGGATACTAACTGGACTTGAGAAGAGCATGGAAGAAATCAGGGAGATGCTTGCCACAGAGATAAAAGAGCTAAAAAACAGATAGAAATGAAAAATGCAATAACTGAGATTCGAAACCTACTGGATGTAATGATCACAAATATGCAAGAAGCAGAGGAACAAGTAAGTGAAATAAAAAATAAAAATATAGAGAATAATGAAGCTAAGCAAAAAAGAGAAAGAAAAGGGGTGCAGGAGTGGCTCAGTGGGTTAAAGCCTCTGTCTTCGGCTCAGGTCATGATCTCAGGGTCTTGGGATCTAGCCCTGCATCTGGCTTTCTGCTCAGCAGGGAGCCTGCTTCCCCCTCTCTCTATGCCTGCCTCTTTGCCTACTTATGATCTCTTTCTATCTGTCAAATAAATTAATAAACTATTAAAAAAAAAAACAAGAAAGATGGCAAAAATATTTTGGGGTGGCTGGGTGGCTCAGTGGGTTAAAGCCTCTGCCTTCGGCTCAGGTCATGATCTTAGGGTCCTGGGATTGAGCCCCGCATCAGGCTCTCTGCTCAGTGGGGAGCCTCTTCCCCTTCTCTCTCTGCCTGCCTCTCTGTGTACTTGTGATCTCTCTCTCTCTCAAATAAATAAATAAATAAATAAATAAATAAATAATCTTTAAAATAAAAAGAGAAAGAATGATGGATCATGAGAATAGACTTAGGGAATTTAGTGACTCCATCAAACAATAAATTTGTATCATCACAGCTTCAGAAAAGGGAGACAGAGAAGGGGTGCAAAAGGTTTATTTGAGAAAATAACAACTGAAAACTTCCCTAAGCCAGCTCCTAAACCCAGGAGGCACAGAGAACTCCTATAAAAATAATTTAAAAAGTAGGTCAACACTAAGACATATTATAATTAAATTTGCAAGATATAGTGACTAAAAAAAATCCTAAAAGCTGCAAGACAAAAGAAGTCACCCACTTACAAGGGAAGACCCTAAGGCTAGCATCAGATATTTCCACAGGAAACTTGCTAAACCAGAAGAAAATGGCATGATCTATTCAACATGGTGAATGGGAAAAATCTTTAGCTAAGAATACTCTATCCAGGAAGCCTTTATTCAGGATAGAAAGAGAGATAAAGCGTTTCCCAGATAAGCAAGTACTGAAGGAATTCGTTACCACTGAATCAGCTCTGCAAGAAATATTAAAGGGACTATCTTTTTTCCACTGGATATTTTTTCCTGCTTTGTCAAAGGTTATTTGACAGTTATATACAGAAGAATGAAACTCGACCATTCTCTTACACCATACACAAAGATAAACTCAAAATGGATGGAAGACCTCAATATGAGACAAGAATCCATCAAAATCCTAGAGAAGAACATAGGCAGTAACCTCTTTGACATCGGCCACAGCAACTTCTTTCAAGACAGGTCTCCAAAGGCAAGGGAAACAAAAGCAAAAATGAACTTTTGGGACTTCATCAAGATAAAAACCTTCTGCACAGCAAAGGAAACAGTCAACAAAACAAAGACACAACCCACGAAATGGGAGAAGATATTCACAAATGGCACTATAGACAAAGGTCTGACATCCGAGATCTATAAAGAACTGCTCAAACTCAACATTCAAAAAACAGATAATCAAGTAAAAAAATGGGTAAAAGACATGAACAGATACTTCTCCAATGAAGACAAACAAATGGCTAACAGACACATGAAAAGATGTTCATCATGATTAGCCATCAAGGAAGTTCAAATCAAAAATTGAGATATCACCTTACACCAGTTAGAATAGTAAAAATTAACAAGGCGGGAAACAACAAATGTTGGACAGGATGTGGAGAAAGGGGAACCCTCTTACACTGTTGGTAGGAATGCAAGTTGGTGCAGCCACTCTGGAGAACTGTGTGGAGGTTCCTCAAAAAATTAAAAATATTGCTTCCCAGTGACCCAGCCATTGCACTACTGGGTATTTACCCCAAAGATAGAGATGTAGTGAAAAGGGCCATATGCACCGCACTGTAATAGCAGCAATGTCCACAATAGCTGAACTGTGGAAAGAGCCGAGATACCCTTCAACAGATGAATGGATAAAGAAGATGTGGTCTGTATATACAATGGAATATTACTCAGTCCTCAGAAAGGATGAATACCTAACTTTTGCATCAACCTGGATGGGACTGGAGCAGATTATGCTGAGTGAAATAAGTCATGTGGAGAAAGTCAATTATCATATGGCTTCACTTACTTGTGGAACATAAGGAATAGCATGGCAGACATTAGAAGAAGGAAGGGAAAAATGAAGGGAGGGGGAATCAGAGGGGGAAATGGACCATGAGAGACTGTGGACTCTGAGAAACAAACTGAGGGTTTTAGAGGGGAGGAAGTGGTGGGATGGGTTGGCCTAGTGATGGGTATTAAGGAGGCACGTAGTGCATGAGCACTGGGTGTTATATATAAACAATGAATCTTGGAACACTACATCAAAAACTAATGATGTACTGTATGGCAACTAACATAACATAATAATAATATATATATATATTAAAGGGAACTCTCTGAATAAGAAGGAAAGACTGAAAATGACAAAGACAAGAAAAGAACAGAGAAAATCTCTAGAAATGATGATAAAACAATAATAAAATGACACTAAATACAAATCTATCAATAATCACTCTGAAATAAATGAACTAAATTCTCCAATCAAAAGACATAGGTGTCAGAATGAATAAAAAATCAAGACTCATCTATATGCTGCCTACAAGAGACTCATTTGAGACCTAAAGATACCTCTAGATTGAAAGTAAGGGATGGAGAAACATTTATAATGCTAATGGATGTCAAAAGAAAACCAGAGTAGCCATACTTATATCAAACAAACTAGACTTCTTTTTTTTAAGTATTTTGTTTATTTATTTGCCAGAGGGAGAGAGCTCACAAGCAGGAGGAGCAGCAGGCAGAGGGAGAAGCAGCCTCCCTACTAAGCAGGGATCCCAAAGTGGGACTTGATCCCAGGACTCTGGAATCATGACCTGAGCCGAAGACAGACACTTAATTGACTGATCTACCCAGGCATCCCTGAACTAGAGTTCTTTTTTAAAGGTTTTATTTATTTATTTATTTATTTATTTATTTATTTATTTATTAGAGAGAAAGAGAGAGAGAGAGAGATCACACAAACTGGGGAGATGTAGAGGGAGAGGAAGAGAGAGAATCTCAAGTAGACTCCACGCTGAGTACAGAGCCCAAAGCAGGACTCAGTCTCATGACCCTGAGATCATGAGATGAGCCGAAATCAAGAGTTGGACACTTAACTGAGTGACCCAAACACTGCCAAATAAACTAGATTTTAAACTAAAGACTGTAAGAAGAGAAATGAAGAAGGGCATTATATCATAATAAAAGGGTCTATCCAAAAAGAAGCCAGGAGAAGAAAGTAAATAAAAAATATTAAAGTATTATATACAAACAACAATATTAAACATTATATAGAAACAACAACAACAAAATACCTGTAGAACAGGTCAACAAAACCAGGAGTTTATTCTTTGAAGAAAATAATAAAATTGATAAACCCTTGGCCAGATTTATCAAAAAGAAAAGAAACAGGATGCAAATAAATACAGTCACCAAAAAAAAAAAAAGAGGAGAAATAGAACCAATACCACAGAAATGCAAATGATTATAATAGAATATTATGAAAAATTATATTCCTATGATTTGTATTACTAGGTGCAAATTCCAAAGCATACAAAACTACTGATTCAAAGGGAGCACATGCCACCCCAATGCTTATAGCAGCATTATCAATAATAGTAAAATTATGGAAAGAATCCAAATATCCATTGACTAATGAACAAATAAAGAAGAAGTGGCATAGGCTGCCTGGGTGGCTCAGTTGGTTCAGCAACTGCCTTTGGCTCAGGTCATGATCCTGGAGTCCCAGGATCGAGTCCCGCATTGGGCTCCCTGCTCTTCGGGGTGTCTGCTTCTCCCTCTGACCTCTCCCCTCTCATGCTCTCTCTCTCTTTGTCTCAAATAAATAAAATAAAAATAAATCTTTTAAAAAAAAGAAGTGGCATACACACGTGCGCGCACACACACACACACACACACACACACACACACACACACACACACACACTGGAATATTACTCAGCCATAAAAAAGAATGAAATCTTGCAGTGACGTGGGTGGAGCTAGAATGTATTATGCTAAGCAAAATAAGTCGGTCAGAGAAAGACAAATACCGTATGATTTCACTCATATGTGGGATTTAAGAAACAAAACAGATAAACTTAGGAAAAGAAAATAAGAGGCCAATGTGTAAATAGACTCTTAACTATAGGGAACAAACTAAGGGTTACTAGAGGGGAGGAGAGTGGAAAGATGGGTTAAACAGGTGATGAGGATTAAAAAGTGCACTTGCTGTGATGAGCACTGGGTATTGTATGTAAATGATGAATCACTAAATTCTATACAGTGTGTTCACTGTGTGCTAACTGGAATTTAAGTAAAAACTTTTAAGAAAAAGAATTAAAATATAAATAAACAAATCATATCTCTAATAAACCAGAATCTTACTTAACTCAAAGTAACTTGGAGACAGCTATCATGCAGATCTTCCCAATACCATATATTCACAGGCTAAGAAAGTATTTATGTATATTCAATTCCAAAAGTCTAACCATATGATAAAAAGTATTCAACATTGTCTTTTAAATTAATGAAACTATTTCATAACACATATTGTTATTAGACAAGATGTTTACACTATTATGCTTTTTACAGGCATATTTTTTAAGTAACTGTAAAAAAAGTTAAAAAAAAAAAGTAACTGTAATGATGTACTATGTTTCAAGGAAAAAAAAGATTTACCCATATAAACATGATTTACCCTTTTTTCAAGGGCTGCATACTTTTTTCCTATGTACTTCAGATAAATTTTAATATATACTATTTTAGAAAAACATTTTAAACCTCAGTTTATCAAATATAATGATAAATAGCCCTTCCTCTCTGCCTCATTTTTGGAATACATTATGTGATAGGAACTGTGCCAGTTGTTGATGAAAAAATTCCAAAGCAATGCAGCCCATGTTTCCATACATGATTACTTTCTCCCGAAGTGGTTTCCTTAAAAATGTTCCTTAGCATGATATGTCCTCAAATAAGTCTATAAAGAAAACAATTGAGGAAAGAAAAAAAAAGCTTTATTCTTTTTTTTTCAAAATTTTATTTTTTATTATTTCTTTAAATATTTTTCTTTACTTATTTGACAGAGAGAGAAACAGCAAGAGAAGGAACACAAGCAGGGGGAGTGGTAGAGGGAGAAGCAGACTTCCTGCTGAGTAGGGAGCCTGACAAGGGCCTTGATCCCGGGACACTGGGATCATGACCTGAGCCAAAGGCAGACACTTAATGACTGAGCCACCAAGGCACTCAGATAAAGCTTTATTCTTTATTGCAACAAAACTACTCTGTAAAAGGGTAACTGCTCTGCCTTCTGTCAATTAGTCTGTCAAGCACTTAAGCTATTAACCAAAAAAGGAAATAGAAAACAGGAATATGAGGTGGGGAATGGGAAGGCAGGGTAATAGGTGATTCACTAAGATAGTTACTGTGGACCCTAATGTGGGGATTGAACTCGTGACCCTGAGATCACAAACTGAGCTGAGATCAAGAGGCAGACACTTAACTGAGCCATCCAAGCACCTCTCCTTAACATATTATTAAATATCACAAGTGGAGGGGCTAAGAGTGCATATATCTGAGAATATAAATCCTGTGGTTTTGAGTTCAAAAGAAAAATGTCTGCTTTTCACTTGAGATCCAAAACTATTGACTCATTTGGATTGATGAAAGATTCATACCGTTTTCCATTCCTTCACTTGTTCAAAAGTAAACCCTTCCCTATTGACCAAGTCCTAATTACACAGCTCAGAATCCTTCTCAAGGCATGACATCTTGTGAAACATTTTAACTGACTGAGTCACCCAGGCACCCCAGATCTTGTGAAGTATTTTAAAGAAATGTAATGACTCCAGCTTTGTTCCTTTTCAAGATAGCTTTGGCTATTTGGGTTATTTTGTGTTTCTCCAGGCATTTTAGAAGTTCTTTTTTTTAATTTATTTTTTATTTATTTTTTTTTAAAGATTTTATTTATTTGACAGAAACAGATCACAAGTAGGCAGAGAGGCAGGCAGAGGGAGAGGGGGAAGCAGGCTCCCTGCTGAGCAGAGAGCCCGATGTGGGGCTCGATCTCAGGACCCTGAGATCATGACCTGAGCCGAAGGCAGAGGCTTTAACCCACTGAGCCACCCAGGCGCCCCTAGAAGTTCTTTTCTAATTTTTGTGAAGTGCCATTGGAATTGGATACATATTGCATTGACTCTGTAAATCACTTTTGGTAGTATAGATACTTTAAAGTAATTCTTCCAACCCATGAACATAAGATGTCTTTGCCTCTGTTTGTGTCTACTTCAATTTCTTTCATCAATGTCTCAGTTTGTAGTGTATAGATATTTCATTTCCTTGGTTAAATTTATTTCTAAGTATTTTTATATTTTTGTTGCTACTATAAATGGGATTTCTTTCTTAATTTCTCTTTCAGGTGGTTTTTCATTAGTGTATGGAAATGTGACTGACTACTGCATGTTGATTTTTTTATCCTGCCACTTTACTGCATGCATTTATTAGTTTTAACAGTTTTTGGTATAATCTTTAAAGTTTTCTATATAGGATCATGTCATCTTGAAACAGAGATAATACAACTTCTTCTTTTCGTATTTGGACACCGTTTCTTTCGTTTCCTTGCCTAATTTCTCTGGCTAGGACTTCCAGCATTATGTTGATTACAACTGATGAAAGTAGGCATCCTTGTCTTTTTCCTGATCTTAGAGGAAAAACTTTTTATCTTTTCAGCACTAAGTATGATGTAAGGTATAGGCTTATCATATATGGCCTTCATCATGTTAAGGTATGTTCTCTCTATACCAAGTTTTTATCAGGAAAAGATATTGAATTTTGTCAAAAGCTTTTCTCTATCTATAAGATCATGTGATTTTTATCTTTCATTCTGTTAATGTGTTGAATCATATTTATTGATTTATGTGCTTTGAACTATGCTTGCATCTCAGAATAAATCCCATCTGATCATAATGTATGATTTTTTTAAATATGCTGTTGAATTTGGGTTATCAATATTATGTTGAGGATTTTTGACTTCTGTCATCATAGACATTAGGTTGTAGATTTTCTTTTCTTGTAATGATTGTATTTGGCTTGCATTTGGCTTAGATATGAGGGTAATACTGGCCTATAAAATGAGTTTGCAAGTTCTTTTCCTTTCAATTTTTTGGGAATAGTTTGAAAAGGATTTGTATTAACTCTTCTTTATTTAAATGTCTATAGAACTCACCATTGAAGCCAGTTTTCCTGGGCTTTTGTTGTTACTGTTGGAGGTGGGGGTTGATTACTGATTCTATAATAGTTATAGGTCTACTTAGATTTTCTATTTCTTCAGACTCAGTCTTGATTCTAGGAATGTATCCATTTCTTTTAGGTTATCCAATTGGTTGGTATTAATTGTTCATAATGGTTTTTTATGATTCTTTGTGTTTCTTTTTACCCTCCAGAGAATTTTTATTTAAATTCTAGTTAGTTAACTATAGTGTAATATTGGTTCAGAAGTAGAATTTAGTGATTCATCGCTTGCATATAACATCCAGTGCTCATCATAACAAATGTCCTCCTTAATACCCGTCACCCATCTAGCCCATCCCCCTGCCCACCTCCCTTCCAGCAAACCTCAGTTTGTTCTCTATAGTTAAGAGTCTTTTATGGTTTACTTCCCTCACTTTTTTCCCCTTCCCTGAGGTTTGTCTGTTCTGTTTCTTAAATTCCACATATGAGTGAAATTATATGGTATTTGTCTTTCTCTGACTGATTTATTTTGCTTAGCATAATACACTCTAGCTCCATCCACATTGTTGCAAATGTCAAGATTTTGTTCTTTTTTGATGGCTGAGTGATATTCCATTGTATATGCATACCATATCTTCTTCATCCATTCATCAGTCAATGGACATTTGGACTCTGCTTAATTTGGTTATTGTCGATAATGCACTGTCGGCAGTGCATGTGTCCCCTTGAATCAGTATTTTTGTATCTTTTGAGCAAATCCCTAGTAGTACCATTGCCAGATTGGAGGGTATTCTATTTTTAACTTTTTGAGAAACCTCCATACTGTTTTCCACAGTGGCTGCACCAGTTTGCCTTCCCACCATCAGTGTAAAAGGATTCTGCTTTCTCCAAATCCTGGCCAATATTTGTTGCTTCCTATCTTGTTAATTTTAGGTATTCTAACTGGTATAAGGTGATATCTCATTGTGGTTTAAATTTGTATCTCCCCGATGACAAGTAATTTGGACCATTTTGTTCATATGTCTGTTAGCCATCTGTATGTCTTTTTTGGAAAAATATCTATTCATGTCTTCTGCTCATTTCTTAACTGGATTATTTGTTTCCTTGGGTGTTGAGTTTGATGAGTTTGTTATGAATTTTTGCTACTAACCCTTTATCTGATATGCCATTTGCAAATATCTTCTCCCATTCTGTAGGCTACGTTGTAGCTTTGTCAACTGTTTCCTTCACTGCGCAGAAGCTTTTTATCTTGATGAAGTCCCAATAGCTCATTTTTGCTTTTGCTTCCTTGCTTCTGGAGATGTGTCTAGTAAGAAGTTGCTATGGCCGAGGTCAATGAGGTTGCTGCCTGTGTTCTCCTCTAGGATTTTGATGGTTTCCTATTTCACATTTTAGTGTTTCATCCATTTTGAATTTATTTTTTGTATGGTGTAAGAAAGTGGTCTGACTTCGTCTGCATGTTGTTTTCCAGTTTTCCCAATACCATTTGTTGAAGAAGCTGGGTTTTTTTTTTTTCATTGGATATTCTTTCTGGCTTTGTCAAAAATTAGTTGCCCATTTAGTTGTGGGTCTATTTCTGGAATAGACCCACAACTCTCTGCTCTCTGTTCTGTTCCATCAATCTATGTCTGTTTTGTGCAAATACCATACTGTCTGGATGACTACAGCTTTATAATATAGCTTGATTCTTGTGTTTCTATGGCATCATTTGTAATGTCTTTCACTTCTGACTTTTTTTTTGTCTTTATACTCAGTTAATCTGGCTAAAGATTTGTCAGTTTTATCTTTTTAAAAATCAGCTCCTGGTTTCTTTGAACTTTTCTACACCCATGGTCTGTATTTCACCAATTTCTACTCTGTTCTTTTTTATTTCTTTCTTTCTAACAATTTTGGGCTTAGTTCTCTTTCTAGTTTCTTGAGGGGTAAAGTTAGGTTTCTGTTTTTTTGTTTTTGGTTTGTTTGTTTTTTTTTTCTTTAAGACCTTTTTTTTTTCCTTGTAGAAGTTTTACTGCTATACATTTCCTCCTTAAAAATGCTTTTTCTTGCATCCCATAAATTTGGTATCCTGTGTTTCTATTTTATTAAGGTATATTTTGATTTCTTTTGACCTATTGGTTGTTCAGGGGCATGTTGTTTAATGCACATATTTGTGAATTTTCTAGTTTTCCTTTTCTTATTGACTTTTAGTTTCACACTATTGAAGTTGAAAAAAATCTTGATATGATTTCAATTTTCTTACATTTAAGATTTGTCTTGCAGCATAACATATAATCTGTCCTGAATGATGTTCCATATGCACTTAAGAATGTATATGCTTCTATTGTTGGGTGGCCTGTTCTGTATATGTCTGTTAGGTCCATTTGGTCTAAAGTGTAGTTTAATTCCAACATTTACTTATTTTCTTCCTGGATGATCTTTTCATTGTTGAAAATATAGTGTTGAAGTCCCCTGCTATCATTGCATTATGGTCTGTTTCTTCTTTTGAATCTGTTAACATTTGTTTAATATATTTAGGTGCTCTATGTTGGGTACTTATATATTCATAATTGTTACATCCTTTTGGTGAACTGACTCCTTTATCACTATATAATGACTTTCTATGTTCCTTGTTACTTTTTACTTAAAGTGTATTTTGTTTGATATGAATATAGCTAGTCATGCTTGTTTTTGGTTTTGATTTACCTGAAGTATTTTTTCCATTTCTTTACCCTTAGACTATGTATGTCTATATGTATGTCTTTAAAGTTGAATTTTGTATATGATTGAGTCTTTTATTTAAATCCATTCTTATTTTATTTTTCCATTTTTATCCATTAATAGTTTTTTATCCATTCTTACTTTTTCAGTCCATTTTATCCATTCCCCATTTTTTAATTATAATTTAATTCATTTATAACAAAAGTAATTATTGATAAGTAAGAATTATTCCCATCTTGTTATTATTGCCATCTTGTTAATTTTTTATGGCTGTTTGTAGTTCCATCTTGTTAATTTTTTATGGCTGTTTTTAGTTCCTTTTTTTCTTTTTAAAGATTATGTTTACTTATCTTAAAGAAAGAAAGCAAACATGAGCATAAGAGTGGGGAGGGTAAGAGGAAGAGGGAGAGACAGAATCCCAAGCAGCCTCCCTGCTGAGTGTAAGCTAGATCTCATGACCTTGAGCTCATGACCTGAACCAAAACCAAGAGTTTGATGCTCAACAACCTGAACCACCGAGGAGCTCCAGTAGTTCCTTTGTTTCTTTCACCTCTCAATGTCTTCCTTTGTGATTTGACTGTTTTCCAAAGTAGTACACTTTGATTCCTTTATCTTCATCATTTTTATTCCACTTTAGTTTTTTGCTTTGTGGTTACCATGAGATAGATATCTGTATCTATAATCTATATGTATGTACATGTATATATTTAAATATCTATATTTGTATCTATATATACACACATGAGGTGTCTCATTCTGTAGCATTCTAGTAACCTAAGCTTCTCACCTTATCAGTTCTTCCACCAATTTAAGAATTACTAATTTGATAAAACACAAGAACACTTCAGATTTCTTTTCTCTTCCACAAGGCTCACATCTGATTATTGGAGAAAACTTTGAGTTTCCCAGCAAACACAGAGAATACATATTTTTGTCTTATTGGCCATAATTCTAAAGTATATCCAAATCTGATCTCATATCTATTTCCACTGATAAAGCCTGAGTCTAAACACCATCACTGTTCACTGCACTATGCCAAACTCTTGCTAATATTTCTCCCTGTCTTTATTAGTATCTTCTATTCCATTTTCCATAATCTATATAGCAATCATAGTGATATTTCTCAAGCATGAATAAAGTACATAAATGTTTCTTTAAAATTCTTCAAAGGATGTATGATATACTTACAAGAAAACCTAAACATCTTATCTAAGTCTACATGATCTGATTCTTGCCTTTTACATTTGCTCAGTTCGTCTGATCATTCCTGCAGAATTTTGATGAAACATTTTTACAATTGTGAGAAAAGATGTTTGTGATGTAGACTTGTCCACAATTTTGTATATTTCTTCATGGTTGTTGTTTTTCATTTTAGCCATTACTTAAGTTAAAGGGATAAAAAAAGTTACTCTTACTTTACATGTTACTTAATTCTACACATGACTGTGGGAATTTTTTAGAGATTTGAGGCAAACCCTGATCTATTTAAAAAGTGAAATTTTTCCTGCTGAATTCTTAGGTATTTAAGGGTGTAGCAAGAGTTTATTTGATAATTCAAGGGGGCTACTGAAACTTATTTCAATTAAAGATGTTAACAATTAAAAGTACAAGTGATTTATAATGGCACAAAGCTCTGGAATAGGTCAACATCTCAAAAAGTTAAAGGTTTAAAGCATATTGCATTCTTTCATTATTTATTTATTTTAGAGAGGGAAAGTGTGTGTGAGCAGGGAGGAGCAAAAGAAGAGAGTCCTCAAACAAACTCCTCACTGAGCAGGAAGCCCAACTCCAGCCTTGATCACAGGATCCAAGATCCTGACTTCGGCTGAAATAAAAAATTGAACATTTAGGGGTGCCTAGGTGGCTCCGTGGGTTAAGCCTCTGCCTTCAGCTTGGGTCATGATCTCGGGATCCTGGGATCGAGCCCCGCATCGGGCTCTTTCTGTGGGTTAAGCCTCTGCCTTTAGCTTGGGTCATGATCTCGGGATCCTGGGATTGAGCCCCACATAGAGCTCTCTGCTCGGCAGGGAGCCTGCTTCCCCCTCTCTCTCTCTGCCTGCCTGTCTGCCTACTTGTGATCTCTTTCTCTGTCAAATAAATAAATAAAATCTTAAAAAAAAAAAAAAGAATTGACCATTTAACCGACTGAGACATTCAAGTACCCCAAAAACATATCATGTTCTTGCTTTCTCTTATTAGCTCACATGCAATAAATATTTCTTAGAATTAAATGTAGACATGACAATATTATCAATGAAAAAATTGTTTCATTTGGGAATAAATGCTTATGTTGAATGGACACCATTTTCTAATTAAATCTGAAAATAAATCTAAGCCATAGATCTTAATTAAAGAATTCAGAGAGGGGTGCCTGGGTGGCTCAGTTGGTTAAGCCACTGCCTTCAGCTCAGGTCATGAGCTCAGAGTCCTGGGATCGGGCCCCGCATCGGGCTCTCTGCTCAGCGGGGAGCCTGCTTTCTCCTCTCTCTCTGCCTGCCTCTCTGCCTACTTGTGATCTCTCTCTCTGTATCAAATAAATAAATAAATCTTTAAAAAAAAAAAAAGAATTCAGAGAAAGGCAACTGCAAACAAATGTCTTTATGAGACTGAAAAGGTTTTGCTAACTTCCAGTGATTAATATCCTTTTTTTTGTAAATTAACAATATCATATAACATTACATATATAATGTAAATTAACAATATCATTATAATTATAATATATAAATGTGAATTCATAATTTCTGTCAGGTATCACATTTTTCAGGGGATACCTTCCAAACTCTTCAAGGAAATATTCTAACAGGGATTTATAAAAATCAAGATTCTTTTATATTAACTGGACATTTTCTTATTTTATTAGGAAAAATGGCTCATACTTTTAGAAAATCTGGTATATGCAGAGTAATACACATTCAATTATTATGTATTAAATAGATTGTTCATTCTTATTGATCTGCGAACATTATTAGCTCCTTATATTGTTTTGTTGCATCACCAAAGTGCATTAAAGAAATAAGTGTAGGCAAGTTTATGGGCAAACAGAGAAAATTAATCAAATAACCACTTTGAAAGCTTTGTAATCTAAACAGTTTCTTATACAAAAAGTTTTTACTCTGAAGTTTAATACTTAGCAGTTTTTTACATTAAACAGATAAGACTATTTCTTAGCTATGAGTGAATTGATGGATTAATTTAGTGTTGCCATTGTTTAAAATATGTAATTAATAAGAACTATAACAACTACTAAATAGTATGAAGAATGTCATCAACATGATAAAATTGTTATGAATTTCCTTTTTTCCATTTTTATATAAAAATACTAATGAAGAAAAAATGTAAAATAAGAAGAACAAAAGTAAATATTTAGTAGGTTTAAATAGTTTTCATTCTTTGTAATCATTTCAATTTCCAGCATTCAGCAATTTGCTTAGCAAAATAAAAAAAGCAAAGCCAACTCATAATTTTTATAAAATCTTGGTGTAAACAGGCCTTGGTTGTTGTCTTCTTGATATTCCATTTTATTGAGTTCTGCTTCTTTTACTATTTTATGTCAGTAACTTATTAGAATAGAAATCACTGAAATGTCTTTGAGAGCATAAAAATGATAAAGTATTATATACATGGATAGAAATATTTCTCTCTAATAATGATAATTAAGTCACATAAAGCACTTTTCTACAGAAGGACACATTCTACTTTGATATGTTCTGACAAAAGCAATATAGGATAAATAAGAGTTCAATATCAATATCAATAAAAAAAGAGTTATAGGATATAAATACATATTCTTACATTAACAATGAGAAAACCTAGGTAATGTAAAATGCAATCATATTTATGAACCAAACAGCGAGCTAAAGTTGCCAGACAACGAACTATACTGAAATATAGGGAATAACAGAAGAGATGGGATATAAGCACTGGCTACTTGAGGCCCAGCAAGTGAAGCATTATTTACCTCAGTCTCTGTAATCCTACACACAAAGTTGACTTTAATCTGAAATTTAGGAAACATATGTAAATGCAAGACAAAAATAATATCAAGAGACAAATCATTTAACAGAACAAGATTTAGTAAGACATAGATATTGGAAATATGAGACAGGGAAATGAAATATCTGTAAGTGATTTCTTAGAAATTATATTGAAAAGATAGACAATATTCATGGACAGATTTCATGTCTAGGGGGATTTCAATAGAGACATAAAATTTATAAGAATGAGTTATGTAGAAATAAGAACTCTAAAGTATGGTAAAATAGACTGAGAATATCTTTAGGGAGCTCATCAATGAACTAGACATAGCTGAGGAATCATGGAACTTAAAGATGAACTAACAGTAATTGCCCAAACTAAAACACAAAGAAATAAGTAATAAGAACACAGTTTCCATGAGATGTGATACAACATCAAACTGTCTATACATGATTAAATTTCCAGAATGCAAAGAGGAAGATAAAGATTCAAAAAGGATACTTAAATCAATACAGCAGAGAATTGTTCAAAAAGGAAGACATCAAAACACAAATTCAGGCATCCAAAAAACCCAGAGAAAACAAATCAGAAAATATTAAGCAAATAAATTTTTAAAAATTAAAATAACAGGGGTGCCTGGGTGGCTCAGTGGTTAAGCCTCTGCCTTCGGCTCAGGTCGTGATCTCGGAGTCCTGGGATCGAGCCTCGTATCGGGCTCAGCGGGGGGCCTGCTTCCTCCTCTCTCTCTGCCTTCCTCTCTGCCTACTTGTGATCTCTCTCTCTCTCTCTGTGTCAAATAAATAAATAAATAAATAATTTTTAAAAAAATTAAAATAACAACAGTAACAGGATAAGTGAAAGGAGCAAGGCTAAAAATGCTGCATATTGTATGATTCAATTTATATGATCATGTAGAATACCCAAAACTAAAGCAGAGCCAGACAAACCAGTTATGTCAAACACTGCTAAATATAAAACAACATTTTCTTGGGGAAAACCTGCACAGAAATGCACTCAGGTCAGGAAAACCTACATCTGTTTTGAAAAGGATGCTGACAGAAGTATCTAATTTTCATAACCCTCAATATTATTTATGGCTAAAGGACAACTTCTAGCTGACTTTGTAACAATAGGAGCTACGTAGTCTGGGAAGTGGCCTTATTTGGACTAAATCAGATGCCAGCACCAATATCTTCCATTAACTTGAGACAGATCTGCCGAAACAGCTTAACCTTAAGCTACTTGTATGGATATTAATTTCCTAAGTTAGATATTAATGTTTTTTTTCACTTACTGCCATTTTTTCTTTGCTCTATGTCTTATATTATATTCTTGTAGTGCATTTGTTTGCACATTTTTGAGAGGACGATCATGTCCAATATTCAATTTAGCTCTAGAACATTGAAAGAAACTTACCAGAAATTAATATGTAGTCAGAGATGTAAGTTATTACATCAGATTAATTCTGATTAATTTGTTTCTTAATAAAATAAATATTCATTAAATGCCTACTGTGAGAAAAGTATAATGTTAATGACTTTTGGTAATAAACAATGACCTGCCCTAAAACAGCTTAAACTTCGTGGATAATTTAGTATTTAATAAACAGGATTTCATTGCACTGAAAAAAATCAGCAATTTGATGTTCTACCTAAATTATTAGTGATTTGATATGCTTACTCTGAAACAGATATACTTTAAATTTATTTCTAGCCAAATTTAAACAAATTTATACATGAATGAATGATTAGTCTTGTACCAACTTTTATATAGGAGTGTGATTAGAAAGAAGCAAGAGGAATAAAAGGAAAACAGGATTGAAGGAAGAAATATTTTCTGTAACAGATATAACCAGTTTCATCTGAACTCTTTCTTGTACCATAGGGCTGATTTCTAAGTACATCATTTCATATTTACTGCTAAAATATCTGCATTCACAACAAAATTTTAGTATAATTTTTATTTTTTATACTACATTAAATTGCATATGATATTAACATCTCGGTATGTTCTTAGAAATGGAATTATTTTTTTTAAGATTTTATTTATTTATTTGACAGAGAGGAGAGAGGTCACAACTAGGCACAGAGGCAAGCAGAGAGAGAGGGGGAAGCAGGCTCCCCACTGAGCAGAGAGCCCAATGCGGGGCTCAATCCCAGGACCCTGAGATCATGACCTGAGCCAAAGGCAGAGGTTTAACCCACTGAGCCACCCAGGCACCCCTTAGAAATGGAATTATTAATGGAAAATCTGTTTCACAAATAAACAACAAAACTGCAGCCAAAATAAATACACATATGATGTGGAGTTCATTAATATTTCATTTTTCACATAAAATATCACACATTCGAGATCACTTCTGGTTAACTAATAAGCATAGGGGAAGCCTCTAATGTGACATCATCATCCTCTGTAAATACAATAAGAAGATGTGGTTTTTATTGCCATACCATTACTTATACAATATCTTGGTTGCATCATGTTGATATAAGCTATAATTTAGGGAAACATTCTCTTCTCAAGATTCATCCTCTAATGTTGGTGAAAATCTATGAGAAAATATCTTAATGAAAACTTAGACAACTTCTTATCATTTTTTGTTATTTTTTTGTTATTTTCCTGGCATTTGCCATTGCTTAAATACATATTGCTTTTTCCTGAAAATGGACATAACCAAGGCATATGTGAAATGGAAAATAACAAAAGCTATGGACTCATTCAGAAAATATTATAGTCAAATAAGTAAAGGTGATTTTAAAAGATTTAACATTGCTAGTACAGATCCTATTACCTGATGCCTCTATTAGGTTGAGGTAATAATCAGTCCACTCAAAATGATATCTTCTTATTTGTTTATATAAAATGAATACTCTCTGGTGTAAATAAAAAGCTATGACCAAAAGCTAAGGCAGTACACCCAAATTCAATGCCATGTTTGTGAATGTAAAGTCATTCAAATAAAATGTTTACTTTATCAAATACTTCCTCTCAGTATGACCTGAAACAACTGTGTATATATACACATAATCACAAATAACAGAAACACACACATTATAAACCTGTTAGCCAACACAGAAATAATCCTTCATAGCTAATACTGAATGATGGGAATTATAGCAGAGCAAAATTATAAGCAGGTATTATATAGAGATTTTAAGTCATGGAATAAATTAACCAATTTCAAAATTCAAATAAACACACATATTTTAGTCAATATATTGTTTTTATTCAAGGTATTTTTAGAAGTTTTTTCTATTTTTTGTCATACGCTTTTTATTATTCAACATTCTTGTGTCATTTTTTATTATACTGAAAACTCTACAAGATTCACAAAACAAAGACATTATTCCAATAAAATAAAAGCAACCAATGTATAATTCAAGCATGAAGTTACTTATTAAATTATTTCCACTAAAATTTTTTTTATTCTGCTAAAAATCATGTCACTAGTTTTCTTCACTGCAATATTTTTGGCTGATTAGTGCACAGCTTTGCTCATGAAGACCAAGGACTTCTCATTGCCTGAGGCAAAAAGAAGTAAGACTAATGGTAATTGAGATTTTGTGGATTTTTTGTTTAGGTTGACATATATCTGGAAATTCAACACCATTAGATATACTTAAAAGTTAGAACACTTTATTCTAGGGATATGATACTACTACAACTCTATTTTCTTTCCTAAATCATCTTTAGCTTTGTAAATAACAAGACTGAATAGTTGTTAAAATCCAAACCATTCATGTTGCTAAAACTATCATTTTGATTGAAATGATTAATTTTGGAGAATGCTGCTTCTTTTTTTTTTTAAGATTATTTATTTATTTATTTGACAAAGAGAGAGAGAGATCACAAGTAGGCAGAGAGGCAGGCAGAGAGAGAGAGAGAAGCAGGCTCCCTGCTGAGCAGAGAGCCCAATGTGGGGTTCGATCCCAGGACCCTGAGATCATGACCTGAGCCGAAGGCAGAGGCTTTAACCCACTGGGCCACCCAGGCGCCCCAAAGAATGTTTCTTCCCTTTTTTTTTTAAAGATTTTATTTATCCATCTGTCAGAGAGAGAGCACAAGCAGGCAGAGCGGCAGGCAGAGGCAGAGGGAGAAGCAGCCTCCCCACGGAACAAGGAGCCCGATGTGGGACTCTATCCCAGGACCCCGGGATCATAACCCGAGCCAAAGGCAGCTGCCCAGCCAACTGAGCCACCCAGGCATCCCAGAATGTTTCTTCTTAATGGGACAAATTTCTTCTTTTTTTTTTTTTTTTTACAAATTTCTAATAGTAAAAAAATTAACCTTTTGCTGTGTTGAAAGCAAAAAAAGGTTAAAAAATTTAACCCTTTCCTGCCAGAAAGAGTTGTCTGGCAGGAATAATTCCCCATATCTCCCCAAAGTATAAATTAACTCTTTCTTCCTACATGGTTGGAGTACT
Organism: Nasua narica; assembly: GCA_028533885.1. Lineage (NCBI taxonomy): Eukaryota > Metazoa > Chordata > Mammalia > Carnivora > Procyonidae > Nasua > Nasua narica. The sequence continues at coordinate 51,609,253 of CM052802.1, forward strand.
ATGGATACCAAATGAATTTAAACTGGATTTTTAATAACTGGTGGGAAACGATTTAATGCTATTGATGCAGATGATAATGGATTTGTGATTTGAAGGACTCTCTAATCATGTACTTTTTATGTAAAGTTGCTCTTGGGAAGCCAAAAGAATAGTGAGGCTGAAGAATACTGAGGTCTCAGCTTGCTGCATAAGGGGCTGCATGATGGGAAATAAAGGGTGTGTGCCATCAAAATGAAAGGGGGACAAGGGTGAGAAATGAGAAGACAAAAAAGGAATAATAACTGGTGCTATTAGGTAGACTTTTCAGGTGGCTTTTGAAAAATGAGATAAAAAAGATAATGTGCATAGAATTCTTATTATGAAGTTGATAGCACATGAAAAAATATGAGGGAAATGGAGGTGTTCCATCAGCACTCCAACAATTAAAATGTCATAGAAAATTTGTTCTAAAAAGAAAAGAAAGAAAATTTGTTCTATCTCACTTAGCATTATCCCCTCCAGTTCTACCCATGTCAGTGCAAATGCTGGGTATTCATCCTTTCTGATGGCTGAGTAATATTCCATTGTTTCTATAAACCACATCTTTATCCATTCATCTGTTGAAGGGTTTCTCAGCATGGAGGACTTTAGGAGAAGGAAGGGAAAAATGAAGGGGGGGAATCAGAGGGGGAGATGAACCATGAGGGACAATGGACTCCAAGAAACAAATTGAGGGCTTCAGAGGGAAGGGGGATGGGGAGATGGGAGGATAGTGATGGTTATTAAGGAGGACACATATTACATGGAGCACTGGGTGTTATATGCAAACAATGACTTATGGAACACTATATCAAAAACTAATGATGTACTGTATGGTGACTAACATACCATAATAAAAAGTAAAACAAAATAAATTTTAAAAAAAGAAAATTTGTTCTATCTATCCCAGTTTGGAGATTTTTAAATGGAATTATGAGGATCATGATTTATAATGAAAAATGCTTGAAAAATACTTTTGATTGCAGCTCTGACATGTAAAGAACTTCAAAGTTATCATTCCCACCTTAATAATGAGATAAAGCTGAACAAGTTGAAAATCAATGTTTTTTCTTGGACTTTTTAGAGACCTGAAGTGACACGGCAAACCACCACCCATAAACCTGGAGACATTGGCAAATCAGTCATAATAGAGATCAGCTAGACCAATAAACATGTTCTAATACTTAAATACTAATTTTTATGAAGTTCTGGATTGATTCTAAGTGTGGGCTACATTGACATTAGGAACCTCCTGGGGGCCATAATCTTAGGAAAGTCCCACACTTTCACAAATTTTACCTCCAGAAATCCCATCAGATTCTCATGGTGATGAGCCAAGAAAGAGCCTCTCATATTACTGTAAAAGGGAAGGGACGAATAAACATGGTGTAAAAGATGTTATCAGAGCATTATTCTACATAATGAAAAGACATTTCTCCAAATCCAGCCTACTCTAGGCTTCTTATTACATTTGAGGAGAAAAAAGAAGCTATGAAATACATGTGCAGTTCAGAGCTCAGGGACACAAGTCAACTAAAAGATTGAGAATTTATCATAGTATAGGACATTTTCACTCCTTTACATCTTACTACCATACCAACAGGGCTCCAGAGTAATAAGTGTGGTTAGTAGCTGAAAGATCTGCAACCCACACTGTCTCTGAGAAGGAGATACTAAGGAAATCTAAAGATAACAAGAACAAATGAGTAATGAAAGCTGAGAGAAGGAAATTCAAAAGAAGATAAAAATATGGGCAATGGGGGCGCCTGGGTGGCTCAAGTGGGTTAAAGCCTCTGCCTTCGGCTCAGGTCATGATCTCAGGGTCATGAAATGGAGCACTGCATTGGGCTCCATACTCAGTGCAGAGCCCACTTGAGATACTCTCCCATGGTCCCTTGTCTGACTCACATGTGCACGTTTCTCCCTCTCTCTCTCTCAAATAAATAAAACCATAAAAATGATAATAATTATAATGGTAATAATAATAAATAAAACAGGGGCACCTGGGTGCTTCAGTGGTTTAAATCCTCTGCCTTCGGCTCAGGTCATGATCTCAGGGTCCTGGAAACGAGCCCCGCATCAGGCTTTCTGCTCAGCATGGAGCCTGCTTCCCCTCTCTCTCTCTGCCTGCCTCTCTGCTTACTTGTGATCTCTCTCTCTTTGTCAAATAAATAAGTAAAATATTTAAAATAATAATAATAAATAAATAAAACATAACATTCAAGAACAATAGGGAAACTTCTAAAGGTATAACATACATATAATTGGGATACCAGCAAGAGAAAAGAAAGAAAACAGAGCAGAAGAAATATTTTAAGTAACAGTGACTGAATGTTTTTCAAAATTAACTACAGATACAAAGGCAAAAATCCAGGAATCTTAGAAAACAGCAACCAAGATAATACCAAAAATTCTACACTCAGGCATATATCATATTCAAATTGCAGAAAACCAAAGACAAAAATAAAGTATTGAAAGAAGCTAGAGAGAGGGGGACATCTTACCTACAGAAAAAGAAAAAACAAGAAACGACACAAGCAAGAAGAGAGTGAAGTGGAATATTTAAATTGTTGGAGAAAAAAAGTAGTAACCTAGAATTCTTCAAAAGTATGATCTTTCAAAAGCGAAGGAGAAAAAAAAATACTTTCTCAGACAAATAAAAATGGAGGGAATTTTTTACAGAACTGTCCTGAAAAAAATTTTAAAACAAACAACTCCTCAGGAGAAGGGAAAAAGATAGGTCAAAAACTCCAATCTATGTAAAAAAATGGAAGCTCATAGAGAAGTGAGAAATAAAGGTAAATAAAATCTTTTACTTTTACCTCTTAAAAAAAAAGGGATGGCAGAAGATGTACCTTGCTAACATTAATTAAAAGAAAGCTGGAATCCCTATATTAATTTCAGACAAAACAGATTTCAGTACAAGGGAAAATCTGCGGGAGAAAGAGACTCACATAATGATAAAGGAGTTAATTTTCTAAGAATACATAGCGATACCTGTATATATGTGTGCTTGTATGTATATATGCTTATAATTATACCTGTATACCATGTATGTAGCTGATAAGAGAATCAAATACATGATACTGATATTGCTAGAAATTCTAGGAAAAATTCACAAATTCAACACCCTTCTTTCAATAAATGATTGAACAAGTGGACAGGAAATCACAAGGAGTTTGTTGGCCTAAACTGCCCTATAAACAATCTTGATGTAATTAAAATGTATAGAATATCCCATCTAGCAACAACATAATATGCATTCTTCTAAAGCTCACATGAAAAATTCACCAAATAGACTGCATTCTGAGGAATAACATACCATAACAACATTTTAAAGATGTTGTCATACAAAGAATATTAGGCTAACATGGAACTAAATTAGAAATCAGTAACAGAAAGATAGCTGGAAAAATCGCCAATTATTTGATTAACTAACACACTTAAATAACACATGAGTCAAAGAAGTTTCTAACAATCCTTCATAAACATCGAAACAGAAAGAAAATGAAAACAGTCCTTATCAAAATAAGTAAAATGCAGTAAAAGCAAGATTTAGAAGGAAATTTATAGCATGAAAAGCATATATTAGAAAAGAAAAAAGAGATCTAAAATATCCTAAGCTTCTACCTTGGGAAACACAAGAAAGAACAATTTAAACCCAAAGCAAAAAGAAGGAAAGAAATAATAAAAATTAAAGCTGAAATCAATGAAATTTAAGAGGAAAACAAAATCAACAAACCCAAAACCCAGTTCATTAAAAAGATCAGTAATATTGATAAGCTTCTATCCAGTTTAATCAAGAAAATAATACAAAATTACCAATATAAAAAATGGTAATGACATCATCTATATTGATCGGTTGGACATTAAAAGAGTGATAAAGGAACAGTAGAAACAGTTTCTGCCCTAAAATTTAATAATTTAAATATTATCATTTCCTTGAAAAACACAAATGATGCAAACTTACACAGGAAAAGCAGATTATCTCAATAAACCTATTTCTATTTAAAAATATAAATCAAATAGTAATATTTTTCCAAAAAAGGAAACAATAGCCTATATGTTTTCACTAGTGAATTCCACCAAAACTGAAGGAAGAAATCATATTAACTCTTGACATTCTCTTCCTCAAAACAGAAGCAGAGGGAACTCTTCCTAATTCATTTTATGAAGACAACATTACCCTAAAATCAAAAGCAGATAGAAATAAAAAGAAATGAACCATCATTCACAGAAAGACTTAGATACATTTTAAATCCATGTTACTAAGTTAAAGAAGCCAACTACAAAAATCTCTATATAAATCTAAAGAAAGTACTGGCATGAGTTATGTAGATAATGACCAAAAAACAAAGCAAAACACAATAAACAAGATGTGCTGGCTCTTAGGAAATTGGAATGAAAGTTAAGATGCTATTTTCTCATTCCTGAGTTAGTTTTTTGGGTTCAGGACATGAGAAGGCAGACCATAAACATAGACCACTCACCAACAGGTGAGTGAAAGGGAACTGCACTAATATCAACAGGAAATAAATTATTTGAAGCTGGATAGAGAATAATTTCTCAAGGACTAAGGTCAATGCACATCAAGTAAGTGGATTTCATTGTATATCTTTTGCTAAACCCAATGGATTATAAATTGATGTCCTCTGGGATGAATTTATTCTACCCTAGACTTTATGTATCACATAACAGAAGCAACCTCGCAAAATAAAATTAAATGTTAAGAACGGTGAATTATCGGGCCCCTGGGTGGCGCAGTTGGTTGAGCGACTGCCTTCAGCTCAGGTCATGATCCCGGAGTCCAGGGATCGAGTCCCACATCGGGCTCCCAGCTCCATGGGGAGTCCGCTTCTCACTCTGACCTTCTCCCTTCTCATGCTCTCTCTCACTCTCTCTCTTTCCTAATAAATAAATAAATAAAATCTTAAAAAATATATATATATATATATTAAAAAAAAAGAACGGTGAATTATCTATCATTCAGGTAAGGAGATAGACAAGGAAACAATAATCCATGGCAATTCCATATTGCTTTAAAATACTACATTTTAGGGGCACCTGGGTGGCTTAGTGGGTTTAAGCCTCTGCCTTTGGCTCGGGTTATGATCTCAGTGTCCTGGGATAGAGCCCTGCATTGGGCTCTCTGCTCAGCGGGGAACCTGCTTCCCCCTCTCTCTCTGCCTGCCTCTCTGATTACTTGTGATCTCTCTCTCTCTGTCAAATAAATAAATAAAATCTTTAAAAATAATAAGATACTACATTGTAATTAAAATATTTCCCAATTAATCATAAAAGATAATTTTTAAGGATTAACATTTCATTTAAATCTGTTGGATTGAATATGAAAGGAAGTAAGGCTGAGAGTCAACTGGAAAGATTTCTGAGTGTGAGAAGTCAGAATGTGGGAGTAAGGAAAGATGCAATTTATACAACTATGTATATTTCCCATCTAACAAAAAATAATATTCTCTTTTTGTTTTATCTGGTGGTACCTGGTCTGGGTTTAAATTTATGTAGACCTACTGTAGTTGATATACTATCAATATTATAAAAAGTGACAGTGCATTTTCCTAAAGGTAGAGTAGTGGTCATCATTTCATCCATGTAGACAAATAAGGAATAGATGTAAATTCAGTGCTTTTACCAAGAAGCAGGGGCAGTCATTTAATTTTTGTTATCTGTCAAATCCTACTGTGTTATCCAGGCAAGTGGAGCTAAGGAGAAACATTAGGATATTGAATAGCGGGCTCCATGAGTAAATTATTCCTCTAACTAGAAAGCTAGGTCATGAGGAAAAGTGGGGTGGGGGTGAAAAGGTGGTCAAAACAGGTAATATATAGAAATAAGCAGAGATCATAACAAGGAAGATGACCCTTAAAAGTAAATCACGCTCCCAGTAAGAATAAAATCACACTATTTCCAGGAGACAACCTCAGAGCCTTAGAATAATACCCATAGCTCTCTCCTACCAATGTGGTAGCAATGCTGGCAGAAGCTTTCAGACCTGGTTCCTGTAAAGAAAGGATATTAAACTATTGATTTATAAACTCTATCTAAAGATTTCACTTACATAATTTGGAGTATAGAAGGGACAAAATACATCCTGATGACTTGACTTACAGCCCTCAACTTCTGCTTTATTCACCCTTGATGTCCCATATTTACCATTCTATTTATCAGACATCCTGTGAAGTACTACCAATGAATCATATGGGATAGACAGTAATGAAAAGCAAAGCTTATGCACTATATAAACCGAAGATCAAAATTATATATTTTTAAGAATGCTGCCTAAAAATGGTGAGAAGCAGATTTCAGCTGCTGTCCTTATATTGCTTATTTTAATACATCAGTTTTGAATTTGGTAAAATTTACTTAAGGGCAATAAAAACAGAACTTGAGAAGATTTTAAGTAGGTGCATTTGGGTATCAACTGTGGCTTAATATTACCTATAACAGTCATTCAGAGGTATGCAAAAGACAATTTTAAAATTGTGGTGCACACACGCAGTCTAAGCACAGTGTTCTCTAACTGCATGACTCTCATTAATGTTCAAAGGCAACGATGGAAATAGAGGCTTAATCAATAGTTCCAGATACGTTGTGAGGACTTTAGGAACTGCTCATGGGGTATTGCGTCAGGCTGTAATAATGTTCCTGGAGACAAGAAACCATGTTAAGGAAACTACCATTTTTCAGAATATAAGAGGGATCTGTACTCTCGAAAATAAGGAAGATGGGTTATAGTTGGAAATCAACTTATTATCTGGATGGATAATAAGGCCATAAGTGAAAAGATTAATAACTCTGAATAATGAATCTAATGCAGGATTTATCAACCTTCATTTTGGATTAAATAATTACTTATTATGAGTGACTTTCCTAGGCATTTTAAGATTTTTATTAATATTCCTAACTTCAGTCCCCTAGATGCCAATAGCAAGACTCCAGTTGTAACTACCAAAAATGTCCCTCCAGACGTTGCCAAATGTTTCTAGGGGACAAAATTACTTCTGAGAACTTCTGCTCAAATGGATGGATAAACATACCCATCAAAAATGATGGGAAGGCCTATATACTCACAGATGAAGGATTATTAGAAATTCTAATCATAAATATCATGACTTGAAGATCAGTGGCTAATGAATATTCAAGAAGTAATCTAAAATGTGCGTTTATGATAACACACTACGGTAACACTAAGTTTTAGGAGGTCAGCACTGGTTATTATGGTTTTAATTATTGCTCTTTAACAGCCCAGATACACGTTTAAAAAAAAGCCTATCTTCTTTGTTCTATAATTAGTTGATATTGGACACATAAATATCAAAACCATATTGCCTTATGGGAAATAAATAGGTGGAACCATATAATGACAGTTGGAAGCCAGTATCTTTTTTCCCCAAATACGTTTATTTTATTTTTTTAGTGTTACAAGATTAATTGTTCATGCACCACACCCAGTGCTCCATGCAATATGTGCCCTCCTCAATACCCACTACCAGGCTTGCCCAACCCCCTAACCTCTCCCCTCCAAAACCCTCAGTTTGCTGCTCAGAGTCCACAGTCTCTCATGATATCTTTAAAAACATATGCCATGACTCTGCTCGGCAGGGAGCCTGCTTCTCCCTCTGTCTCTGCCTGCGTCTGCCTACTTGTGATCTCTCTCTCTCTCTGTCAAATTAATAAATAAAATCTTTAATAAAAAATAAAAAATAATAAAAACCTATGCCATGATATCTGAGATATAGCTAATCTCACTAACCAAAAATAATCCAGACTTTATTGAACATTTACCACTAGTCACAATCTGCTATCAGGAATATGTGATATATTTAGCTGATGTATGGTAAATGAAACTTTAACTTCTCTGTCAGAGATATACATTGTTGAAATAAAATGTTCTGTTGTTCCCTGATAAAAATAAGTGAAGAATAGAGTCATGTAGACATGATTTCCAAGACAAGAAAATATGTGGGTAAATGTATTTAAACCTAATGACTGTTGAAATATTTTTGGAAAACCACTGTTTATAAAAGAGGTACGTACTGGATTGCCTGGGTGGTTCAGTCAGCTAAGCATCTGCTTTTGGCTTATATCATGATCTCAGGGTCCTGGGACCAAGTCCTGGGTCCAGCTCCCTGCTCAGTGGGGAGTCTGTTTCTCCCTCTTTCTCTGCCTCCTGCTTGTTCTTCCTTTCACTCTTACTCTCTCTCACTCAAATAAATAAGATCTTAAAATATATAATTTGTTTCTTTGTGCCATGTTTTAAATTAAATTCTACTTAGTTAACATATAATACTTGTTTTAGGAGTAGAATTTAGTGATTCATCACTTACGTATAATACCCAGTGCACATCACAAGTGCCTTCCTTAATACCCATCACCCATCTAGCCCATCCCCCTAACCACCTCCTCTCCAGCAACCTTCAGTTTGTTCTCTATAGGTAAGAGTCTTAATGTTTTGTTTCCCTCTCTCTTTTTCCCCCTCCCATGTGTTCATCTGTTTTGTTTCTTAAATTCCACATGTGAGTGAAATCATATGGTCTTTGTCTTTCTATGACTGACTTAGTTTGCTTAGTCTAATACACCCTAGTTCCAGCCACATTGTTACAAATGGCAACATTCCATTCTTTTTGATGGCTGAATAATATTCCCTTGTGTATTTATCCCACATATTCTTTATTCATTCAGCAGTCCATAGACATTTGAGCTCTTTCCATGATTTGGCTATTGTTGATAATGCTGCTGTAAACAACTGTAATGAATATATTAAAATATTCAAATTATTGATTATTTTTTAAAAAGAGTTAATGCCTAGCAAATTTATAGCAAAAGGTGAGTAAAGAGACACAATCATGATTAACATGCTTTGTAGAGGGAATTCCTATTCCACATTGGACTATTTGTTCCTAAATCTCATTGGAGTCTTTCTAGGCTTTTTCACAAGTGACACATTTGCCATATATTAGTTTACTTTTCCCCCAAGTATTTTTATTTTATTTTTTCAGTGTTACAAGATTAATTGTTCATGCCATATATTATTTTAAAAGCAGGTCACTAGGTCTGGCCCACACACAAGGAAAAGGGATTATACAAGGGCACAAATACTAGGAATCAAGAATCATCAGAAGTCACTTTGAAGATGATTACCACAAGTACCTATGATAATTAAATTTATTACCTAGTTTCTGGATATTCTTGGGACATTGAATACATAGGAAATAGGGAAAGAATTTGGCTGTCAAACAAAAATCTATAGAAATGACATAGACCTACACATAAATCAAGAGAAGATTCTGGCATACTTCATATAAGACCACTTTCATATTGATTAGAGTATCTACTTTCATTACATGCATATATAGATCCAGTTAATAGTTACACTTTTTATCATTAATTGATTTTTTTGAGTTTATTTAAAATTCATTTCCATCATGACCTTTTCCAGATCATTTTCTTCTGTATCTATTTAAAAGACTTTTACTATGCTTTCTTGAGATATATACATTTTTTCAATCCCCTAAAATAAATAAATAAATAAATATTAATAAAGTTTATATTTGAGTAATACCTTTGAAGTTTTAAAATTAGTTTTAACAATATGATCTTTAACAATACTGTAGGAAGTTTCCTCATGCAGACCTATCCATTGATTTTCATGTGAGATAACTCTGTATCATGGATTTCACGAAAGTTTACAGAGTTTATTAGTTACATCAAACTGCACTAGTCCACAGTGATTTTTTTGATAATTCAACTTTTATTTCTTCATTTGTTTCTTGAATCACTTTTCCACTACTCTGCTCATGGGCTCTGGTTTCACTTCCCAAACAAACTCCTTACACTCATATGATTTTGTGGGAACACAAACTATTATAATTCTAATGTCCCAGACCAGGTACCTGGAAGAAAATTATGAAAACCACTATCATGACTCATAAGATCTAACATTTTTGTAATGATGAGTTGAGTTAAAAGTTTTCATTAGTGTGTGAGAAGACCTACAGTGAAAATAGGTATTAAGTACTATGGATATAGCGAAGAATGGGCTCTATTCTTTTTTTGGGAGGGGGGCTGTATTCTTTAACTAATGTCTGCCTATGTTTACATCTGCTAAAATATTATATGTTCTATTTACCTTAAAGTGTATATTTAAATATTTCATCTCTTTAAAATAGTAATGTTGTTAATAGATCCTCTCCTCAGGACTTTGAGACAACACAGGAAAGACAATGACTACAGAAATTTGAAAGTCCAAGGTTATTCTTCTTTGGACAAATTTAGTAACCAATATACCAAAACATTAACTCCAGCAGAAATTAAAGTAAAGGATATTACATGGCTATTTATAAGGCCACCATAGTTTTTGTTTTGTGTGCGTGTGTGCATGCACACACACACACACAACACATACAAGCACATGCACACACACATACACACACACACATCACATGTTCATACATCACATAAATCCTTAGTTTTAATATCTTGCCAAAACATTTGCAGTAAAATGTGCTAATATCAACTCTTTATTGACAGTAAAGCAAGATTAGCATATATCTACATTTCTAAACATAGATTGGGAAGGAGAGGACATTTATAATAAAACTGACAAAACCTGAGTTTTTCTGATATGAATTCAGAGTGTCTAGTCAAGGATTACTTTTGACACATGGCTACAATTTGATATATTTTTCTTTTAATTTGATACATCAGGTTTCTGGAGGGTTATTTTTGTTTTTAGTTTCTTGGGTGGGTTTTGCTTTTGTCTTTTATTTGCCCTATGATATTTCCTTTTTTAAAATTTTATTTATTTATTTGACAGAGAGAGAGCATGAGCAGGGGGGAAAAGCAAGAGATGAGGGAGAAGCAGATACCCACTGAGCAGGGAGCTCAACAAGGGGCTCAATCCCAGGACCCTGGGATCATGACCTGAGCTGAAGGCAGATGCCTACTGACTGAGGCACCCAGGTGCTGTATCTTATGAGATTTCTGATTTAACTTCACATAGACCCCCTTTCGTTTTTTAAATTAATTACTTATTTTTATTAGTTTAAACAAAGCATGTAGCTTAGGAAAAATCTTATTTTAATGTAAGTGAATTTTTTTCTCATACTCATCATATTCCTCTCTTGGCTTCAATCAAGTAAATTTTTTTTGAATTTTTACTTTAATACAACTTACTTTTATTCACAGTTTAACCACATACAGATGAATCATTAAGATATACTTTACTCAATTTGCTTAATTTAGCATTTACACAAAAATCATGTAATTAAGTATGTATCTGTAATTTTATTTTAAACTTAGAATTATCCTTTTGGAATTTATTCAAACTGAGGCATGTTGCCTTAGTTCATTCACTTTTATCATTTTATGATATTTTAATACAAAGTTATGATATAGATTATAGCCATTTAAAGGAATTTCAGATAATAAATTGCTATTAGAAATGTTACCTGAACATTCTGCTGGCACACACATGTATAAAATGTGGTATTTCTTGGTGTTAGGAGGTAAGCAATTTTAACTTTACTAGATCATGTATTGGATTTTTAGCAGACACCTAAGAAAATACTAATGGTGCATAATATGAGTTAAAAAAGTCTTTAGGCAGTAAGTATAGTGTACACAAATCATGAGTAGAGGTGTGTCTGAAATGTTGAGTGGTTTTCAGAAAGGCTGGGTTATAAATATTGGAGACAAGTCATGCAGAAGATGTAAAGATAAGATCATACCAGTCATTACAGGCCTTACTAAAAATTTTAGAATTTTTTACTTCAGTCAGAGAGAAATTAGTGCTTTTATTGACCTAAACTTTAAGCATGCCATAACTGAATGTTAATTTTTTAATATCACTTAAACTCCCATATGGAGAAGTGAGTAGGAGATACAGGGACTGTATAGAGACCAATTAAATTACTAAATGGTACATCAAACAAGGAATAGGTTTTTGTATTTTTTTTTAAATTTTATTTATTTATTTGACAGAGAGAGAGATCACAATTAGGCAGAGAGGCAAGCAGAGAGAATGGGGGAAGCAGGCTCCCTGCTGAGCAGAGAGCCCCATGCAGGGCTTGATCCCAGGACCCTGAGATCATGACCTGAGTCGAAGGCTGAGGCTTTAACCTACCGAGCCACCTAGGCGCCCCCACGGAATAGGGTTTTAAAAACTACATTTTGGCAATAGAAGTGGAAAGATGGACAGATAGATATTTTATGGGGAAGCAATCCAGTTGGGCGTGAGGTGAGGGAGAGCTAAAGGAAGTTCTTAATGAAACTTTTCAGTTTAGTGGATCAAGCAAAAAGTGAATACTGACAGAATTTGTGAAACAGGAAACATTGAGAAGGGTAATTTGGGGAAGAGGCATTGTACAATGATTTGACATCTGTTTTGAACATAGTATATTGAGATCCTCTGATTCATCCAAATGGAAATTTTGAGCATGTACTTAGATATATAAATCAAAAATTCAGTAGAGCAGTGTAGACTGGAAATATAGGATTGTGTATAAACACATGTGAATTCTGATAAACACCAAAAAAAGAAATCAACTCTGTAATGATAAGAAAAGGTTACCAAGAAAAAATAATCGAGGTGTTCTATTACTTGAGGATTGTCTCGAGGAAGAAGATTTGGCAAGAGAGACAGGAAATGATCATCAAGAGAAGTAAAAGGAAAACCAGGAGACTATGTTGACCTTATAGACTAGGGAAAAGTGTGATTAAAGATGAGTAGTGTTCTGTGCTAAGTGCTGCTTTGCAGAAAGCAGGTTAGAGAATGAAGTTTACCCATTAGACTAGTGATGCAGACATGATTATCTTTTTTTAAGAACATTACTTATAAGATAGAAATAACCTTAATAACAAACCCCTGGTCCCTCTGCATGAAGCTTTTGTTGTATCCAGATGGAAACAGTGCTCTTTGAACGGGAAAACCAAATACAATTCAGAATACTATGCTTATTTCACTTAACAATAAGCTAATGCTCCCAGAACACATGACCTACACAACCAAAACTATAAAACAATCACCTCTGGCCTTTCACTTGCATCATTGTTTTTTCTAAGAAAAGTCCTCAAAGAGGGACTGTAATTTAAACAGAACTAGAAAGTCTTCCAGATTGAAATATTTATTAGAAATTATCACACTAACCTCGCCTTACAAAATTGTCTATTTTCACAATTTCTATTTCCAATAGAATTCCCAAAGTACTGGTACAAGCTGATGATAAAGGTCTCTTTCAGAGGGTTTGACTGTGTGTTGGATGATGCACAAAGGAATCATCTCAATAAAATAGGTAAACAGTTTGGAATATATTATTTTATTTAGCTATCCCTGGGGCATCATTTTAGTGGATGATTACAGGCAAATCAACATTATCTTATAATTTTTACATGAACACCAGAAGCTTTCCTCCTAGCTCCAGATTGCTATTTATTTTCTAATGATATTTTACAAAATCCTATCAGTTTAGAGGAGAAGCTCAGGGGATCCTCAATGGTAGCTCGAGGTTCTTTTTCTTCTCTTATTTTTGGAATATCTGAAATGAAATATTTAATAAAATATCTGAAAATGAATTATTTTAAAAATAGTTAATTATTTGTTAAATATTGGTAATAAGAGGGAAAAAGGAGGCTGAGGACTCTTTTCCGTCTCCCTAGATTTTCAAGGGTTTATTTTAAATTATTTTTTGTCGCCATCTCACCCATAGAGAAGGCTACTTTTTTTTAAATATTTTATTTATTAGAGAGAGAGAGAACATGGGGGAGATGGGGAGGGAAAGAGAGATAAGGGAGAAAGAATCTGAACTAGACTGTGCTAAGCTCATAGCCCAAAGCAAAGTTTGATCCTAAGACTCAGAAATCATGACCTGTGTGGAACAGGAGTCAGAGGATCAACCACCCAGGTGCCTGAGAAGACTACTTTTTTTTTTTTTTAAAGATTTTATTTATTTAATGGAGAGAGAACACAAGCAGGCAGAGAGGCAGGCAGAAGCAGAGAGAGGAGCAGGCTCCCTGCTCCAGCAAGGAGCCCGATGCGGGACTCGATCCCAGGACGCTGGGATCATGACCTGAGCCGAAGGCAGCTGCTCAACCAACTGAGCCACCCAGGCGACCCAAGACTACTTTTTTTAAGCACAGAATTAACATGCCATTCTGCCCTTTGAAATATCTTTAGCTTAATTATACAAATTCTTCTTCTTTGAAAGTATCCAAGGCAAAGTTTCTACCAAAATTAATGATTTTTCAAGTCTGAAGAAAGTCTTTAAAAAAAAAACAGATTTACTTACTTATTTTAGAGAGAGAAGGAGAGAGCATGGTGGGGGGGAATGAGGAAGAGAGAGAGAGAATCTTAAGCAAACTCCCCACTGAGTGCATAGCCCCACTCAAAGCTCTATCTCATGACCCTGATATCATACCTGAGCCAAAATCAAGAGTTGAATTCCTGACTGAGTCTCCCACATACCCCAAGGCTTGGAAATGCTTAATCTTTGCATGATATATACTAGTGCAGTACTTCTTCAACTCTGTACAGAAATTGATCTTATAGTTTCACTTACCATTCCTGTTCTTTCTCCTGAAATCAAATTAAACTTTGTATTTTTGTTTGTGTTTTGTTTTTAATTTTTAGTAAATTCTCCCTTAATACCAGTTTCCATTTGGACCCTGATGGCACAGAATTAAGATATGCAATTTTTAAGAAGATTTTATTTATTTGTTTATTTATTTGTTTGTTTGTTTATGAAAGACAGCAAGCTTTGCAAGTGTGGGGAGTAGAGGTGGAAGAGAGAAGGAGGAGAAAGAATTTCAAGCATACTCCAGACTAAGCTCAGCTACCATGGGGGACTCAGTCCCATGACCTGAGATTATGAGTTGAGCCAAAACCAAGAGTTTGATGTCCAACCAACTGGGCCACCCAGGCACCCCACAATATGCAATGCTTAATATTTTCTTCTTCTTTATCCCATGTTCCTTTGCTATACTCATTCCTCAGCAAAAACTTATGTAATGTAGCATTACATAATAGTAACATAGTATTATCTCTTTGTATGAAAACTGTTAGGAAATATAAATGAAAAATACACTACATGGTAATTTTATTTTGGCCATTAAGAAACAGAAGCTAGTCTTTTTTAACACTACTAGGTTTTGCTCCACCTAAAACAGATTTGTGCCGTAGTATATCTGACTACATCAGAAGCACTTCTCACACTTGCTCTTATACATTTCGATGTATGTTGCTAGTTCCTGAATGCTTTGTCTCAATGTTCATTATCTTTTCCAGATATCTACTCCTACTGTATTATACTCCAATTTTCTTGTTCTCTTTAACAATTCCTTAAATCATTTTATTCCAAAGTTTCCAACAAGTAGTTTACGACTTTTAAAATTTGCTAAGGATTGTAATACTGTGGCAACCAGCTAGAGAGTGAATACAAGACGATTTGATTTCACAAACTTTTTCCAATATACGCACATTTGGACAAGTCTTTATTTGTGACCCTCATATTTTCCTCCATTAATAAAATGAAAATAATAGTGCCTCTATAGAGTATTATTTAAATAAACAATGAATAAATAAATAAAACTGACTCATAGTTGATATATGATAAAGTATTATGGGATTTAAACCTGCCAGACTTCACATTTTAGATTACTTCAGGGCCATCATTACAGATATAGGGTAATATAATTCTAATTGAATTGGAGACCTGGAGATTTTGTTCATAGAGATTCAATTAATCAATGCCATATAATCAAGTTCAATTTATTTCTTTAAATTCATATAAACATATGTATTTTATTCCCATAATCATGACAAATATACAAATGATTATATGAGCAAATTTCTCAGTTACTTCCATATTGCTATCAATATTCTGTCAATACCACTCAGTTCTGTGAAATATTTAAATGCATTCTGGGGTACCCATGTGGCTCAGTCAGTTAAGTGTCTGCCTTTGACTCAGGTCATGATCCTAGGGTCCTGGGATTGAGCCCTACATTGGGTTCCCTTCTCAGTGGGAACCCTGCTTTTCCATTTCCCTCTGCCTACCACTCGTCCCACTTGTGCTCTTTCTCTCTGCCAAATGAATAAATAAAATCTAAAAAAATATACAAATAAATGCAATGTAAGTGCAGCTGGCATGAAGGGTATGAGGAGTGCAGCTTCTCATGTTGGTTGCTATTCTTCATGCATATTAGCCTATCACATTGAACTCTCAGTGTGGACAGGATTGGATCTTAATATTAACTTATATAAACCTGTATAATGGTATGCTTGGAAGTGGAGGCTGCCTCAGTACCCAGGTATTTATGCAAGATGTGAGAAACTTAGAATACTAATTCTATGGTATATAGAGTTCTGTATGCATTTATCTGAACTAAATTTAAGATTACATACCTGTTAGTTTTTAATCTAAGTCATATATCTATTTTCATAATTACCACTTAATTTTTAAAATAAGCCCAATAGCCATAGACTGTGCTTTTCCAAATCCTACTATATATTTTTCGAAATGAGAGATATCTCTCCTGAAAGAGCCAGGGACCTATTATGTTTTTCTTCAAACAAATTTCCATCTTGACAAACAATCTCATAATGGAGAAAACTTTGTTTTAAAAATGCACAAAATATGTTTTTAATAAATGTACCCCATAAATTTATCATGCTTAACATAGTTATGGTAATCTCATTATTTGCAATAGTAATCAGGGTTTAGTTGAATTGGAAGCTATTTAACAGACTGCACACCACCAGTTCTTAGTGGCAACACAGCTGGATTCATTTTTCAGGATGAAAGATCACCCACTATAAACTTGCACTGCTGGTGAGATTAAAAAATACTCAGATGTAAGCTTTAAATTGGCTACAAGAGTAGACATTTCTTTGCAACCCCTGTGTAGTATATTAAGCAAAACTGAAACGTTTAATTTTAATTAGAATATTGAATTAGATTCTAAGTCAAATCTAGGACAGAGTTACAAAGGAAGCTGTCTGATGGTTAAAAATGTTAAAATGAATGTACTGCACCCCATAAAGAACACTTATGGAATTTCAACTAGAAACCAATGATGGAAAGTGACTGATAAGAGACATTAGAAATTGCCCTATGGGCAGAAAAATATGAAGAATTATAATACTCCAAGAAGAATATAAATAGGCATTTAGATGATTATTTTCCATATGAATCCAATTATAGAGAAGTTTTAACGTTCATATTAAAACAGTTTTCCTTAACTGGCCCAAATAATATAATCTATATTATGGTTAATATCCTCGATTAGCATGGGAAACTAATGATTGTATTGGACAGCTGCTGTAATCCTTTTCAAATCCTTTTATTCCCTCCTCCTATTCCTGCCAACCACTGCTACAGCTTCAGTCAGTTTCAAAGCAACCCAACAGTTCTTTGCATTTGGACCAGAGCCATGTAACTCCTGCTTCTTGCCCTTGCACTTCTTTGAGATAGAGAAGTAGAATACCTGAAATAGCCCACTCAGGACGAATACGTGAACAAGTTGGAAGCTCACAACCACCTTTGAGGCCCCTTGACCAACTGATGAATGGAAACTAGTGGGTATACCATTCTGAAATGTTCACTGGGTTATTCAGATTTCATGGAGGGGAGCCCTGGTCTTAGAGCAGTTGGCAATCGTCATAAAGTATTATTGAACTGGTTCTCCATCCTTTCTTGCTTACCTCCTCTGTCACTATTACTTCCTTGACTTTTCAAATAAACTATCTCCAACCAAGCCTATGTCTTAAAATAAACTTTCAGAGACCCCAGGCTGAAATATATTTCAGAGACTAAGATTTAAAAGAACTTGTTAAACTCATGATGACCACAACCATGAGTGATACTCAAAGTTTATGGTTAAAACCTTTAAAAGCCTAGTCAATGAGTGTATTCTCTTTTAATATTCCAACTTTAACACTTATAAAATTTACCTGTAAATAATTGATGGTTTTGCATATTGGAGATAGTTACAGTTTATTATAGTTATCAAATTAAGGAAGTTATGTTCTTAAAAAAGTCGCTGCAAAATCAAAAGGTACTTATGAAAATTGAATTTCTCCAGAATCAATGTGGCAACATGGCTATGCTACAAAATGCTTCCTTTATTTGATAAAAATGAAAGTAGTGGGGATAGGCATGAACTCTCTGAGTTACATTGTGCTGTTTCTGGAATCATAGACTACTCTTTCTGGTTGAATTAATTGTGGTTGCTATAGCAGCACCTGGATGGCTCAGTGGGTTAAAGCTTCTGCCTTTGGCTCAGGTCATGATCTCAGGGTCCTGGGATTGAGCCCCACATCAGGTTCTCTGCTCAGCGGGGTGTCTGCTTCCCCCTCTCTCTGCCTGCCTCTCTGCCTACTTGTGATCTCTCTCTCTATCAAATAAATAAAATCTTTAAAGAAAAAATTGTGGTTGCTGTAGTGGTGATTGTGATTATGGTGGTGACTGCTGATCCTCCTGAAGAGGCATGTCGGATTTATAGGTATACAGTTTTAATGGGTAACATATCTTGTTTATAGTATTTCTTGAGAAATAATAACGCTCAAGGCACTGCAACATACAATATTTTCTATCTCTGTAACTAAGGTGTACAGGGATTGCTATCTAATATTAAGAGAATATAAAGGTAGATGAAAGTTAAGTAATGTAACTGTTCCATATTGGTAAAAATCAGCTGATTGAGATGCAAACCTATGTTTACTAACTCAAAAGCAAAAGATCATTCCTCTGCTCTTGCATAAGCTGGGTGTTGATATATTAATATTCCATAATATACATTACTTTCCCAGACAATTTGTTCTATTGTAAACTAGAGTCCTAATTCGTAGTTATCTTTCACAATACTAGTGGAAAAATATCTTGATCATATCAGGAACTCCTGGATCGACTAAATGTGTAGAAATTGATCGCTCTGATATGAAGAATTTGAGAGGCAGGGCAGGGGGTTATGGGGGGGTGGGGAAGAGAAATGAAACAAGATGGGATGGGGAAGGAGACAAGCCATGAAAGACTCCTAAATTCACGAAACAAACTAAGGGTTGCTAAGAGGAGGTGGGGGGGTAGGGATATGGACGTGGGGGAGGGTCTGTGCTATGGCAAATGCTGTGAAATGTGTAAGCCTGATGATTCACAGCCATGTGCCCTGGGGCAAATAATACATTATATGTTAATAAAAAATTAAAAAATATATTTAAAAAATTTTTAAAAAAAGAAATTGATGATTTATTCTGTTTCACCTTGTGCTTCTTTAATACTACTCAAATTTACTATAAATATAAAAGCAGTAATTGTACCCTATTTTCACCATAGGCATATAATTATGAGCTTTTGCTAGTATTTCCTGTAAATCTTATAAATAATTGCAATGTCTGATGATGACAGTAATTTCATGAAATCTTTTTTTATCTGGAAACGATTTGATCTCGCTTTCAAGTCAATCTCATTAATTTTTTACTAGTATCAGATCTTTTCTTCCCAATCAACTGCCTTGGCATCTCTTCTAACTCCCTTTCCATGTGTACTAACTTTCCCTACCTGATTGGTGCTCCAGGGAACACTATTCACATCAACATAATGTGAATGATACCCCTATCATTGGGCAACATGACACCTTAAAAGTTTTATGGGTTTCTGCAACTTTTTATGGAATAATCACTTATTAGTTGGTGATTCTGGACAAACCACATATTAGCTGATGCCACCAACTTTATAGGGAGGAAGTTACAATAAGACTTTAAAGTTTTATTTTAGTCTCATACAATTCAGATTATATCCAATGCCATATTTATGAAGTTTCATACAATATGGGCAGTAAGTTCTTCCTACTCTGTATCATTTATAGATTTCATTGAAGCTACAAAAGAGCAGAATAGCTGTAGTAGCAATGTGATTTACTCGTTTTCTTTTTTCAGATATAATTTTGTTAAAGATGTTTACAGTCACTATTCACTAGGCTCCCTTAGGTAGTTCATGAGTTTTGAGATACTACTATAGTATTCTGTTACTTTTTTTCTCTTGAAAACAACTTGAATTAGACACAGACTTTAGATACCAAGACATTGCCTTTAATGATGTTGAGAGCTCACATCCAGAAGTCAAACTGGAAAGATAGTGGCATAAGAAAAGTTTAATAAATACATGTGTAGAAATTCTTATTGAGGAAAAAAACAGGTAAAATCAAAGGTAGAGCTTTACCAAGACAAAGATTCAGGGATGTTGCCAGTCATATAGGAAACTTGGGAGTATACTGTTAGATACAAATAAAACTTTTTTTTTAGTTTTCTATTTTTAATTTTTCCCCCTTCCGCTTGGGGAAGAAACAGTCCCTCTCCTGGTTGTAATATTGTGAGAAATGAATGGAGGGCACTCTTGACAGCACTCAATAAAAACGAAAGAACATATTCTGGAGGGATGGAATAGTCAGAGAGATTTTTGACATCTATCTGCTAGCATGTTACTTTATATGATAAAATAGCATACTGATGCATAGGGACAGAACTAGAAAGAATAAAATACAGCCACAATATGATTTTTTATTTGTTTCATAGCTAAAACTTTTCTAACAAGCTCAAAATGTATATGAGATACAGAGAGAAGACCCATTTAGTTGGAACTATCTTCATGCCATCAGACTTTTCTTTTTTTTCCAAATAATTTTATTTTTTATTTTTTAAGTGTTACAAGATTCATTGTTCATGTACCACACCCAGTGCTCCATGCAATATGTGCCCTCCTCAATACCCACCACCAGGCTCGCCCAACCCCCCACCCCTCCCCTCCAAAACACTCAGACTTTTCTTGAACCCCAATTCTCTCCAGTGCAGCTGGTTTGGCCCTAAACAAGAATGCAGTGTAGAACCAGAAGAGCATTTCTGCCAAATGGCAAAGGTAACTAGGCCAACTCAGTGAGGAATTAATGTGAAAAAATGTCACAATGTCCACCAAGAATAGAGGCTGTTTTAAACAGAAAAATTTCGTGGATGAAGTGGTAGTTTGTGGCAGACTAATATGAAAAAATAGAAAACTCTTTGAGGAGAAAGTATGCATAGATGTATAAACAAAATACTAAACTTGGCCAACCCCTTGAGGTTGATGGAAATTTCAACTAATAATATTGTAGAACCAATTATCAAATTTCCCTATTTGCAAAATTTATATCCCACTTAACTGAATTATACCTTTACCTCTGTAAGACTCAATTTTCTTACCAAAGTCAATAAACAATAATACTACCTAATTAACAGATTTGGTGAGAGGAATACATACGTTAATGAATGTAACACCCACCCTCACTACAGTATAATCCTTCTGTGTGTGTGCATGCGTGTATGTGCATGTGTGCTTGTGTTTATGTGTATATGTGTGTTTATAATGAGCATATGATATCCTTAAATTCACAAGATACCTACTTGGGCTTATTAAATTTAAAAGAAAAATTATTAGCATTCTGTCTTAAAACTGGCACAATCATAAAGACCAGAATGATAAAAAGCAAGTAACTCTATAAAATAGCATAAGACTTGATTTGCATTATTGACTAAGATAAAGTCCCATGAAGACTTTTGCTTTGAACAAGAAAACATTCTGGAAAATACGTGAATGTAGAGGGAATATGTATATGCACGGTCATAATGCTCAGTCAGAAGGCCACAATTGGCTGAGAAACCTAGTAAGAGAACCAGGCTAACAGCAGGCTTATTGCACAAGAGCAGATATTTTGATCCAAACTTCTCTAGCTTTGGCATGTAAAACATTTTAGATGCTAAGCTGACAGAACTGCTCATAAAACCATCTGCTATTTACTGATCCATCTGTTGGTCAGCAGAGAACCATCATAACCCAAGAAATTGATCTGAGAAACAGCACAATTTCCAGTTTTTTTAACTGAGAAATAGCTTTAATGATTTACAAAGCCTGTGTTTTATTATAAAAGACCACAAAATATCAGTCTGTACTCATTATTATCATGATTAAGAATGAGGAAAACTCAACATCACAATTATGACTTCATATAAAAATCTATGTGCATAAAGATATTAAATGAAAAGCTATACACAAATTCATTAGTTAAGCAGTCATGATATATGAGAAAATAATATTTTTATTAAGCACTTTGTAAACAATCATGTGCTGCCTAAATAGCAGATGTAGTTAATATAAAAGCATTCTAATCCAAAGTATGTCGTTGATATAATTCAATAAAATAAACATCAGGTGTTCAACAGTTTTCACATATTTAAAAAAAAAACTTCCATGAAAGATCATAGCAACTTGTCATTTATAAAACTATAAAATACTAAGTTATAAAATTAAGAGGTTCAATTTTATGTGTAAATTGGGGTTCAAAGCCCACAGATCCTTATAATGTTTTAAAATAGATTATTAGTTTATAGTAATACAGTTACATTATGCATATTACAAAACTGAACTTATGGTACAAAGCTCAAAAAATTATAAAAAAATAAACACAGGCCCAAACACATGCACGCCTGTAACCAAATGTTTGTATACTATACTTATCTTTCTCTTTTTCTGCAACTAACACTGTCTCGAAGTTTATTCCAAATAAAGACATGTAGAGTTGCCTCATTCTTTGAAAGTTGTCTAACATTCCGTTATGTACAATAGTTGTATTACAATTATTTAATCAGTTGTTAAAATCATTTAGATTGTTTGAAATTTTATTGTTGCAAAAGAAGCTTCAATAAACATTCATGCACAAAGTTTACACATCTGCAAGCAAATTTGGAAGATAAACTTCATGAGGTACAATTGCTGACATATTTCTGTTTTAATAAATATTACCAAATTGTCTTCCATAGAAGCTATACCAATTTACCCTCTTACTGCTAACATACAAAATTACTCTACATCAACATCAACAAATTCAGTTGTCAATGTTTTTATATTCATCAGCTGGATAGTTTGAAAATGACATTTATTGTAATTTTACATGCATTTATGAGTAAATTTATATGCATTTATATGCATTGATGATTTGCTTTTATTCATGTCTTTCCTGATATTTTAAATTTTATTTCATTGTTAGCCTTTTACTTGATGATGTAAAAATAATATTTATATGTTAAATCGGTCCTTTGTGTTATTACTCATAAAGATTTTTTCTAAGAATTAGTTTTCCTTTGAATTTTTTTTTCTATTTAGTATCATATAGACACAGTATTAAAAACTTGATAATAAAACTGTTAATTTTTGTTGTTTCCAAGTGTTGTTTTGGTCATACTTTCAAAGATATTGCACATTTAGATTTCTTTTTCTGTGTTCTCTTCTAGTATATTCCTGGATTCATTTTAAGAAATAAATCTTCAATCCATTAAAATGGTTTTAAGATATGTTGATTCACAAATTCAATATTTTTTCCAATATGGCTACTTAGTTGTCTCAAAAGATTTTTGAAAAATCCTACTTTCCTCACTGTTTTGAGTTACACCATTTATGTATATTGGCCTAATTCTAGATTTTTAATTTATTTTTTGCGTGTGTGAATCAATGTAGTTAGCTATTCAAGCACTCTGATACATTTTAAGAATTATTTAAAATGTATAACATTTTTTAAATCTGGGAAAGTTATCCCTTACCCATTAGGTCTTTTTAATGAATTTTTCTAGTTATACTTAATTTTTGCCTATGAACATTAGAATCTACTTTTAGAAAATCATGCATTTGTTATTGTTTGGAATGTAGATATTAAATTAGGGAAATATAAAAATATTATTAATTAAAATATTTTTATCCAAAAACATGGAGGCGATTTAATTTGTTTGATTCTTCCTTAGCGACAAAAGTGCACCATATAGAAACCTGATGAATTCTTAAGTCATTACAATTTTGCTTCCTTTCCACATGGGTTATTTTTTTTAAAGATTTATTTATTTATTTATTTATTTACTTGCGAAAGAAAGAGAAAGTGTGCATGTGCACAGTGGAGAGAGGCAGAGACAGAGGGAGAAACTTAAACAGACTACTCTGAGAGAGAAAGCCTGACGGGGATTGCTGAGCCCGATGTGGGACTGGATCTCACAACCCTGAGATCACAACCTGAGCTGAAACCAAGAATCCCACACTTAACCAACTGGATCACCCAGGCCCCCCTTCTCATGGGTTATTTTTAAATCATGATTTTATGTTTTCCTTTTTCCTTTGCAGATGCTTATTTTTTATAGGTATTTTCTCGTAAGTTTTAAACTTTTGAGTATAGAAATGAAGACAATTGATTTATTTATACATATTTTGTATCCAGAATTCAAGAATTCTCTTGTTTCCATATGTCTATATAACTTCACTATATTTTTTCTCATTGCTATTATTTTATTTCCTAATTTTTAAAATTAACTACAAAATATATTTAAGAAATAAATTCACTGAAAAATAGTTTCCCTTCTATTTTTATTTTCATTTCTTCTAACTATATAAATCAATCTTATATGAACTATTGGTCTCATATGAAATTTTTGTATAACTATTCATCATTAGGAAATTATATTGGTATCAAAACTGTAATTAACCATAGATTCTAAGATTATGCATTTTATATAGTGTATTTTTCTTCTACTATAATTCCAGAGGTTTGTATAATTTATTTTATCAATGGAGATCATTTTCTAAATTAAACTTTTACCCAATATCCTTAAAAAATAAATACTATCTTTTTTCCTTGTGCCAATAACCTTTAAGTAATAAATTTAAAACAAAACTTTCATCGAATTTTGACATGAGTTGAAAATATTTAACATAATAAACCTGTACCTATTACAAATAAATGCTAATTTTGCCCTTGAATCTATCAATCCCATTTTATTCTGTGAGAACTTAAACTTTTTTCTCAACTATTTCTTCTGAGATTTCAATCAAGGTTTTTTGTTTTTTTTTTTTTTAAAGATTTTATTTATTCATTTAACAGAGAGAGAACACAAGCAGGCAGAGAGGCAGGCAGAAGCAGAGAGAGGAGCAGGCTCCCCGCGGAGCAAGGGGCCCGATGCGGGACTCCACCCCAAGACGCTGGGATCATGACCTGAGCCAAAGGCAGTCGCCCAACCAACTGCGCCACCCAGGCGTCCCTCAATCAAGGTTTTTGAGATTTGTGTGTACATGAGATAGCTAAAGAATATTAAAACATTAAAAAAAGAATATTAAAACATTTTATTTTAGAACATTGAAGACAATTTCATTTCTTAAATGTCTTAGTTATAATCCATTTTTGTTATTTTGCACCAGTTTTTTCATTTGTGGAAATTTATCCTTCTCATAAAGCTTGTTTCCTGGTTGTTTTAAACTGCAGCAAATACTGACATTGTTGCTTCCTCTGTGTTCTTTTCTCACTACTCCTCTTTATTTTCCCTCTGTCTCTTTTTCCTCCCTATAGCTTGTCTTCTTAGTTTCCATTTTATTGCAAGTGGTTTACAGGTGTAGGACTGACTATACAGTTAGATGATATCAACAACCTGTTATATTGCCTTCTACCTCATGATCTTTTAGGTCTTTTTCTTTTTCTATATTTTTTATATGTAATAAAATTGGCCTCAAATTCAAGACTACTTCAATGTATCAGTTCTTGAGCAACTCCGGAGCACATAATGAACTTTATTATATTCAATTTTCTAGAATGTAGACCATCCCAGCTATGTACAGATCTAAATATAACACTTCAAAGTGTAATTTTTAACATCACTTCTAATCCTGAAATGCCTCATAGGTATCTACCACTAATGCAGAGTTTCATCTGCATTAGATATAGGTATAAGGTATAAAGTATACCTATACCTAATGCATTAGGTATAAAGGGACTGTGGTATAAGGTATATATTAGGTATAAAGGACTTAGGTAAAAGGTATATGCATTAGGTATAAAGGGACTTAGGTAAAAGGTATATGCATTAGGTATAAAGGGACTTCAAAAAGTCCCTTTATACCTAACAACCTCTGTGGCTAGAGACTTTTTGAAGTCCCTTTATACCTAACAACCTCTGTGGCTAGAGACTCTTTTGTTAACTTTGTCCTTAGCCCATACCTTTTTCAATGCAGAAAAAAAAGCCCATTCTAGTTCCATGGTGAGATAAATATGTTTTAATATATAAAAAATATCTGCTAATCAAGCTACTATGTTGAAATTATAACAAGTAATGGAAATTTCTACCTCTGTCTATAATATAGCCAATCATGTCAAGGCAATGCTTTTCTGCAAAAATTAGGAACAATTAGGCATATTAAAAAAAATCGTATTTTAAATGTATCAGAGTTGTGAAGCAATGAGAACTAAAGTTTCTCAGAGGGGAACACCCCCAGAGAATTGACCTGCCCCATCTCTTCCCTGATTTCATTTGCCAATTATGGATGCCAGCTCAAGTTGGAGCTGGCCTTAAATGGAAGAAATACACTGAAGGAAACAAAACCAACAAACAAACTCCAGCAGTTACTTGAGCCTGGCAGGAAATAAATTTGGAAATGAGAAGCCCAAATCCATGGTTGTCTCATCAAAATATTTGCCAGATTTTAAAGCTACATGGAAGCTGAGAATTGATTGCTGGGCCAGGAACCTCTGAAAAGTCTGCAAACTTTCAGGCTTGTATTTAGTAATCATCTCTATTTTTTCTTAAGTTCATATCATTTTCCATACTATGTTATGCTAGTTACATTTTTAAGATAAAAAAATTAAATAAAAAATGACCAAACCATTTTGTCTACTAAACTTGCATTCCTCTTTCATGGAAAATATTCGCTGTCAAATGTTAACATGCAGTACCAAGATTTTAACACTTTTTAATATATGTGCATATAAATTAGGTATTTTGTTTGCAATCTTTCTAATCTTCCTGTCTTTCTCCTTATGGCCTCTGACTATCCAGCCAAGATACTCACCAGTGATTTTAAATCCACGTATGTTCTAAATTCCAGCCACTTCTCTTTCCACATGAGCTAAATGGCCAGGTCTACCATTTTCCCATGTCACTCTCTTTCAATGTCATCCCTAAGTAGAGTGGTTGTACAATTGTCTATTTGGCCTGCACCACTATATCAAACTAGCTCATATGTGGACCAAGCTTGAGCTTTCCCTCCTCCATCAATAAGTTGGAAAATACTTCCCATAAAACTTTATTTGTAACAAAAGGCCATTACCATATTAATGGATGACATGAAGATTGACTCCATACTCCAGGAGCTCACTTTCACCTTCTGGTCCTATTTATCTTGAAATTCCATTATTGTCACTTTTAACTTACAGTAAACTGCCACCAGGCTTGGCTTATTTTATGACTTGGTGAGTCTGACAGCACTAGGTCATGATAAGCAAGTGTGTCCACATGGTCAGTCACCTCATTTTCATTGAGACTCAATAGCAACTCTAGGGGTTGTTTTTCAAAAAATGTGTGATTCTCTTCCATAGATGCATAGTCTTTCCCTGGAAATCTAAATGTCTGGATTGTGATATTCCCCTAGAGGTTTGCTGTTCCTTTCACATGGTGATTTTTCACACTATTGATACATCTAATACCATAGGATTTATCCTGCCTTATAGCTCAAGTCCAAAGATGTTTGCACTGGACCTAAACCTACTATAGAACACTTTTCTATTCTGGTCCCCATACAATTCAGGCAGCCTTTTGTGTCAGGCAGTACCTAAATCAAAATAATATTCCCAAGTGTGGTATACTGACTCCACAATCCAGAGACACCTACTAAATACTATATTTCCACTATAATGGTCACAGCTGCAACATGCACTAACATATTCTATTCTTTCATTAGTCTTTCCATGCCCATAACCATTCAAACCCTAAACATTTTACAGAAAAGTCAAGCTCCTGAGTCTTATTGTTTGAATCCCATTATCTGGAGTACATGTGCCTACCAAGGCCTGAGATGTAATATCCTCTTCTTCCTCTTCTAGTCCAATTAACATGATACCATCAGTGTAACGGATAAAAGTGATGTTCTTTGGAATATCCGGATGTCCCATATCTCTTTAGGCTACTTATGAAAGAAAGAGAAAGAGTCAACAAAACACATGACCAAGACCATAAATAGGTATTGTCCCTTCATGTAATCTGTACTGATTCTGAGCAGTAATAGAGAAAAAGAATCCAGGGTGCCTGGGTATCTAAGTCAGTTAAGTGTCTGCCTTTAGCCTAGGTCATGATCCCAGGGTCCTGGAATCGAGATTCACATCAAGCTCCCTGCTCAGTGGGGAGTACGCTTCTCCCTCACTCTCTGCCCTACCCTCTTCTCATTCTTTCTATCTCAAATAAATAAATAAAATCTTTAGGAAAAAAAAAAGAAAAATTCATTCATCAAATCAAAAGTGCAATATAATTTGTATGAGGCTTTAGTAATTTGCTTTGTTAAAGGTATCATGGTGGCTACTATCTGGGTTATTTTGGGTTCAGCTTGGGATAACCTACTTTCATTCACCAGAATCTTTTTGGTTTTTGCAGAGGTCAGGGTGGTGAATAAAACTGGCATATGACAATGGTTACCACCATGTATCCTTTAGATCTTTAAAATTGGCCAAATCTTAAGGACGATGTATAGTTTTATTTACTCTTGGCTACTGGAGGGTTGAAAAGTGTCACAAATTTTCACTTGGAAATACCAAATATGACTCTTTTTAAGAATTTGTATTTTGTTATGGTAAGAACACTTAACATGAGATCTGCCCCCTTAAATCTGTAAGTATACAACTCATTTTTGAGTATAGATATAATGTATAACAGATTTCTAGAGCTTATTCATCTTTTTTAAATGAAATTTTTGTCCTGTTGATTAGTAACTCATTTCATCCTTCCCCCAGTTTCTGGCAACCACCATTCTATTCTCCACTTCTATGAGATTAACTCTTTTAGATACCTCATATTGAGGTATCTAAATGACCTCATGATGTAAATGACCTCATGATGTCATTTACATCATGCAGTATTTCTTTTTTTATAATTTATTTATTTTACTTACCATAATGTCTTTAAGGTTCGCCATGTTGTCATGTATTACAGGATTTTCTTTTTTAAGGCTGAATAGTATTTGTATGTATATACCACATTTCTTTTATGCATTTGTCTGTCAAGGGATCCTTAGATTGTTCCTACATCTTAGCTATTACAGATATTGCTGCAATGAACATGAGAGTGTAAATACATTTTCTTGAGATCCTCATTCAATTCTTTTGGATAAGTATTCAGAAGTGGAATGATGAATCATATAGTAATTCTATTTTTAATTTTTTGAGGACGCCCCATACTGTTTTGCATAGCAGTTGCAACATTTTGCATTCTTACTGCCTATGTGGAAGGGTTCCTGTTTCTTCACCTTCTGTCAACCTTTGTTGATTTTTGTCTTTTTTAATAGTAGTAATCCTAATAGGTGTGTGGTGATAACTCATTGTAGTATTAAATTGCATTTCCCTGATTCTCAGTGATGTTGAGCATCTTTCATATACCTATTGGCCATCCATAAGTCTTATTTTGAAAAAAAAGAATAAAATTGTACTCCTATCTTACACCATACACAAAATAACTCAAAATGGTTTAAAAACTTAAGTTTAAGACCTGAAACTGTAGAACTTTAGAAGAACACACAAGGTAAAAATTTCATAATGTTGGTTTTGATAATAATTTCATGGATATAACACCAAGAGCATAAACAACAAAAAAATAAAAAGTGGGACTACAACAAAATAAAAAGAAAATAATTGAGATAATAATAAAGAGTGAAAAGTCAACCTTTTCACACAAAAAAATTGCAAAACATGTATCTGATAGGAAGTTAATCTCCAAAATATATAACGATGTATAATGCAGTAGCAAATGAAGCTAATAACCTAATTTAAA
Source organism: Nasua narica (assembly GCA_028533885.1). Classification (NCBI taxonomy): domain Eukaryota; kingdom Metazoa; phylum Chordata; class Mammalia; order Carnivora; family Procyonidae; genus Nasua; species Nasua narica. The sequence continues at coordinate 51,639,143 of CM052802.1, forward strand.
GATGAGCTAATCATCTAAGTGGAATGACTCATTTTAAAGACCAAGGACTCAGTATGAGGTTTTTACCAGTTACCAAGTATATGTTTATTCTAATTTTACATTTGAGGCAATATCCAATGGAATCACTGTGATTCCAGATCCTGGCCAGAACTTTTTTTCCCTCCCACCCTCAAATTTATTCTGAGATGTTAACCACAATGCCATTTTTAGTTTTTGGGCATCAATGCTAATGTGGACCCTTTATCCAGTAGATTACCCCCTTCCCTAGTGTTCTGTTACCTAAGTAAATGACTATAGATGCTTTTGGAGAAGGACTAGGTGATCATTATCATCTAGACTTGTAGAATTAAAAACTTCTTCCTTTTGGAGATGAGGCTTTTTAATAAATCATTTTGTTTTACACTTTGAAACTGGTTCAGGTTTAACTGGGCATGGGATTATGACTTTTCTTATTGGAACACTGCTCTCATTCTACTGAGCTTTCATCATTGATTTGTTTTGATGATACAAATTGAGTAGTCTCCTTGTGGGTCCATCAGATTTGGTTATAACAATGGTAATTAGGACCGTCTATACATATGTAGCACCCCCTACCCTTTGCCAACTGCTCATCTGATCTCACCTATGATTATCATAATTATAGTTTTATATTTTCATTTACTCAGTCAGTTAGACTTTCATAGTACCAGTGTCCTTTTAGACCCACTGTTATCTATGGGCCTGGTTTTACAATGATATCTCCTACCTTTGGCCATGGTCTATACAGGTGACATACCACGGAAATTCTTAGTAATGCTTGTGCCCTTCTCCTTAGTGTATTTCTAAAGGCCTTCATAAATTGTGTACTTCTGGTAGTTTTGTGGACAAAATCTTGTAGGTCTCGCAATCTTACATAGACTATCACTCTACATTGACCACTCTGAGCCTTTATTTTTTTTTTTTCGATGCAAAAGCACACTCTGAGCCTTTAATCCTTTCTTCCACTGACTGTTAAAATAATTCACCACTGCAAAGTGTGGCAATCATTATTTTATGCACCTCAGAGGTACCTTAGTAATGAGTTCATACCACATTGAAAGGTCTTTATTGTAATGTCAAATTCTGTGGCCCAGGAAATTACTCCAGAATCAATAAATTCTTGTTCATCTAATCTTTTGTTTAAGACCTTCCTTCATCAGGCAACCTCCAAATCAAATTGCACATGCACTGTTCTAGTTCTTTGGTATATACTTTTGGTTTTATATTTTGTATTATCTTTGGAACACAGCCTCTTTCCTCCCTTACTAGACCTAACACAACCCTGAGACTGTGTTGTGATAGATTCAAGGATGGGGAAGGGCATGCAAATGTCTTGAGGGGAAAATTTCAGTATTATTTCCAAGCAAGTGGTGATACTAGCTCTTAATATGGAAGAGTGGGTCACTTATGTATGTTCAGAGCATTCACAATAATCTACAGATTCAATGTTTTGAGTCATTAACTAAATTGTGTCCATCCTACATTTTAGCACCTTATTCATTTCCAAGCAGAACTTGGCCAGGAACTTGGCATAGCTGACCTTCCTTAGTGAAATATTTAAACTTCTTTGAAACTTGGATATTCTGAAGATTATGAAGTGGACATGCATTATATTTCTCAGCTGCAGTAGATGCAAGCTTATTTGCAAGTTACCAAGAAGGCTCACCACTTCTCACACTGAGCCTTTAATTAGCAATTAATCATACTCAGCTTTTCATTATCATTTTCCAAAGCATCAGTCAAGCTCAGTAATATCTAACTATTCCATTGCCCTCATATATTTCTCTCATACATCTCAAAAGCCTACACAATCACATCTGATAATGTATCCTTTTTACCAGTTTACCATTCTAGTTCCCCAACAATGAAAAGTTTAGTTACCACCTGTGCCAAGGAATATCTATGTTTCACCTATATCCAAAGATGAAGTCCTCATTGTCAGCCAGATGTCAGATAATCCAGAACAAATATCCCATCCTTGTGCTTTCCTTCTCTGATCATTCCTGACCCAATGTCACAGGTTCATGTACCTGAAGAATAGAATCTAGGAAGAGTTTAGTGTACAGGATACTCTAATAGCATCTTTGGAACCAATACCTATGGAAAGGAAGGAAAGAAAGCAAAGTTGTAAAGAGGAAGAAGTTGAACCAAAATTAAAATCTAAGACACACAAGAGTATGGGCTGACTCCATAGGAAGTTTTGGACTTTCCCAAGTTGCTCCTGTTTGTGTACTCCCACAATGATAAGTCTTTGAATGGACCCTGTACCGGAAATGAGCATCATCTTAAAATGGGTCTCTACAACTGAAGCAATTCCTGAAGAAGTTGACAACAAAGGCAGTGTGTTGATAGTAGCCCCAGAAATAATGTCAATAAGGCTTCAACAAAGAGGGATGAGTTGATCGCCAGTATTATTATCTAAACATATATCTAACAAAGGATTTCTACTCAGAATATACAAATAATTTCTAAAATCAATAACAAAATACAAACAACATAATTGAAACCAGTTTTTAAAAATAGAGAAAGGCATGACCAATCATCTTACAAATGAAGATATACAGAGGACTAACAAAGCCACGAAAGAGTGGACATTCTTAATTATTAAGAAAATCCAAATTAAACTCACATCAATATATATACCAACTCAAATGGCTAATATTGAAAGACACAAATACTAAGAATATCAATTGTTGTCAAGGAAGTTGACCAAATAGAACTATCATACATTGCTCTTGGTTGTGTAAATGTTATAAGAAATTATAGAAAACTTCTTAAAAAGGGCACCTGGGTGGCTCAGTGGGTTAAAGCCTCTGCCTTCTGCTCAGGTCATGATCTTGGGGTCCTGGAATCGAGCCCTGCATCGGGCTCTCTGCTCAGCGGGGAGCCTGCTTCCCCCTCTCTCTCTGCCTGCCTCTCTGCCTACTTGTGATCCCTCTCTTTCTGTCAAATAAATAAAATATTTAAAAAAAAAGAAAACTTTTTAAAAGTTATTTTAATAAAGTTAAGCATTCACCTACTGTATTATCTAGCAATTTCATTCCTAAAAAAATGAAGTCCACACAAAAACTTGTAATGAATATTTATAATTGTTTTATTCATAATATTTAGAAAGTGAAGAAGAAAGCTATACACAAAAATAGATGTGTGGATTGACAAATTGCGGTGTATTCATACAATTGATTACTATTCAGCAATAAAACAGAGTAGATTATCAATACATACAAAAACGTGAAATCCAACAGTATTTTGTTGATTGAATTAAACCAGATACAGAAATATATGGATTAGGGGCGCCTGGGTGGCTCAGTTGGTTAAGCGACTGCCTTCAGCTCAGGTCATGATCCCCGAGTCCCGGGATCGGGTCCCATATCGGACTCCCGGCTCTGCGGGAGGTCTGCTTCTCCCTCTGACCTTCTCTCCTCTCATTCTCAGTCTTTCTCTCTAATAAATAAATAAATAAATAAATCTTTAAAAAAAAAAAAAAGAAAAAGAAATATATGGATTGTAGGATTTCATTTATATGTAATTCAAGAACTGTTAAGACTAATCTATGGTAATAGAAATCAGAAGAGAGGTTGCCTATGGTGGTAGTGTTGATTGGTATTATGGGAATGGGAATTAATCGGGAGGAAGCATAAGATAATTTTTTCAGGTGATGGAAATGTATATATCGATTAGTGTGTGGGAGGTTATTGGCTACATGAGTATATATATTTATCAAAACTAATGTTATAATTAATAATTGTACATTTTGCTTATGAAAATTTTAGCATAATTAAAAATATTACCATATTGATCATTCTAGATATGCAACTACCTAGAACAAAAAACTTTTATATTTAAATCAAGGGAACTTTTGTATTGCCACAGAATGAAAAATACACAAAGTAACATGTATTAGGAAAAATAATGCTAGCTCATGTGACCAAAACCCATAAAATGGCAGTGACATAACATAATAAAGTTTATTTCTCATTCCTATAACATCAAAAACAAACAAACAAAACTTGATGTCTCCCCTGAGGATTTTCATTCTAAGCTCTGCTTTAGGAATCCTGGCTCCTTACATTTTACAGTTCTGGCATGTAGGATTGTTTCTTTCCACTGCATAGATAGGAGTGGTAAAGAAAATCTAACAGATGATCTTAGAGGTTAGTCCTGAAATTTGTACAAATCACTTCCATAAATGTATATCGACTGGAATTAATTATATAATATCTAGATGATGTTGCTAGATATAGATACAGATATAGATGACTCAGCGAAGGAAGCTGGGATGTAACCTTTCTGCATACATAAGGAAGAGAAAAGGGAGAAGTTAGTATCTAGCTCTTCTTTACCGAAGGACATATTATTGCTTTTTTTATAATATATTAGAGGGTAGTAAAGCACATATGAGCCTCATGCAAACTGAGAGAGGTCTTTCTACAAATGTATAATGAGTAGCAAATATTTTGATTAATATAATGGAAGAAAATAAACAAACTTAAAAACATTGTTTATGAAAAATTGGCAGTAAAAATGTTATTTAATGTGAAATTAGAGCAGTTAAAAGTGAAGAACGAATTTAAAAAAAATAAGTAACTCCAATTTCCTGTCATTATGAGTCTGTGGGTGGTAATGATTTCATATTAGTATTTACATCCTAAATCAGAAGTAGGTGGCCACTGCTGTTTTGCTGCCAATTTTCTGATGGGCATTTATTTTATATCTTGGATACCAAAGTTTCCACTGCTACTCTCTCATTACTTCCTCTAAAGCAGCTATGCTGCCCAGAGTGCCACCTCTCAGGACCAACGTGAGAAAGATTTAAAGAATCAAAAATAATGTTTCATTTCTTTCTGTATTTAGAACCCTGGGGCCACCCTGTGTTTAACACAAATATATGTTTCTCTTCTGTCAAACTCAAAACTCATACGTCCATGATGTCAGGATAATCTTTGCATATTTGTTTCTTTCTTGTCTCTTACTCTCAGTACATGTATAACATACTTTTTTTTTCCTGGAAGATTTCTTCACTTTATGCAAATCAGCCATGCAAATAGATACTAGCAAGTTGATAACCAGTGTTAATCTAGGACCAGCCAGGGCCATTCTAGACTAATAAGATTTCTGTCACAAGATATGGAATAGGAACAAAACATATGAGGGAAATTTGTAAAATAAAAACAGACCATGTCAAAATAGAAAATATTTTATTAGTCATATGGCTTTAAGGTTTTCACCAGTTATACAATGGAAAATAAATGAGATCTTATAGTATCTCTGTCATTCATTCATTTTGTGTATATACTTAGTAGTATTATAATATATATGCATCCTAGTAATTATTACAACTACTGATAGAGATAACTTCTTGTCCAGAAAGGATTCTGTATATAACTATTAAAATTAATATTCTGATGCCCGGAATTTGGAAGATCATTAATATTTTTCCCATAACATACAAACATATATTCAGAACATTTCATCCTAAAGCAGCAGAATACATATTCTTTTCTGGCACATATGGAACAATCTCTAGAATAGATCACATATTAGGTCACAAAACAGCCTTTGATAAGGCAAAAAGATTGAGATCATACCATGCATATTTTCAGACCACAAGAAAAAATTATGGAAAGACCACAAATACATGACGTTAAAAAACATCCTAATAAAGAATGAATATGTTAAACAGGAAATCAAAGAAAATTAAAACACACAAATACACACACACAAACAAATGAAAATGAAAACACAGCAGTCCAAAACCTTTGGGATGCAGCAAAGCTGGTTTTAAGAGGAAAGTATATTGCAATACAGTATTACCTCAAAAAGGAAAAAAAAAGTCTCCAATATACAACCTAACCTTATATGTAAAGGAACTAAAAAAGGAAAAGCAAATAAAGTCTACAGTCAGGAGAAGGGAAATAATAAAGATTAGAGTCAAAATAAATGATATAGAAAAAAAAAAAACCAGTACAATAGATCAATGAAACTCAGAGCTGGTCTTTGAAAAAATTAATAAAATTGTTAAACCCCTAGCCAGACTTATCAAAAAGAAAAGAGAAATGACAGAAATAAATAAAATCATGAATGGAAGAGGAGAAATCACAACCAACACCAAAGAAATACAAACAGTTATAAGAGGACATTATGAAAAATTATATCCCAACAAATGGGACAATCTGGAAGAAATGGATAATTTCCTAGAAACATAAAAACAACCAAAACTGAAACAGGGAGAAATAGGAAATTTGAATAGACCATTAACTCACAAAGAAATTGAATCAATAATCAAAAATCTCCCAACAAACAAAAGTCCAGGCCAGATGGCTTCCCAGGGAAATTCCACCAGCCATTTAAAAAGGAATTAGGGGCGCCTGGGTGGCTCAGTTGGTTGAGCAACTGCCTTCGGCTCAGGTCATGATCCTTGAGTTCCGGGATCGAGTCCCATATCGGGCTCCCGGCTCCACGGGGAGTCTGCTTTTTCCTCTAACCTTCTCTTCTCTCATGCTCTCTCTCACTTTCTCTCTCAAATAAATAAATAAAATCTTTAAAAAAAAAAAGAAAAAAAGAAAAAGGAATTAATACCTATTCTTCTCAAACTGTTCCAAAAAATAGAAATGGAGGAAAAACTTCTAAACTCATTCTGCGAGGCCAGCAGGACGTTGGTTTCAAAACTAGACAAAGGCCCCACTAAAAAGGAGAATTACAGGCCAATATCCCTACATTATCTCACTTAAACCTGACTAACACATTCACTGTCTTCTTGCTTGGGATTATACAAGCCTGCCTATTCCTCAAGGGAGTACTGACTCAACTACTAATTGAGAGTATATGATTTTCTTCTTCCAGCATTTTATTGCTATTGCTTATAATCTAGGTCTAGTCATAGTTGAAATCCTACATTATAAATGGGAGAATAACTTATTAGTGTCAACTTAGCTGTTCGTTTATTAATATACACATTAATATACACATATTAATATATCCCCTGGCCATCCCAAACTAACATCACATGCTTATATTATACCATCTGGGAAATGATTTTAGCTTGACTCTCTGCATGTGTTCTAAAATGGAAGACTAGTAGTCCTACAATATAGTTTTTTATTTTATTTTATTTTTATTTTATTTTTGATTTAAAATATTATTGTTATTTTCACTCTTTCATTCAATCAGATAATAATAAATCCATTTCCTAATTTAAAATTTTTATTTCATTATTCTTTAGAGTAAACTTCCAAATGAACAATTATAATCATATATTTTGATCAAATCAAAGTTTAATGCTTTTCAAAATTATCATTTTCTATATATTTATAATTCAATTTAAAATTATGAAACAGTTTTCTTTTTTTCTTTGTTTTATTATGTTCAGTTACCCACTGTATAGTACATCATTAGTTTTTGATGTAGTGCTCAGTAACTCATTAATTACATATAATACCCAGTGCTCATCACAGCACATGCCCTCCTTAATACCCATCACCCTGTTACCCCTTCCCCCACACCCTTCCTCTCTGAAACCCTGTTTGTTTCCTGGGGTCCATTATCTCTCATGGTTTGTCTCCTTCTCTGATTTTCAAATGAAAGAGACTTCATTTCACTCTATACAAAGAAAATCTAAAGTCAACAGACAGGCTTTCAAATCAGAAATGATACCAGAAAGTGAAATTTCCAAACTTGTATTCTTGGAAATAATCCTAAAGTTACAGGAAAATATAAGACTCACAACTGCATGTTCAGTGAATCAAGGAAAAAGTTAGAACACTGTGACATAGGTTGAAAGCTCAAAAAAATCAGTGCAAATCACTGAGCAGTATTCCTTTGGGAGGAAACAGAGAAGTATCGAGGCACAGAAGGCATTTTGATTCACATTCAGAAGTAGCCAGTAGAGTTATGAGCTATAAATTATACGTGCCAAAGTTGGCAAACTCAAACTGAGGTATTACACCTCCTTTTTTTGTTTGTTTTTTGATTTGCAAAAGTGGGAATGATAAGTTATTTATTCCCTTACAGACTAGGGTAAAGGAGCAAGTAGAAATCCTCTACATGAAGTGTGGTTTCCAGAAGTATAAAGTCTATATCAGATTCTACAAGAAAAAGAGAAGAATCAAGGAACCTGAATTCATTTGCCAGAAGAAGAATATGTACTAGGAAACTATTGATGAAGCAGATGAAAATTTTGACCACAAACTTTAAATACAAAAACAAGAAACAAAAGACCTACTGAAGCAATCATCTGTGTGAAGCAGGAATACAAAGATGCAGGGCCTCAGGGAATTGATAGGGCAGTAAGAAAAGATAAAACAAAAGTAGAAAAAGCTAAGGACAGAAGTTAAAAAAAAATTACCATCATAACAGTGAAGGTAGGGTCACCTGGGTTGCTGAGCTGGTTAAGTGTCTCCCTTGGGCGGGGGTCAATGTCTCAAGGTCCTGGGATCCAGTCTCACTTTGGGCTCCTTGCTCAGCGGAAAGTCTGCCTATCCCTCTCCTCCCCCCACTCCCATGCTGTCTCTCTTAAATAAATAAATAAATAATAGATGATAGATAGATAATTAAATGAATCATAAAAAAATATACAGTGAAGGTAAAACTGGAAGGAGAACAAAAGAAATCAGTCACTACTCATTAATAATAATAAAAAAGAGTCCATCAAGCACAGTGATTAGTTGAGGCCAAAAGGAACTATAAATGATCAGAGAAAATGACAAATATGGAAGTTAAGTAAAATACAAAACATTTATACTTGAAATCCTCAAAGAAAACTAAGATAAAACATAAAATAAAATTCAAAGAATATCCTTTAAGCCTAAAAATGTATTTTATGGGTGTCTGAGTGGCTCAGTGGATTAAAGCCTCTGCCTTCGGCTCAAGTCATGATCTTGCGGTCCTGGGATCAAGCCCCAAGTTGGGCTCTTTGCTCAGTGGGAAGTTTGCTTCCCCCCTCTCTCTCTGCCTGCCTCTCTGCCTACTTGTGATCTCTCTTCCTCTGTCAAATATATAAATAAAATCTTTTAAAAAAATAAAATAAAATAAAAAATAAAAATGTATTTTAACAGAATAGTCAATAAAATTAAATGACTGCAGACAAAGAGGAATAGAAGAGATTTATTTTGCTGCAGTGGATCATAGAGGTGAATTTTCAGATATGGTTTAAAATTAGATCATTAAACTTATTATTAATTTACTATTAGAAAAATAATCACTGGAACTAAAATGCACAACTTTATGAGTAACAAAACAAATATGCACAAGAGAAGACTTAACAAAGAAAACATAGTGAAATATTTTAAAGCTATATAATTTGAAAGAATACAAAATATTATTATAGAAATAGTACAAATGTAAAGGAATTCTTTTTTTTTTAAGATTTTATTTATTTATTTGACAGAGATCACAAGGCAGAGAGGCAAGGGGAAGCAGGCTCCCCGCTGAGCAGAGAGCTGGATGCGGGGCTCAATCCCAGAATCCTGAGATCTTGACCTGACAGAGGTTTTAACCCACTGAGCCACCCAGGCGCCCCCAAATGTAAAAGAATTCTTAATGCACTAAATACACATACTATAAAACAAAAACTTGTATTTTTTTTTAATTTATTTGACAGACGGAAAGAGAGCACAGCAGGGGGAGTGGCAGGCAGAGGGAAAGGGACTCCAATGCAAGGCTTGATCCCAGACCCCTGGGACCATTACCTGAGCCAAAGGCAGTCGCTTAACCAACTGAACAACCCCCGTGCCCCAAAAACTTGTATTTGTTCCTAATAAAAGTCATCTATCTTTAAACCATATACAAAAATACATCTAAAGTGAAGTGATACACAAGAATTGAAAGTATAGTGTTTATCTTTCTATGACTGAAAGACCCCCAGAGCGGGTAGTCCCTCGATCAGGAGAGACCCTCCCAGGGAGCAACGAGTCCACAGGCACGGATGCAAAGAGCAAGAGGTTTATTCGGATACACAGGTACCTGGGGCGACACAGTCTCACGCAGGACTGGCGCGCCTAGGTCGGAATGGCGAGCCTTTTTATAGGGCGGAGCGACGCGGCGGCGG
>CM052802.1:51649705-51685239 GCA_028533885.1 Nasua narica
AGGCGGGAAGCACAGCGTGTGAGTTCTGATTGGTTAGTCCGAACAAGGCCCTTAGTCATGATGACTAAGTTGTTTTTCAAGTCGTTATTCCCGTATTTTAGGGTGGGTACGCGACTGCAGATATCCGGCCTCCCTTATTCCGGGAAGCCAGGTTGCAGATATCCGGCCTCCCTTATTCCGGGAAGCCAGGTTTTAACATGACCTCAAATTTAAAAGCTTTCTTTAAAAGCTTACTTAAAAGTAAAGAAAGTAAGAGTCAAATTCAACTATATTAAAAGAAAATCACCTGGAAAAAAATCAGCTTTTTTCAGTGTCAGATTTGGAAAAGTAACTGTGACCTGTTAAAAAAAAGACTAATCCTAATAATGGGGGAAAATACCCTGATAACATGTATAAGACACTTGCACATTTCACACAAACATCCTCACATAAACACACACGCGCACACACACACACACACACACACACACACACACACTTGCAAATGGCTTTGTGGTAAATTGAAAAATGGCTTCTTCCTAATCCACAATGTCCATGAATATAGTTACCTTAAATGCAAAAGAGACTTTGTAACTGTGATTAAGTTAGAATTTTTGATACTTCCCTACATTTTCCAAGTAGGAACACAGACCAGACAACATCCTGATTTTAGGATTTTGGCCTTTCAGAATGTCCATATATGTGTGCATACATATACATGAGTATATATATATATATATATATATATATATATATAACTATATTATTACATATTTAAATTATATTTATATTTAAATATAACTTATTTTATATATTATATAAAATATAGATTATATTTATATATCATTTAAATTATATTTAAGTACATTATATATGTCATATATAAAATAAAATAAATACATGCAATAAAATGCAGACTTTATTTAAAAAATGTTATTTCTAAACAAAAAGGGGAAACACATGTAAATGCATTTGTATCTATTATTGTGAAGCTAGAAAAAATGCTAACTTTGGGTGTCAAGGGAATATTCTTTATGGACAGAATAAAAGCACAACTTCCAATGGATAGATTTCAATATAGTTTGACTATTATTTTTTACTAAACTGCCTTCATCCCTTCTAGATCATTTTAGACAGATGATAGATAATTAGATAGATAGATGATAGATAGGTAGATATAGGTATGATGTGCTTAAAAAGTGCATGTTTAAGAAATCATTAAAAGTAAAACAATTAAACAAATATTAAATATTTATCTTGTATTATAAGTTAAAAACAATTAATTATGGAAAACAAAGAACGCCAGTTTTTGAATGGAATTTTTCTATAGAAAAGAACATAAGATTAAAAAATGTAAGTTAAAATAAGTTAGATGGGGCACCTGGGTGGCTCAGTGGGTTAAAGCCTCTGCCTTTGGCTCAGGTCATGATCTCAGGGTCCTGGGATCAAGCCCCACATGGGGCTCTCTGCTCAGCGGGGAGCCTGTTTTCCTCTCTGCCTGCCTCTCTGCCTACTTGTGATCTCTCTCTCTCTCTCTGTCAAATAAATAAATAAAATCTTAAAAAAATTGTTAAAAAAATAAGTTAGAGAATAAGAAAACCATCATTTTTCAGCACCTAATGAGATTTTTTTTCCACGTGTATTATCAAGTGATGATAAAACCATGTCTCAAAATAGGAATTTTATTAATACCTAAATTATGACAAAATTCAGGCAGGCAATTTCTTGGTTAGGCTAAGAGTACATATTATTATGGGAACACATTTATTTCTATGTCATCCTTGTGCTAAGAATTTTGACCTTGAAGTTTCAACATTGTGTAATGCTCTGTAAACAGACTCCACTTCTTCATTAAAGCAATTTGCATTCTTATTTCCAAAGAGAACATATTAAAATCAATAGATTGTGGAAAGTAAAATATGAAATTTCTTTAAATACAAAAGCATTTTGCATTTTGTATTAAAGTATCCTAATTTTTATCTTTCTAGTTGGATAAAATCCTTTTAAAAGAGGATGTTAATGGAATAGGTTAATGTATATGAAATACACATTTCTCAAGTAAAGTTGTGGTGAAGTGTCATCATGATAAATACAGTCATAGGTTAGATAAAAACATTAAGATTTTAATGACAAAAGGGTCCTTGAAATGTGGAAACTCATTTATTTTGTGTTCTAAGGATAGAAGATTTCCTTGATGGAGAGGTTAGAAGTGGAAGAAAAAAATTGGTACTTTCTCCTATGAGTCTTACTTGTCAGCAGTGCAAATTTAGCCAAGCTACTTGTTTGAATTCCAATTTATTCACTGATTTAAAAAAAGCATAAATAATTAACCAATTCTAAATAGTTTCTGATTAAAATTATGTAATTTTATGTTATCAGTTATTTAAAAAAATGTTTTTTGTGCTTTCATTAGGTTATTTTTTTCTTTTTGTTTACTAATTTTTTATATTCCATTTATGAATGGAAACATATGGCATTTGCTTTCTCAGTCTGACTTATTTAACCTAACATAATATTGTCTAGGTCTATACACATTGTCTCAAGTGGCACAATCTCATCATTAGGTTACTTTCATTAGTCTCATTGCCACATGGAAGAATAAGACAATTCAAGAACTCTAATAAAGAAAGATGTATAGAAAACACGGATTAAAGATTAACAAAAGATGCTTTTGATTTACAAAATTATTCATGACATGATTTCACTTAAAGTACTTAAAAAACCCATGTTTGTTTATTTCAAATTTTAATTTAAATTTTGGTTGGTTAACATATAATGCAACATTAGTTTCAGGAGTAGAATTTACTGACTCAACACTTACATGTAACACCCAGTGCTCATCATAACAACTGCCCTCCTTAATACCTATCACCCATCTAGCCCATTCCCCTGCCCACCTCCCTCCCTGCAACCCTCAGCTTGTTCTCTATAGTTAAGAGTCTCTTATAGTTTGCTTCCCTCCATTGTTTTCCTCCTTCCCTGACGTTTGTCTATTCTGTTTCTTAAATTCAACAAATGAGTGAAATCATATGGTATTTGTCTTTCTCTGATTGATTTATTTTGCTTAGAATAATACACTCTAGTTCCATCCACATTGTTGCAAATGGCAAGATTTCATTCTTTTTGAGTGATATTCCTGAGTGATATTCCATCGTATATGCATACCATATCTTCTTTATCCATTCATTCATCAGTCAATGGACATTTGTGCTCTTTCTATAATTTGGCTATTGTTGATAATGCTGCTATTAACATCAGGCTGCATGTACCCCTTTGAATCACTATTTTTGAATCCTTTGAAAAAACTCATAAGTTTATTTAAAATGTAATTCCATTAAGAATCTGCCAATTGAAAATAACCATAATTTGTAAAATAGGCCTAAAATATTAAAACTGACTAAAAGTGGAACATTTTAAATTGTCATTCTCAAAAAATAGTGTGGAATATTAGTGTGGAATGTGATATAGTGTGGAATAATCCCAGATTAGCATAATATAATTGATTTTACATCTCAGATCATGCTTTCTTGGTTGATCTAGAAAATATTGCACAATAGTGATAGTAGTAGGTATTGTTTTTTTACTCTTGATCTTAAAGAAAATGTAACCAAGATATTTTATTAACTATCTTGTGAATTCCTGGGTTTTGGTTGAATAGGTTTTATCAAATAGAAGACAATTTCTTGAATTCCCGATAAAAATAACTTTATCATTAATGTATTTTGAATATAAACATATTTTAGCTAGATTTAGTCAATTGATTATATAATTTTTATAATTTAGTTCATTTATGTGATGAATTATACAGAGAGATTTGCAAATGTTGATCATCCTAGACATATAAACCTTCCTGATATTATAATCTCTTTTTAAATTGTATTTGTTAGTTTTCTATTATAGCTATAAAAACTTACCGCAAACTCAGTGGCTTAAAACAAACAAATTTATTATCTTTCAGTTCTGGAGGTAAAGTTCAAAATGGGTCAACTGATCTAAAATCAAGGTGTGGTTTGGACTCTTCTAGAGGCTGTAGGTGAAAATTCGTGTGTATGTGTGTGTGTGTGTGTGTGTGTTTTCAGCTTCTAGAGTTTCCTTCCATTTCTGGCTCCTAGCTCTCTTTCATCTTCATAGCCAGCAGTAGACAGTTGAGTCTTGTACATCTCAAAATTTTTATAAAGTCCCTGTGATTGCATTGGTCCTACCAGATAATTTATTCTGCAACTATTACTCCCTTTTGCCATGTAACATAACACAGTCATAATATTCATAAGTTTTAGTGATTTAAATGTAGACATTTTTTGAGGTCCATTATTTCACCTACCACACAGTTCTTATTGTGCCTTTTACATATCTATCATCTATCATCTGCCTATCTATCACCTATCACCTATCATCTATTACATGTATGTATGTACATATTCGTATATATGAAAATAGAGGAGACAGAAAGAATCAGAAAGATGGACAAAAAGAGATATTTATTATAGAGAATTGTCTTTCACAGCAATTGTGGTCCTGGTTAAGCAAGGTCAAAGCTGATGGGGCGGGCAATTTGGAAGGGAAGATGACACGCTGGCACCCTTTGAGAATGAACTTAGTGACAATTCCAAGCCTATTAAGAATGTTTTTATAAATGATCTATAGTTATATAAGCTGTTATTTTAAGGAAAAGCTGGATGAAAGGCAATAATGACTGTGTATTATGTTTAAAACGTTTCTATAAACCAAAAATTATGTAAAAATAAAATTTAAAAAACAGCATATTGATTAAAGAAAGAATAAATACAGGTATGGAAAAGAATAAGCCATATATACTATTGAGCTAGATACACCTATTATTCAGAATTTGTTAGACTAAATCTTTCTGGTTCTTCTCAAATATTACACTTTATATGGCATTTCATAAATTAAAAAGCAGATGGAGAATAAAAGACACATTACATTCACTGAAACACAATAAAACTGAATGCTATGTCCTTAATAGGCATAATAGGTGAAAAAAGGAAATAATATATTTAGAGTGCTGATGGGTGACAGGAGATGGGAGATACAGGCTTACAGCTATGGAATGAATAGGTCATGGGAGCAAGAGTCACAACATAGGGAATATAGTCAATAATATTGCAATAGCATTGTATAATGACAGATGGTAGTTACACTTGTGGGGAGCTTAACATAATGTGTAGAGAAGAATTGCTATGTTGCACACCTGAAACTAATGTAACATTATGTGTCAACTACAGTCAAATAATAAATAAATAAACAAATAAAAATGGAAAAATAAAGTGCTGAAAATCTTTTAATATTGACTATATAATACAATAATAGAAATCTATGGAAACAAAGTGATGCAATGTCAGTGATAGTGTCTACCTCACATACAGTGAAAGATATAGTCTCAAAAATGATTAAAGATATCCAAAGTAAATCGACAATTACACATGGGTAAATACACAAAGTTGGCTAAAATTAAAAGTGTTAAGGGCCATCTGGGTGGCTCAGTGGGTTAAAGCCTCTGCCTTCGGCTCGGGTCATGATCTCAGGGTCCTGGGATCGAGCCCCGCATCGGGCACTCTGCTCAGCAGGGAGCCTGTCCCCCCCCCCCGCCTGCCTCTCTGCCTACTTGTGATCTCTCTCTCTGTCAAATAAATAAATAAATAATATTTTAAAAATAAATAAATAGAAAAAAATTAAATTAAATTAAATTAAATTAAATTAAAAGTGTTGATGAAGGGCCCGTGACTGGCTCAGTTGGAAGAGCATGCAACTCTTAATCTCATGGTCTTGAGTTTGAACCCCACGTTTAGCATAGAGATTGCTTATATAAAGACATACATTGGAAAAGAAGTGTTGGTGAAGATGTAGAGAAACAGAACCTGTAACATTTCTGGTTGGGGTACATAGTTGTAAGCATCTTTTGGAAAACAGTCTGACTTTATCAAATAATACACACATACATACCATGTATATTAATTATCTGTTACTGCATAGTAAGTCTCCCCAGACTCTGTGGCTTAAAACTACAATACTCCTTTATTTTCTTTTGTGTTTTTGTAGAGCAAGGGATTGAAGTGTGATTTGGCAGGATTTTGCAGACATACAGTGTCTGGATCATCTTGAGTTTTTCTTCACTCAAATGTTTTGTGCCTGGACTTCCAAGTGCTAAGAACTAGAAAATGAAGCATTTTTCTTTATCAACATAGGTTTTCTCTATAATCTCTTTAGCATGGTGACTGTAGAGTAAGCAGACCTCCTACACATCAGTTCAGAGTCTTCACATGCATGGTCCAAGAGAAAGAACTAAGTGGATATCATATTACCTTTTATTATCTAACCCCAGAAGTCACACAGCATAATTTCTAACACATTCTAGAAAATTTCAAAGGTCTACTCATAATCAAGGGAACAGAATATAGTCTCTGCTTCTGAGGGGGGATTGTCAATGTCATGTTTTGAAAATACAGTCTACCACAACCTATAATCAAGTAATTCACTTCTAAGTATGTAGTCATCAAAAATCAATGCCCATTATACCAAAAAAAAAAGACAATATGTTTATCATCACATTTAAGTAGGAGAGCCCTCTTGAAATAATATAAAAAACACAAAATATAAGTAATAATTCTAGCACATTTAGCTACTTTAAAACTATAACCTATGCCACTAAGGTAAATAATACTAGATAAATAAGTCAGATTAGAAGATATCAGGAAAACATTTAAGACCCTATTAATTAGAATTGCAAAAATTATAATATCATTTATTCTTCCACACCCAATAATATGAAAGTTAGGTAATATCAAATGTTCAGAAAATATGTAGGAATGAGGTATAGATTATCATAATCATGGTGTAACTCACATCTGGGGCTGAGATATCCCACTTCTGAGGATTTGAATCATGAGAAGAACTTCCAAACATATAAATATATCAAGTCTATTTTTTGTATTTGTGTCAAGACAACAGCAATCAATCAATCAATCATCAATCAATCAAAACATTGCCTTAGAGGTCTCACATATATACACAAAGACATGAATGAGAATGCCTGTTGCAAAATTGTTTGCTGTAGTAAAATAATTGAAAAAAGAATTAAAAGGATATTTAAAATGTGATAAAATACAAAAACCAATAAAAAGAATTAGAAATAAATGGGTCCGGGGGCACCTGGGTGGCTCAGGGGGTTAAGCTTCTGCCTTCGACTCAGGTCATGATCTCAGGGTCCTGGGATTGAGCCCTGCATCAGGCTCTCTGTTCAGCAGGGAGCCTGCTTCCTCCCCCCCACCCCTGCCTGCCTCTCTGCTTACTTGTGATCTCTTTCTGTCAAATAATAATAAATAAAATCTTTAAAAAAAAAAAAAGAAGTGGGTCCATTTTATAGTCACAAATACAGAGAAATCACATAAATCTTTAGTAAAAAAGGAAAGTTGCAAAGGGTAAGCAGTGTAAAGATCATTTATGTAAATTTAGAAACACTAGTACTGTTAATTACAAAATGATATTATGTATTAAAATTATTAATGCCATTTTGAAACTTTTTCCCATTGATAAATAATTGACATATATCACCATTTAAGTTTAAGGTGTAAACCATGGTGGTTCTTATACTGTGAAATTATTGCCACAATACACTTAGTTCATATCCATCACTTCATATAGATACAATAAAAAGAAAAGAAATTCTCTTTGGGATGAGAAATTTTTTTGTTGGTGGTGGTTAATATCTTAGTTTATTCCTTTTTTGTCTTTTTTTTTTATTAACATATAATGTATTATTTGCCCCAGGGTACATGTCTGTGAATCATCAGGCTTACACATTTCACAGCATTTACCATAGCACCTACCCCTCCCCAATGTCCGTAACCGTACCCCCCACCACCTCCCAGCCACCCTTAGTTTGTTTCGTGAGTTTAGGAGTCTCTTATGGTTTATCTCCTTCCCCATCCCTTGTTTCATTAGAATTTTTTAAAACCTAAATGTATCAGCTTCCTCCAATATCTACTCACCAAATAATGTGCATTTTTCTCATGAAATCATGATTACATGTTTGTTTGAAATTTTTTCTTTTTAATAAAGTAGCTCTTCAGTGAGGGACATTTAATGGACATTTAACTGGTGAATATAGTCAAATCAACATTGAATTTTTAAAAACTAAAATATCTACTATAGTTAACCAAATTTTTTACACTGAAATGTCAAATATATTTATTATTATTATTATTAATCTACTACCAGAAGCTAACACATACACATGATTTACTCTATTATTTACACTCCAAATTTTTTTATATGAACCAAGAATTAAATGGAGTATCTATGAACGTGGAAGAGATATAGCAGATTCTATGTGTGGTGAGAGCCAGTTTCCTGGTTCAGAGGTAGCCATCTTCTCAAAATGTGCTCACATATGGTAGAAGGGGAGAAGGCTCCACTCTCATAACCAAAGTACTATCCAAAGGCCTTGCTTCCTTATACTATCACATTGATATGATTTTGACATATGAATTTTGGGGGAACACAAATATTTAGTCAATAACACAAGCACTTAAAATTTAAAAATGCAATATGAAGCATTAAGGAATAGCCATTTCAGCACGATTGCTGATTATTTGAATAAGTGAACATAGTAATTTTTAAGTTTTGAATCTCCCCTATATTTCTAGCTTTATTACTCTGTAGTTGTATTTGTTTTGTGCTTTTTTTCCACAGGGCATTTTTTGTGTGTGGTACATCTGCCAGAATTTATAGATATCATTGTTTAGCTAAATGAATTGAATTCTATTTCAAAAGTTTATTGCAACTTAAAGGATTAATTTTTGCTAAATACTTCCCCATACTTTCCCTATTCCCTATACTTTTGAGTCCCTGAAGTCAGTAACTCAATGATGGACATTTTGGACACGTTCAATCTCTATGATTAGAAATGTCAAATATATTTATTATTATTATTATTAATCTACTACCATCAAGCCTTCTTGATTCCCTTCTCTCTAGTTTATCCAGTATTTTGCATAACAGGGTAGAAGGAAACAAAGAGAATGCACAAGGAAGTTAAGAAAACTCTGCTTTGTTCAATAGACACATTAAATTCTAGATATTTTCAGTAAATGTTTTTGTAAAATTCTTATGCAACTAGGCAAAAACTAAGCCCTTCAAATTATGAGATTTGTTTTTCATATATATTAACATATGAATTTTTCAACCTACCCTAAAAGCTTTTAACTTGGCTGGTGGTCAACAAGTCCATCACCATGTATCTTTAGATGGATTTTCTTCTTGTGTCAATTAAAGAAAAAAAAAACATGCACTCACCTGGAACCAACTGATTACTGTCCATATGTATGCATGAATGTATTGGCATGCTTGTTTTGATAAGTCTTTCTAAAATACAATTCAAATTATTTGGCTTCAAGCCAGGAATAAGTGTTAAGGAAAGCTGTTAAGTTTTTAAGAGGGATTTTCCCTTTTGCAATTTGATAATTATAGATTTTTCTTTTAATTCCAAATACTTCCACATTGGTTTTTCTTGGCAGTGGAGATATTAACTATTTCTTAGGGGTACTGCTATGCTCTTTTCCTGGAGCACTTTAAATGATAAAGACACAATAACAGGTTAAACCTAGGGCTAGCCTCACTAATTCTCTGAACATATGATGTTAAAGACCCAGATGTGGGAATGAACTTCTCAAGTGCCAGCTTCTCAAGTTAACTGATCTTTAGGATCCTGGCCTTAGGAATACAGCTCATATCCTCTAACAACCTCCAGATTATGATCAATCTAAATAATAGCTCTTATAAGTTGGGAAAGATTAGATACCTGTTCCATTTACAATCTATTCAACAAATATGATGGTTTTGTTATAGTCCCTTGACTGTACCCTGGTGTGATGTGAACTGCTGAAGAATGAATTTTTTTTTTTCTCTAGGTAGATGCTAGGAACAAGTTCAAAATTAGGTGCTGTTTTACTACATCTAATTAAAGCACGTAGTATTTAGGCTGGCTTTAGAGAGAGAAAGAATGTACACTATAGCTTCAACTGTTATTTGTTTCCCAATTTTGATTGTATCAGAAAAATATAGAAGATAGAGAATATATGGTTAAAAAGAAGATATCAGAAACTTGGGTTAGAATCATTCAGAAAACAAAAATAAAACTATTAAGGACTTTATATTTTTTGGGTGATATAAAAAATATAAGGCATTATGCAAATTCATGGCAAAAAATGAGAAAGCTAACTATCAGCTTTCATTAATATAGTGAAGAAATATATTGTAATTTAGAAGGAAAATGTCTATCAAGCTGAAAAAATTTTGGAGAGTATCACTGAGGACTTAAAAAATAATTATCCCCAAATTTCTCTGGAAGAAAATAATCACACATTTTTAATAGTTTATCTCATGATTTAAATGAAAATAAAGTCAGTTAACAGATGATTAATGAAGGTTTCCATCATTTCTCTGGTTTAATATATTACCAGTTGCATAATGAAAAATTTTCTAGAAATTTCACACAACATTGCTTGATTAAAGTTTTCTATTGGGATACTACTAAACCACTTGTTTTTTACAGGAAATAATAGCCAAACAAGTGTTGAGTGTTTATTGACCAAATTGCAACTAGAATGAGTAAATAGGTTCTGCCTGATTTCTTCTAAGTCTCACTCACAGAAGGGTTGAAAAGAAGACCCAACCAGATGTATTTTCATATTTAAGAGATTACAACTTTTTAATGTAGCTATAAATCTTAAAAACAGAAAAAGGAAATCCAGAATATCTCTGCAATATCTATTTTGCTCTTTCTTCAATAGTTATAATAAATTCTATAAAATAAATAAAATTTGAAGATGTGTAAAAATTTAACCTTTGCATATAATAACATTATTGACCTACTACATTTCCAGTCACTTAATAATCCAACAAACACTTGTTGAAAGCCACTGAGTAAGAAATTATGCTCTCCAAGTTGCGGCCATATTCTAAAAATTACTTCCATTTCAAAAAATCTGTAAGTTATGTATTCAATTGCAAACAAATCAATATAAGCAATATTTTGAATAAACTATTTATTCATAGAATTATGTTTACAATAGAAATCCATGTCTAGGAAGTTTTTCAGGACTGTATGATTAGCCCATATATAATTAACCCATATAATTAACCCACTTAAAAAATGATGGATATTGCTGAAGTCTTCTTGGGGTACTTTCCAGTAGTTTTTTAGCTTATCTCCACATGAAAGAAAATAGTTTTAACCATTTTTAATTATCAATACGATGTATTTATGTTTAATTTATGTATTTAAAAAATAGATATTATGGAAAGACTAATGCAAATAAAAATAAACTTCTCTCTCATCACTAAATCTAAGTTTAGCTCAATGATTGTTCAGTGAACTGACTTGAGATCTCTAAAAATTATACTTATTCTGGAAATTTCTTTTACACTCAAATTTATTCACTTGTTTCTTTATTTTTATTAATGTAAAGTGTATACACAATCAGAAAGAATCAAAGATTGGGGTGCCTGGATGGCTGAGTCGGTTAGGTGTCTGCCTTCAGCTCAGGTCATGATCCCAGGGTTCTGGGATCGAGCCTATATCTGCCTCTCCCTCTGCCCCTCCCTCCATGCTCACTCACTCTCTCTCTTTCTCTCTCTCTCTCAAATAAATAAAATCTTTAATTTTTTTAAAAAAGAAAAAAATCAGAGGTTAAGAAAAGCTCATAATAAAGGAATAGAACTCTGCCCTACCACTTCCCAAACTTTCATTTCCTACACGATACATTTCTATACATTTCTTTTGAGAGTTAACTTCCCATATTATTCTTGTTTCTGGAGTTTTTGTTTCATATTAGTAGAATTAATTCAGTTTCTCACCATTAGGTCTATATGGTATATCATTTTCCATCTTTGTACTTTATTCTGTATAGCTGTGTTTTATAAATGTTTCTTTAAGCAGTAGTTTGCCAGTATTTTAGTATTTAATTACTTTAATTATAGTATTTAATCAATTTGCTTTCAATGTCATTAACAATATGTTTGATTTTAAGACTACCATTAGATTATTTATTTTAGTTGCATGTTATTTTTTCCCTATTTCTTGGCTTTTTTAATAGTTGCTCATTTTTCTCTATGTAGTTCCCCTATATTGAGTTAGTCAATGTAACACTTTAACTTTTAATTTTTTGTGGTTTTCTAAGACTTTACTATATGCATCTTTAATTAACATGATCTACCCTAAAATAACTGATCTGATATTTCCTTGTTGTTGTTTTTCTTTTTGTCCTCATTGTTGTTTTAGTTTTAGGTTTCCTGTGTGATCATCTTTTCCTGTTTTTATATTTTGACCTTTCTCTTTCACATTGTGAGGTCTCCTCAAGTATCTATGACTCTCAATTAACTAAACATATTTAACGAGGGAATAGAAATTCTGCTGTAACAGTAGGTAAAAAGGGTTGGCTTTGTTGACTAGAAGGTTCTGCTTTTGAGTGTGGTTAAGTGATATTCAGTAAGGATTAAAAAATATTTGAGTTCATTTAGTTGTTACAATTATTGGAGAGCACTGTGAATAAAAACAGCTAACCCCAATTCGGTGCTTATAATGTTCCATTACTAATAGTTGCCTTATTTTAACTAGTTTAATTCATACAACTGTCATATCAGAGAGGTATCAATATTTCTGCTCTTTTCTTTATTTTTTATTATTAACATATAATGTACTATTTGTTTCAGAAGTACAGGCCTGTGATTCATCAGTCTTACACAACACACAGTGCTTACCACAACACTTACCCTCTCTAGTGTTCATCACTGAGCCACCCCATTCCCTCACCGCCTTCCCTTCCACCAACCTTTTCAGTTCCTTTCAACCTTAAAGAGTCTTTATGGTTTGTCTCCTTCTCTGGTTTCATCTTGTCTCACTTTTTTTTTTCCTCTTTCCCCCTATGATCCTCTGTATTGTTTCTTGAATTCTGCATATCAGTGAGATTATATGATAATTGTATTTCTCTGATTGACTTATTTTGCTTAGCATAATGTCCTCTATTTCAGTCCACATCATTGCAACGATATATATATATATGATATATATATCATATATATATATATCACATCTTCTTTATCCATTCATCTGTCAGTGGACATCTGGGCTCTTTCTACAGTTTGGCTATTGTGGCTATTGCTGCTATAAACACTGGGTGGGGTGCAGGTGTCCCTTCAGATCACTCCATTTGTATCTTTGGGGTAAATACCCAGTAGTGTAATTTCTGGAGCAAAGGGTAGCTCTATTTTCAAGTTTTTGAGGAACCTCAATACTGTTTTCCAGAGTATCCGCACCAGCTTGCATGCCTACCAACAGTGTAAGGGGGCTCCCCTTTCTCCAAATCCTTACCAACATCTGTCATTGCCTGACTTGCTGATTTTAGCCATTTTGACTGGTGTGAGGTGGTATCTCATTGTGGTTTTGATTTGTATTTCCCTGATGCCTACTGATATTGAGCACTTTTTCATGTGTCTGTTGGCCATTTGGATGTCTACTTTGCAGAAATGTCTGTTCATCTCTTCTGCCCATTTCTTGATTGAATTATTTGTTGGTTTGGTGTTGAGTATAATAAGTTATTTATAGATTTTGAATACTAGCCCTTTATCTGATATACCATTTGCAAGTATCTTCTCCCATTCTGTCTATTGTACTTTGGTTTTGTTGACTGTTTCTTTTTGCTCTTTTCAATTGGGAACTTTTGGTCTAGCTTTGGTATGTAGTGTGGCAGGTGCCAGACATTCTTACATGTAGGAAAATCTTCCTCCCCTTTACCCAATTTTTAAATTGGACTTCACATGCCTATTCCTTCTGTGCAATTATATTTTTTTTGACAAAATAGATAAAGTTGGAAAGTTGATAAAGTTAATTAAAGTTTTTAAAAATATGCAACCCAAAGGTTAATGTGCAATGCATAAACACAAACAATAAACCAGGAGAAATATTTATTTATAAATATTCATTTATATATAATACATAAATATATATGCAATATATACAGTATGCATGGGTACATTTATATGTATGCAATATATATACTCTGCATATGTACATATATAGTGAAAATGACCCCAAACCTCATTTATAATTATATGAAAGTGTGTTAAAATGTTGCTCAAATATATTAAAAGATGTTTAGTCTCACAGTTAGAAAAATACAAATGTATAATATAGTGAGACACCACATCTCCCTTAACAGATTGGCAAAAAATTAAAAAGTTTTTATTATTTTATTTTATTTTATTTTATTATTTTATTTTTTCATTGTTCCAAGATTCATTGTTTATAACACATTATTTTGGGAGGCTTTGGGGAAACAGGGACTCTCAAAGATTGCTAGTAGGCATGCAAATTGGTGCAACTATTTCAGAAAGGTGTTGGGAAAAAAAAAGAATTTGGAAATATCTAATGAAATTACATATTCATTTACCTTTTGACTCAGGCATCCCACTTCTGGGAATTTACCCCAAAGGTATATATGCAATAATATAAAAAATGACTATGCACACATAATTCATTACAACATTGTAATTATAAAACATTGGAAACAAACCAAATGCCCATTCTTAGAATTGCTGAATAAACTATGATACTCTGCAGACTTATGAAAAATGAAGAAGATTCCATTTTGTAATATCTTCTGCATAATACAGTCAAACCTTGAACAATATGAGTATGAAATGTGTGGGTCCACTTATGTGCAGATCTTTTTTTCAAGAAATACGGTACAATACTATAAATGTACTTTCTCTTCTTTATAATTTTAATAACATTTCTTTTCCCTGGCTTACTTTATTGTAAGAATACAATATATAATGTATATAACCACACAAAATATACATTAATCCACTGTTTATATTATTGTTAAGCTTCTGATCATCAGTATTTTGTATTTTTTAGCATAGAAGTTCTGTACATACTTTGTTAAATTTGCACCAAAGTATTCAACTTTTTGAGGGATTGTAAATAGTATTATATCTTTAATTTTGGTGTTCATGGGTTTGTTTCTACTATCTATAAATAGTATGTATATTTTTATCTCATAACTTGCTTAAATTACTTCTTAATTCCAGTTTTGCTCTTTTTATAGATACCTTGGAATTGACTATAGCAACAATAATGTCATCCTACAACAAGGGGCAATTTTATTTTATTTTTTTTAATTTCTGATCTATATGCCTTTTTATTTCTTGCTTTGCATCATTACATTAGCTGGAACTTTTAGTAGAATGTTGAGTAACGAGGGTGAAAGTAAGCATCCTTGTCTTGTTCCCAAACTTAGGGCGAAAGGGTTTGGTCTATCATCAATAAGTGAGATATTGACTATAGGTTGATGTTAGAAGTTCTTTATCAAATTTAGAAGGCCTCTTTCTCTTTCTACTTACCTGACAGTTTTTATCCTTAATTGGAATTGAATTTTGTCCAACATTTTTTTAAAAAGTTATTTTTTAATTTTTACTTAAATTCAATTAATTAACATATAATGTATTAGTTTCAGAGGTAGAGTTTAGTGATTCATCAGTTGCATATAATACCCAGTGCTCATTACATCAAGTGCCCTACTTAATGCTAATTACCCAATTATCCCATTCCCACCCCTTGCCTGCCCTGCAGCAATCCTCAGTTTGTTTCCTATACTTAAGAATCTCTTATGGTTTGTCTCCCTCTCTGATTTCATCTTATATTATTTTTCCCTCCTTTCCCCTATGATCTTCTGTTTTGTTTCTTAAGTTCCACATATTAGTGAAATCATATGATAATTATCTTTCTCTGATTGAGTTATTTCATTTAGCATAATACCCTCTACTAATGGTAAGATTTCATTTTTGATGACTGAGTAATATTCCATTATATATATTCATACCACATCTTCTTTATCCATCCATCAGTTGATGGACATCTGAGCTCTTTCCATAGTTTGGCCATTGTAGCCATTGCTGCTATAAACATTAGGGTGCAGATGCCCCTTTAGATCACTGTGTTTGTAGCCTTTGGGTAAATACTTAGTAGTGCAATTGCTGGGTCATAGGACAGACATATTTTTAACTTTTTGAAGAACTTCTATACTGTTTTCCAGAATGGCTGTACAGTTTCTATCCCCACCAACAGTGTAAGAGGCTTCCCTTTTCTCTGCATCCTCTCCAACATCTGCCGTTTCCTGACTTGTTAATTTTGTCCAATGCTTTTTTTCTCTATCAGTTAATATGATCATATAATTTTTCTTCTTTAGCCTATTAATATACTACTACATGGATTGATTTATTCCAGTAATAAATTCCACTAGTTCATGGTATATACTTCTTTTTATACCTTTTTGGATTCTGTCTGCTAATATTTTGTTGTTAAATTTTTTTTGTGGGGCACCTGGGTGGCTCAGTTGGTTAAGTGTCTGCCTTCAGCTCAAGTCATGATCTCAGGATACTAGGATCAAGCTCCACATTGGGCTCGCTGCTTGGCAGAGAGCTTGTTTCTCCCTCTCCTTGAGAGCTTGTGCTCTCTTTCACTATCTCTGTCTCTCTCTCTCAAATAAATAAATAAAATCTTTTTTTAAAAAAAGAATTTTTTGTGACTCTCTAAGGAGGATAATGGTCTGCAAGGGCTTTGCTTGTTTATTTGTCCTGTTTTTGTCTGTTTTGGTTATCAAGGTAATTATAGCTTCATCAAATGATTTAGGAAGTTTTCCCTCCTCTACTAAGAAAGATTGTGTAGGAAAAATGTTGATTCTCTTTAAGTGTTTGATAATATTCTCCAATCAGTGGGGAGGGGATCCCAGCAATCTATCGGGCCTTTTCTCACACTCCTCCAGCTAGGCTGTTGGTGCCTTTCTATATCTTCATTCCACACTCAACCTAAGATGGTATGAGGTGGGGGGCATCTTTCTGCTGTGTTTTGGTGGAGTAGAGTGCTTATATCTAAAAGTTTTTTGTTGTTGTTTTGATAGGTTGCTCCTTTCATTTTGCTAGAAGAAGCAGATGTTGGGTGAGATCTTCTCTTGTATCTGTTGGTATTTTTTGTTTGTCACTTCTTCAGTGTCAACTTTGAGAAATATGAGGCAAAAAAAAAAAAAAAACCCAGGAGACTCAACACTGTTCTGTTCCTTATGTCCTCATATCCCTAGCCAGTGTGACTTTTTTCCTGGTTTTTAAATCTTCTTATGTTTTCTTTATACATATATATGTATATATATGGATAATATATGGATAATATGTAAATATATGTATATATATATAGTGGTTGTTTTTGTTTTTCTCTGTACATGATGGGAGGATGGGGAAAGTATGTCTATTCCATCTTTCTGTAATTGGAAATCTCACTCTTTCCAGGGTTTTTAATGTGAAATTTTAAAACCAACAACAATCTGTTCTAACACATATGCTGATTTAACTCTCAAACCTTTCATCCCAAATATGATAAATGCTTGAGTCAAATTTAAACATAGATCATAATATTCAAAATAGGGACTGCTCAGCCAAAATATCAGTCAATTATGGTTAAGGGATTACATGGACAAATACTCCTGATACTTTCATACAGTGAAAACCTTATCCAAGAAATAAAAAGACTTGAGATTCAAGAAACAGAAGAATTGACTTAGGAGAGCCGTAGAAAAAAATACAAAAAGAAAGTCAAGCATAATAACTGGGCAACATTAAATTATTAATTTAAGATAAAATAGAATGTTAGATAACTGTGTATACTCCCACCCTAAAAAAGTTAAGTCCCCATTAATATACTATAATAAATAATTTGAATGGTTTCAGTATAAAACTGGAGACATTATAATAATTACACATTAAAAATTATGATATATTCACTCATCTTCCTGCCTTTTCCCCATATTTAAAGTTCTATTTTTGTCCAAAAGTACAGTTTTATGCCATACAATATTTAGTTTTAGATGTATTATTAAATTTTACATATATTGTAATATATGCATAATATCATAAGCACTGATTATTGTAGAAATTATTTTTTTTAAGATTTTATTTATTTATTTAAGAGACAGAGAAAGTGAGAGAGAGCATGAGAGGAGAGAGGGTTAGAGGAAGAAGCAGACTCCCCACGGAGCTGGGAGCCCGATGTGGGACTCAATCCCAGAACTCAAGGATCATGACCTGAGCCGAAGGCAGTTGCCCAACCAACTGAGCCACCCAGGTGCCCTGTAGAAATTATTTTTAAAGCTAATTAAAATAAGCAAAATATAAGACACAAGTAAATTAAAATGAAATATTGAATAATTTTAAATAAATAAAATTACATGATATTAAATTTTTAATGTAACAAATTATAGAATAATGCCTTGAAAAAAATGTAAAATGTAAAGTGAAAGAAGAAATGGAAGATGTAATTTGACTAATTCCCGATAAAAATAGTAGTAATAAAAACATGCCTCTATCCCACATCTGCCCAAGTCCTACATTATTAGAATTTTTTTTAAAGGATGGAGCTGTCATGTTTGCTTCAAAAGAAAATGTTGCCCTCAAACTGTGCCAAGTCGTGGAATAGGTAAATTTTAAAACTCATTTAATAATAAGAAAAAGATAAAAAAAAACTCTCAGATTAAAAAAACTCTCAGATGAAGAAGAAGAAGAAGACGAAGATGAAGACAAAGAAGAAGAAGAAGGAGGAGGAGGACAAGGAGGAGGAAGACGAGGAGGAGGAGGAGGAGGAGAGAATTTATTTAAATCAGCACGAATAAAACCTACATATACTATTGTGGAAAAATAATATAGAGAAAAATACACGTAGTTCAATTTCATTTATATTTGAAGGCAATGTGCACATCTGTTAACTATTTTATAAGCAAAGAAATTAAACAAAAAATATAGGAAAGTTTTCTTCTAGTGATAAGATTAGGCAGGTAAATGCAGATATGTTTAGTTGCTTGAGATGGGTTTAGGTACATAAATATTCAATGCATTGGTGTTCTTTAATCCAATGCATTGGTGTTCTTCAATCCAATATATATATATACACGCACACATTATATAGAGATGTATTATAAGAAGTTGATTTCCAGAATAGAAAGATGATTACTTTTAACATAAAATTTAGTATGTATTTTTGCCCCGTGTGTGTGTGTGTGCATAGAAATACCTATATCGAATGTTCAATATATACTGAAACAGATTTGGAAAGCTATACATCAAATTCTGCCGGTGTTATTGGCAGAGGTATTGGAATGAACACTGGAGATTCAATGATGTTGGAGTTTTATTTTTTTTAACTATTTACATATTGTTTAAATTATATTTATAATATTAGATTTCTTTCTAATTTAAACAAAATTTTAAAGGAATTAACTTAAACTTAGAAAAGTTAAAAAAAGAAGCTTACTACTAAGCAGAGAAATTTTTCATTTTTTCTAGATCAAAATAAAAGTCAATGATTTCTTAATTTTAAATAGAATGCTCAGTATGTAATAATGCCCTTTTCAATTCTTCTAGTTCTTATGTAAATCTGAAATGATTTCTAGAGACCCTAATAAATAGAAATTGATTTTATTATTTATTTTTCCTTTGTCTTAGAGGAAACTCATGGGAACATTATAAATCACTGCCAGCCATATATATGTAATATGAAGATTAGCCATTTTCTACTACATAATTTCTTACGGTCATTTAGAATTCTAGCCATACTCCATAGTTCATCTGGTATCTGTATTACCAATTTACTTCTTTACCAGAACAACTTTAAAAAAAAAATCTCAATCTTTTGTGACAACTACCACATACTTCTACTGCATGGGTTTAGCCCATTAAAGGGTATAATCCTTACTCTAGTCCTTTCAACCCTTGTAAACTAAGTGTATCTTTTTGCATGTGTTTGCCTTTTTTCTTTTCATTTAAGTCTACTCTATCCACTGTGTTCTTCGTTTCCATTTTTATCAAGCATCTCATTTAGTCAAAGTATCTGAATTACATAGAGCCTAATATATTTACAGCTATGTTATTTAAAAAAAAATTATCTTGTTTTATTATTATGTGTTAAGATCTAGTACTTCCATTTCATAATTGCTTGTTTTTTTTCTAATTATTGTTTCTATGACCAATAAATGAATATCAATATACAGATGAAATATATTTTTTCAAAATAACATCTAATTATCATGTCAAATTTATTTTTCCAAATGCATATTTAATGAGTGAGGGAAAGTAATATGTTATAGATTGTTCTACATTTTGAAATTAATAAATTAGAGAAAAATTATAGCCATTCTTTTTATATCAGATTGTGCAGAGGGGAGCTTAAATCATATGATCTTAAAAGGTAGGGGAGAAATAAACCAACAATTCAGGTAATATAAAAGTACAGGTAACCTGTTATAATTTGGAAGATAAAGTAGTTAAACCGTATCTCTAAAATCTGTAGATTAGTCATAGTTACCCTGGAGCTATTCTAATATATTACTAAGCTAATTCTCAAAATTTCACTAAAAATTCCAAATATTTGCTGAAACCTGCATTGTATTCTAAAGACACAAAAGATTTTTTTGCGTTACTATTGAAAAACTATTTTGTTACCCATGCACAATCTGGACCAGAGCTAACTAATTATATTATGTAGGCACAATGGCCTAAAAAAAAGCAAACAGATACCAGATGGCAATAAAAGGGCAATTATCAATAACACAGCAAGAAAAAATTGTCCACATCAATTAAATCTATCAAACCAGTAGGAATCAAAATAAATAAGTTAATTTGCATGCATATTCTACTCCCAGAAACATAAAAAGGTTAGATAAAATATCTATCAATAGACTTCTTGCAATATTCAAGATTGACAGTCCATTTAAATATTTTGTCTAGCAAAAAAGATTGTTCATAGATTAAAAGTGAGATTCCAATTAACATCTACTGCTTTTTCTATGTTGTGACTGGCAGAAGACTACTTGGAAAAGAAGATTTACTGCGGTCAAAAGATAAAGATCACATACTCAATATACTCTTGAGAATCTACTACAAGTATGATTAAGATTATGGCACCACTTCCCAGAAGCCAAGTTTTCTCTCATTTAATGTCCACCTACTGCTATTTTCACAGTCTTCATCACAGTAGAAATAAACATTAAAAGATTCTAACTACTGTATTTGGATTGCAATTTTCTGTGAGCAAAATAAAAGCCATTTTTAAAATGTCCATTTGGCAGCAGTTGATTAAATTCTGTTCCATCCATTATTTTAACCATGTGGACTGTCTTTTTTTGGTGTGTTAACAGCATCTTATAGTGGCTATACTTTCAGATTGATTGCTCTTTAGGTACTAGTTTATTTTCTGCTCACTTTCATAGGACTTTTTCTTCATAGAATTGTTTTAACTAGTCGACCAAAACAAGTTGAGCTGGAAAAAATATGAATGACCTTGTGCCTGGCTGGTTTGGCTTAATACCTGGTCATTAACTAGACAGTTTACATTGATATTCCAAGAATTATTATTTGGGAAAGTAATTTCCTTTCTCCCACCATCTGGTTTAGAATGATATTTCAGCAAAGCCAAAGTAACCTTAAAAACAAAAATCTGTAATGTGGACAACTAATATTGAACATGATGAGGTCATGAACTTAGCTCCGATCTAAGGTTTAGAAAATGTTAAAAACTGTTTTCTACAGGGCACGGTAACCTGGCTCAACATTTAATAAATGCAATTGTTTCTAACTTATTCTACTAGTCATTATGATGCGGTAGTTCCATTGAAATCCTACGTTATTGTGATATAGGACATATTAGTGTAGTGTTGCTTCTGAAAACAAAAGATTCATTCATACAGTCTGGGCAAAATGCGTAAGGGCTATCACTAGTCTACAGGATGGTTTAAGTGTTTATCTGCCTAAAATCTGAGATAAACCTTCTGGACCAACTTTACAGATGATTATGTTACAGACTTGTATATGGTTACCCCTAACTCAGAAAATATCTATGTTGCCTGAACAATAGATTTTACAAAACATATATATAAACATAATCTCATTTGGTTTCTTCAACATCACTTAGATATTGTTTTAATCTAGTTTTAAAAAAAATTAAAAGACTGAGGTTCATAAAATTTAAAGAATTATCCAAATGTGTTTAACTTGAACATGAGAAATCTAAGATTAAGCCATTAGCCTTAAGACTGAAACACCATTAATTGCCTTTCTTTTGAAACTTTATTTGCATTTAAGTTTTAACAGCAGAAAATAGGGTACATTTAATTAATACAGAGACCTCTATGTGAATGTTTATGATAGTTTTTTCTGTAATCACCAAAAACTAAAAACAACCCAAAGACCTGGTGAATGGTCAACAAATTATAGTATATCCATTCAGTGGAATACTACTCAGCAATAAAAAAGAACTAACCACTGATAGACTCAATAAGGTGAATGAATCTCAAATTCAAGCCAGACTCAAAAGCCAAATGTAAAATCTACACAGTATACACTGCATGTGTTCTATTTTCATGACATTTTAGAAAACAGGCAAAATTATGGGAAAGAAAACAAATCAGTAGAGTTCAAAAGCTGATATGGGAGACAAAAATGGGGTATAAAAAAGCAGAAGGGAAAGTTTCTGCCATTATGGTAACATTCTAATTCTTGATTATTCTGGTTGGGCATGTGACTGTATACATTCGTTATGACTCATAGAACTGTGCAACTAAAAAAAGTGAAATTCTATTGTATTTAAATTGTACTTTAATAAATCTTATTTTAAGGGGTCCCTGGGTAGCACAGTCAGTTAGATGTCTATCTCTTGGTTTCAGTTTGGGTTGTGATCTCAGGGTCATGAGATTGAGCCCTATACTGGGCTCCACACTGAGTGCAGGGTCTGCTTGGGTTTCTCTCTCCCTCTGCATCCTCCTTCAAATAAATAAATAAATCTTTACAAAAATATCACTTTAAAACATGTATATTTGTAAATTTTCTGAATATATGAAGAGATATACAGTTTTCATAATTTTTCTATCTGAAGTAGAGTAACAATTTGTTCTAAATTTGTTCCAAATAAATCAGTCTCAGGCCCCCACGTAGATATTATTAGCAGATTTTCATTTAAGATTAACTGTGGATTTGAAATATATTTTGATTTAAAAGCAGATGAGAGATAGAAAATGAAAACCTGGCTGAGAGCAGCTGAGAGCAGCTACATGACAAAACAATATGTAAAATGTTTGTAAAATATATACATTTGAAATAATGACATACACAAAAAGAAATTGGCACAATAAAAAAGAGCAAGACAGTGTAATATTTTAAAATTAAATTTTCAAAAGAACATTCCGATAATGAAAACATCCCTTCCATTATGTTCAGTGGACACTTCTTACATCCCTTTTTTGCTGAACATCATCATTATACTTCCACATTTATTATATTCTCTGCCCTGGCATTTCATATCTTTCAGTAGAACTATAAACAAAATATTGAATCGATACTTGCAGCAGTATTTGTTTGCAACGCCTTGAAACAGGGCTTGGCATTTTGACCCACATCTAAAAAGAACAAAACAAAAATGAAAGAAACAAAGATTCAGATCCCAAAGAATAACCACCAAATGGATATTTTAAGAAATGTGTCATGGATATTTGAGCAGGATATACAAAACACAATACCCAGTCATTTCCCTTATCCTGCTCCTACAGATAGCTCAGACATTTTCCCTGCCTACACTGAGTCTTTGAAATAGTCCTATTAATTCAGTTATCAACTTCATCTTGCATATTTAACTTGGCAAAACGAAAGTCCAAATATTTCCCAAAATATCATCTGTTTTCCTTAGGCACCCTTGGTGGGGTCTGCCTACTCACCCCAGTTGACCAAGTTTGACTTTTTCCTTTTATGTTCTATCTTATATTATTTTGTCTTGTTTAGTTTTTTCTCTAGAGGTGATTTTGATGCCTATATCTATATCTATATCCATATATTAAATAGAAAATAAATGATAGATATTCATTCCATATTTCTAATGAGTAGTTTGATTATTACTCTTCTACTATTAGACTATTTGAATCTTAAAGAATAATATTATTAATAAATAAATATACATAGATTACATGAATGAATGAATAATGTAAGTGTATTCTAAATAGAAGCCAAACACTGGAAATAGTGTTTGATATAGAGCCAACATTAGAGGGTCTCCTGGGTTGCTCAGTCATTGAGCATCTGCCTTCGGCTCAGGTCATGATCCCAGTCCTGGGATTGAGCCCGCATTGGGCTCCCTGCTCCGGGAGCCTACTTCACCCTCTCCCACTCCCCCTGCTTGTGTTCACTCTCTTGCTGCATCTATCTCTGTCAAATAAATAAATAAAATCTTAAAAAAAAATTAAAGCCAACATTAGAGAAACTTTTTTTGTAGAAAACCTGGAGTAAGATTCAATCTGAAAGTGGAAAACAGAGCAAATATATGATAAACATTTTGTACAGATATTGAAATGATAATTGTGTGTAGAATGAATTGAAGAGAGAAACTTTGTTTCAAGCTCCAGAAGAAAAGGGGGAAGAAATATGTAAATGAAAATTTTCAAGACACTTCAGGGACAAGTATTTTCCTTTAGAATTCTGAAATAAAGCTATACTGTACTTATTATCAATAATAAAATAGGAGATAGGAATGGTAATCTGTAAGTGGTATTCAAAATGTTAGTTTTGTGATGATCAATTTTTAATTCAATTATTTATATTATTATTGTTACTGAATTACAGGGATTGAACATGAACCATTTTATGCTTTACATATAGAAAAATATCTATTAAAGGTGCACTAGTAGTGTTCCACTACCACTGTAAAATATTACATATAAAATCTTATTTTTTTAAGATTTTATTTGTTTATTTGACAGAGAAAGAGAGAGAGATCACAAGTAGGCAGAGAGGCAGGCAGAGAGAGAGAGAGAGAGGGAAGCAGGCTCCTGCTGAGCAGAGAGCCCGATGTGGGGCTTGATCCCAGGACCTTGAGATCATGACCTGAGCCGAAGGCAGAGGCTTTTACCCACTGAGCCACCCAGGCACCCTTAAAATCTGGTTTCTGGAAAGGTTTCAAGGATGCACCTGTCTTTTCAGAATGAAAATTGGATCATTTTGTCTGTTTGCTCAAAATCTTATATGTAATAAAAGGTCATTAGTGTGTCAATAAAAATAACAGGCTTCCTGGCATAAATATAGAAGCATCTTCCACATAACCTCAGTAATCTATTACTGAAAAGCAGTAATTATGCCACAAAATGCTATCAGATGGTCTATTTCCCTTCTTCTAAATGGGACATTTATTATAAATTCCACATTAGCCTAAAATCCCCAACTAACTTCCTAAAATGTAATTAAATACAATAAAGCACCTGTCTAGCAATTTATTATGTAAAAATACTTAAAACTTTGTTTCCTGATGACTGATTAAAATGAGTTGTTAAACTTTTGGCTTGTGTGCTTTAAAATATACAGTTTGCACCGGTGTCATAAGCATCATCACACAGAGAAAAACATAAATACATTAGGAAGCAAGTCAAATATTTAAGTAAAAAGCAGTGCAATTTGTTGTTCCACACCAAGTAAGTTGGACGATAAAGCTGCAGTAAGTTGAAGGAAGAAGGGAGTAGGAGCAGTGATTGCCATGGGTGTGGAAGGTGATGCTGCATAGGAGCATGCAGTGAAGGATTAATTTCAAACCAACTCCCAGACTTGGATGAATTAGTAGATAATCTTTGTTGTTTTGATGCTGTTAAAAAGATGGCTATGAAACATTAGGTGAAGGAAACAAAAAGAGAATTGGGGTAAATCAGAGGGGGAGACGAAGCACGAGAGACTGTAGACTCTGAGAAACAGACTGAGGGTTATAGAGGGAGGGGGTGAGGGGATGGGTGAGCCATTGGTGGGTATTAAGGAGGGCACGTACTGCATGGAGCACTAGGTGTGGTGCATAAACAGTGAATCTTGGACCCTGAAAAAAATAAAATTAAATTAAGATGTTAAAAAAAAAGAAAAAGAAAAATCTTCTGTTAAGGTGATATATCATTTAGAGTGAAAAAATTCAAGTGTCTTTTGTATACCTGTGCTTATGTTTGTAAATTCCTTACCTGATGAAAGATATTGCATCTCTTTTAAACAAAACTCATCTCAACATGTCACTTTCATATTCGTGATTGTTAATTATTTGTGTCAACTTGATTCGGTCATAGGGTGCCCAGGTATTCGGTTAAACATTATTTCTGGGTGTGTCTGTGAGGATGTTTGCAGATGAGACTAGCATTTTGAACTGTGGACAGAGTAAGGCAGATTGCTCTCCAAAGTGAGTAAACATCCTCCAATCTATTGGAGACCTGAATGAAACAAAAATGCAGAGGAAGGGAGAATTTAATCTCTTTGCCTGGTTGATTTGGCTTTTCATGGATCTTCTCCTGCCCTGAAACTTGGACTTACACCTTAGGTTCTCCAAGTTCTCAAGCCTTTGGACTTGTACTAGTATTATACTGCCAACTTTCCTTGTCCTCTGGCTTGCAGACACCCTAATCCCATTAGCCAATCCTTCATAATACATCTCTTTACACATGTTGTATTTATATATACTTCTACCCAATACACACATTTTTCTACCCAAAAACACAAACACTTATCCATATGGGTGTGTGTGTGTTATGTGTGTGTGTATAAATATAAATATAAATATAAATATAGATATAGATATAGATATAGATATAGATATAGATATAGATATATAGATATAGATATAGATATATGTTGTTTCTGTTTCTCTGGAGAACCCTCATGCAGATTTTTGTACCAAGCATGAGTATCACTGAGTGTACGTAGTCCACTACCCTGTGGTGCCTGTCTTACCACCAGCCAATTCAAGAAGCACATTCATTTGCTAGACGTGCTAGTGTACTTTTGGAATGTCAACATTCATTTTTAGGGTGACTCTTGAGAATTGTTTTAGTCATCCTTTTGTTTAAAATGTATTAAATTAGGCAAAATGCATACTTTTTCTTTAAAAAAAGGTTTTAATTATTTGAGAGACAGAAAGAGAGAAGACATGAAGAGGGAAGAGCAGAGGGAGAGAGAGAAGCAGACTCTCTTTAGAGCAAGGAGCCTGATGTGAGACTGAATCCCAAGATCCTGGAATCATGGCCTGAGCCAAAGGCAGATGCTTAACAAACTGAGCCTTGCAGGTGCCCCCATATTTTTTCTTATAGCAAGAGCCAGAATTATCCAGTTTATTTTTTGTTATTAGATTTTAGAGATAAACACCTATAAAATATAAGCATTTGAAACCGAGAATCTTTTTACAGGTAAAACCTATCTGCAGACCACTGTTTAAGGACTTTTATTGATTATTGTTCTTAATTTAAATACACACATTTTTCTTATTTATCTTGTACTTTCAGGTACATCTCACACAAACCAAGACTGTAGTTAGGCCATTAATAATTTTAATATCAATAGAAAGGATTAATTATTAACAAATTACACATTCATGAAGTACATTTAATACTTTTATTTTAAAAACTGTTTTATAAAAATTAAATAAGAACTATTATGTTTTGTAAATTAGTCATTTTAATGACAGTTAAATACTACTTATCCTGAAGTGTAGATCATTATAGAATTGAATTACCTATGTAGAGAATACCCTAATTTTAGAATGCTTTCAAATTGCTTGCATTCATCATTTCCATATAAATTAATAATCCAAAATTATTGTATATATTTGAGTGTAATCTATTTTAAAATATAAAGAGGATGCTTTCTAAATCAAGTAGAAATCTTAATTTTGAAACAAATTAATTCCAAAGATATTTAAAATAGTTTTTTTAATGAGGAGACATACTGGAAGTTTGATTTATTTTATCAGGTTGGTAGTGAATAGCTTGTAACATCTACGGGAAACTAGTAAATTTTATTTTGACCATTTTCAGAAGTATTCTCCCTTAATGAATTGCCTTCATGTCAGTGAAAGATCCAAAATCTTTAGCATGGTAGACAGGTTGTTAGGGTTTTGATCTTTCCTAACTTCTCAGCCTCATGAATTTAAGTTTGAATCACTCCCAAATGTGCTATGTTCTTTCTACTACTATATTCTATGCTAGCCTTCCTTGATTTTTGTCTCATCCACTAGGCTTCCTGGATAACTTCTACTCATAACTCAAGATTCCACTGATATCACTAACTCTGAGAAATCTTTCTTTATACCTCCCCAGTCTAAATAATGTTCTGACAAAACAGTCTCCTTAATCAAATTACATAATGACTCATTTTCTTACCCCTCTACCCTTCCACTAAAGATCGTGAGCTCGTTGACATTCAGAAAAATATTTTATTCATTTTCGTGTTTCAGAGGTGTGGTTTAGTGTTAAGTATTTAGAATTCCATAAATGTTTATTTAGAAAGATCCAAATTAATGAACCCAAAGAGTATGGAAACAAAAATAGTAAATTCCAAACTAAAGATTCATTGTGTGATCTAGAAAAAATAATGGAGATAAATTGTCTTTCTTCTTAAGATTTTCAAAATTCCTGGGGAAATACTTTGTAGTATTTTAGGTTCACTATCTTTAGGGGTATGTGTTTATTTTGTTAAATTATAAAGTAATTTTGGGGCACCTGGGTGGCTCAGTGGGTTAAAGCTTCTGCCTTCAGCTCAGGTCATGATCTCAAGGTCCTGGGATCGAGCCCCACATCGGGCTCTCTGCTCGGCAGGGAGCCTGCTTCCCCTCCCCACCTGACTCTCTGCCTACTTGTGATCTCTCACTCTCTGTCAAATAAATAAATAAGTAATCTTTAAAAAAATTATAAAGTAATATCTTTAATTTATTCTCTCCAAAAGTCAAAGTAGTAAACTCTATGTCGTAGTTATACCATTAAATGAGGCATGTTTAAAAACCTGAGACCTGTTTACATTATTGAAGAACTGAAAACTCAGGTATGAGAAAGAGTTTATCTTGTTTATAACTTTAAAAATTGATGCGTATTTAATATTTACAACCTTTTTTGTCATTTACTTTACAACAGTAAGTAGTAAAGAAATATTAAAATCTAATCTTAAGATTCGTGTAGGGTCAATTAAAATTATTATATTATCATTCACACCGTGGTTCATCTACTTTTCTTTGGATATGTGATAAAGTTTCAAGTCTATAGTATGTTACATTCTGAACCACATGTATTCTTAATATATATATCACTATTACCAAACAATTTTATTTTTCATATCTGATTTATAAAATAAATCAGTAGGGTGCCTGGGTAGCTCAGTGGGTTAAAGCCTCTGCCTTTGCCTCAGGTCATGATCTCAGGGTCCTGGGATCCAGCCCTGCATTGGGCTCTCTGCTCAGCAGAGAGCCTGCTTCCCCCTCTCTCTCTTCCTGCCTCTCTGCCTACTTGTGATCTTTCTCACTCTGTCAAATAAATAAATAAAATATTTTAAAAAATAAAATAATAAAATAAAATAAAATAAATTAATAAATGTAGTTTAGGGATTCTGTAGACTCCTTTTTTAGCCCTTGTGAACATCACTAGATTTCGCTAGGAATTCAGCTAGCTTCAGAATTGTACAACAAACCTCAATTTCAAGTAATCTCCAGAGAAGTAATACTTCTGGGAATATGTGTATAGTGTTTTAAATGTTTTGGAGACTTGCTACAGATTTTTCTCTGCTTTCCTTCACTTCTTTTCCTCTTCATATCCCCTAAGAAAACCTCAGGCACTAGATATAGCAATAAATTGTTATGAGTGTTATGTTAGAAAAGAAAAGATGCTCTGAGATACAGAACAGGGGCATATTGTCTATTCTGTGAGGTCCGGAATGTTCTCGCTGAGGAAGTTTTGAAGAGAGAAATTGAATACTAATTATATGGGGCAGATTTTCCAGGCAAACATAATAGCACATTTAAAGGCTTGGGGAAAAAATAAAGAAAAAAAAAGACAAAAAAGATTTATTTACCTATCTATGTAGCTATTTGTGTGTGTGTGTGTGTG
This sequence comes from Nasua narica, assembly GCA_028533885.1. Taxonomy (NCBI): domain Eukaryota; kingdom Metazoa; phylum Chordata; class Mammalia; order Carnivora; family Procyonidae; genus Nasua; species Nasua narica. The sequence continues at coordinate 51,679,669 of CM052802.1, forward strand.
TGTGTGTGCGCACGCGCGCACATGTGTGTATGTGTGTGAGATGGTCATCATTAGCCGAGGTCACAATGGCCATTTACCCATAGATTAATCTAGACAGTCTAAGCAGAATCTGCAAGGAATGCCCTAAAACCAACTTTGTGGCCATTAGTTCACCCTACTCTAAAAAGGCTTATGTTGAAAGAAGTGGGGAAATTTACATGAAAGATATTTTTGGAATGTTATAGTATGTACTCTTCTCTGCCGGTGAAAAGAGAAGATGTTTGCTTCCCCCTCACCTCGAGTTTGATAGCCAGATTTCAAGGGTCAACATATATAAGGATGAAGGAAGAGCCCTTCATGGGTTCACCTCTTTCCTCTTCATAATTTCCCATTTCAGAATTAACCCTAAAAGGGCATGAACTCACAGACACTTTATTACCTCATTCTGACTTCCTGTGGTTGCTCAGGAATACAGGTAAGATTCCCCAGGAAAATAGATTCAGAGGTAGAAATTTGAATGCAAAAAGTTTAGTCGGTATGCTCCTTAGAACAACTATGTAGGAGGAAGCAGAGAAGTGCTGCAGTTACAACAAAATGCTCAGCCCTGCTACAGAGATCCTTAGTCAATCACAAGCCATGCAAAGGGACCAGACTTCTAATTTCTGTATCAGCCGGTCTTTACAGGGAGGCAACATCCAGACTGAACGTGTGACCTTCAGGAACCATGTCTTTCTGCCAAAGGCAACACCTAGAAAAGCCTCAGCTGTGTCATCAAGAGGCAATATTTCCAGCCACTAAAGAAATAAATGCCTTGTCTTTGCAGGGGCAAATGAGTGACTCATTGCAGTGTCCCCCATATACTATTTTGTAATATTCTTCCTAATCAGTGGCGGTGGAGAACTGACTCAATCCATTTTGTGAGACATGCTAGCTGGTGAAACTAGCTAGCTAGGGTAGGTCAGCCAAGGTGAGACTCCGGCTTTGCCTCTGGAATAATAACATAGTCGCTAAACCTGTGTAGCTATATAACATTTGCGTCTAATTCAGTCAGTTCTTTGTATGTAGCAGTTATTACTGATATAGGATTCAGAGATTCACAGAGCATTCAGTTAATTGGAGAAAATTCAATATGATGAAAGGTTAAGTACCAGTGGGGCAGAGTGAGATGTACTTGGAGAGTAAAACAAGCACAAGTTCATATCCTGCTTAAGAAGCCACATTTGAAAGTTTGGACTTTATCCTAAGATAAGTCAGAAAACATATCAGAAGTGACGTGATCAGATATGAATTTCAGCATGTTTACAGAATAAAGAATGAAAAAAATAAATGTTTAAAATTTGGAAAATTACTTGACCAGGGACTTCACAAATAACATATTCAAAACAACAAAAATCAGTATAAGCTACTGAGCATACTTAGTCATTCAAGAAATGAAAATTTAACCAAAACAAGATACCAGATAGTTATCATGAAAAAGAAAAAAAAAAGTTTGGCTAGAAATATTAGAAACCTAGGACCTTTCCTTACTGCTGGTATTTAGTATTACTACTTCAAAAACCAGAAGCCTGTACAAAAGCTAAAAATAGGACCTACGACTCAGCAATTCTGCTCTTTGGACTATATTTAACAGAAATTCATTTGTAGAACTATAAGGAAAAAAATCACACAAAGAAAAGGTTATGGGAACCTTATTCATGTTAACTAAAATTGGAATTAAATGAAATGTCTATCAAAAACAGTCACTAAAAATTCCTGGAATGTTCACTATGAAATACAATTTGCAGTGAAAAAGAATGAACTATTAATATATGCAGCAGGATGAAAGAATCTCCAAACGTAATACTGAACCAAAGAAACAATACATTGAGTTCATTTGGCATAAATACAGCAAAAACATTTGTTAAAAGAATAAAAGCTTTCAATGAAAAAGTTAGAAAAAATAAGAGCCATTATTATCATAGGACAGATATTAGCTGGGGGAAAAGTTTGTATAAATTTTAAGCAAATGTATTTATAAAACATGATTACATGTTTTTCAGTGTATGCAAAATTCAATATACATAAAAATATGTATTACCTATTTTTCAATATAGATATCTAAGGATCTATATCGAAAAAATCAGAAAAGATATCTATTGGTAAGAAATAAGACTAAAAATTGGTAATGAAGGAAGCACCTAATATAATAGTGTACTATGAAATAAAAATTAGTGCTGGCTCTCCTGCCCCTGATATACTAAGTTAATGGAAAAATTTATATTATAGTTATTGATATTACCAGGGAGATTTAGTAAGTATACTGCCCAGTCCATGAAGATGAGTCCTGGAATATATTCTGCAGAATGAACATTAAATACACTTAGCTAAGTCTGGAGAAGGTACACCAATAAAAAAATAAAAGCCAAACATAGTCCATTGAAAATTAAGAGTTTCTCTGTATAGTTTGTGATTCTCTTTGAGGAGTTATTACTTTGGTCAATCAAGATACACAACACTGTTGATTTATTCACTGGCATATTTAATCAGTATAAATAATGTAAGACCAAGTACTTGAGAGGCAAAACATTTTTCTGGACCCTAACAAATCAAGTGGAGGATGTAGACAAGCCAATCATTTGCTACAATATGTTACACTATAATTCGCTATTGTGTGACAGGAAGCGTGAGTAGAATATTTTATGAGGTAAGGTAAATGCATCAAACTAAAAGGATTTATTAAGAATGCATTATCCAGAAAATAAGAGAAAATAAACTAAATGTTGACTAGTCCTGGTTCTGGTGATGATTTTGGAGCTCCACAATGTTAGATCCTGTGAATACGTTTTTCCATTTTTTGTTCTTGCTTCTGTCTATAGTCACAGGTTGATTGCTGCTGCTGCTCCAGGAATCACGTATGGTTCCATGTTCCAAAAAGAAGAAAACACTTTCTACACCTTTATCTTAATACTTCTGAGGGAAAATCCTTGTTATTTCTTATAACAGTTCACTGGCCAGGATTACTACATGCTCATGTTGCTTAATTAGTTAACACTTCAATTTTCATCGTTTATAGCAGAAGAAGACAAAGAAAAAAGTATTTGGGAATCGATGTGTATGAGCCACCCTCATTCTCTACTGCATAGGAAGAAAAATCCAAAAAGCTAACAGAAGGTATTATTTGAGTTTCATTTTTAGTATCAAGCAGGGTGTCGTGGAGAGGGAATGGAGAGAGAACAGCATTCCACAAGGAGAGAACCACTTTAAGAAAAACCGTGAGCCCTGGGTAAAGCTATAACTAATTCTATGTAGGTGAACAAAGAGATGTTTGGAGTAGTATAACTTGAGGCTAGAATGGTAAGCAGGAATTATGCCATGAAATGTATTCTGGAGTAAGTTAAGGAATTTTAATTTTAGACTAAAAATACAGTAAAACATTAAAATACCCTTAACAAAATGTTCTATAGTCTTATTTGCATTACAGAAAAATCATTCTTAAAGAATACAGAGGATGAAATGCCAGACTGATGCTAGGTGAGAAGTCACAAAAGAGATAGGAATAGTAAAAATATGATTGGAGTCAGTGAAACATAGTTAAGACATATTAAGGACATTGTATCTATTGATCATATAAATGATCAAATAATAAGTAGTAAAAAAGAAAGAGATAAAAAGAAATCTGGGGGGGTGGCGCCTGGGTGGCTCAGTGGGTTAAAATCTCTGCCTTTGGGTCGGGTCATGGTCTCAGGGTCCTGGGATCGAGCCCTACATCGGGCTCTCTGCTCAGCAGGGAGCCTGCTTCCCCCTCTCTCTCTGCCTGCTTCTCTGCCTACTTGTGATCTCTCTCTCTCTCTGTCAAATAAATGAATAAAATCTTTTTTTTAAAAAAAGAAGAAATCTGGGATGTTTTTCATGATTGTGGGTTGATAAGTGAATGAGAATCAATCCATTTACAACACAAAAAAATACAAAAAGTGGAGCAGATACTGTGAGAAAGAAATCAAATCCCTTTTTGTATTTATTGAGTATTAAGTGTCCCTTGACACCTAAATGTAGGTACCCAGGTTGTGGATGGACAAGAGTAATAGTTTGAGAATATGATATAGTTGAGATATAGTTGGAATACTGATTATAGATGAAGCTTACTATAAATTTTATGGAGAGAGGTAAGAATAAGATCTTGGGAGCAATATCAGTATTCAAGGGCTATGTAAAGGGCGATGGCCACATGAATGAAATTAAGAATAGGTAGCCCTCTAAGATGTTTTAAGAATGCTTAAAGGGTTAGTGTCAGAAACTGGCAGCAGGTATGGTCAAGTGAAAGCAATGAAATAGAAAAGTCAATAAGATAAGTCCAGAAAAGACAATATTAAGAGTGAAGTTTTGAAGATATTAATGAGTGCCGTTTTATTAGAGTGTTGATAGAAAAGATAGGGTAATGAGTGAGGAAGAGAAGTACATGTGGATGGAACAATGAATATAGAGTATGCTCTCAAAAACACTTTCTGAATCATATATATGATCTATGAGAGCCTATTCATCACATTATACTGACTTCTTTGAATGCATGCATTTTCAGTAAAAAAGCATAAAGTAAAGGATTTTAGTACTTTCAGTTCTTTTGATTTCCCTCTCTACCTTGTATTTTTTCCAATTTTTTATTCCTCAACAGACTGCTCCTCCAGCTTTAAAATGGGCCTGTGTCTTACTTGAACTTACCAATTAGTTATTACTGATTTCAATCATTAAGTAAATATTTATTAACCCATCCTACCCAACTCCATGGACACTTTATCTTAAAACTAAAGAAGGTAATTATATTAAAATAACTTATATTAAATTATAAACGTTCAAACTGTTACCCATGGTAGAGTTGCTTTTTCAGTGTTTTAATCTAATAAGATTTCTATTGGTGAAATACACAAGGGATATATTTGAACATGAGCCTTCTTGGGCTTTGAAATAGACACACTTTTTCAGTCTCATCCAGTTACCTTCCAGAACACAGACATTTTATCATCTTTCTAAATGCCAAATTCATTATATTTTCCATTCCTTCAAAGCATAGTAAAACACGGATATCAGCTAGGGAGAGACTGAATTAGTACAAGGTCTAAACCTAGAGAGCAGAAATGCCACAATTTATTTTTATACCAATGTCCTTTCTTCAACTTAACACAGCACTTTGAATGAATCAGGAAAAATAAGATGAGAACATAAAATAATTAATTATGTAATCACACAATCACAAATATTTATTTTAAGATATAAGAACTTTACAAATGACCACGAATAGAGCTCAAATGAAGAAGTATTCTTGAATACATAATTACCTCCCATGAGTGCTATGAGAATTAATGAGTTAATCTTTAAAAAGCAATTTGAAATATTTTGATGAGAAATACCATTAAGTACTTTATAACCCCAACTTGTTAATTAAATTTCCTGAGGAATATCATTTTATTGCTGTCAAATGAAAGCACAGGGTGTCCCCTTCAATGTGACCTGCAGTATAAAATTATAGCTTTTACCCCTGGAAATTACAAAGACAATAGAGTGTCTTGTCAAACTTACATGTAGAGGGTTAAAATCGGGGGGGGGGGGGGGGGGGGGGGG
>CM052802.1:51685339-51827470 GCA_028533885.1 Nasua narica
TAAAGGGGGTTAATCAATTCTTAGATGAAAGCTGAATAAATAACTATATGACACTCAGCAGAAGTTGATATGAAAACATTTTAAATCTGTGCAGTTAAAGGCTGGAAGACATGGAAGTAGTTATTAAAACCTCTTCAAAAGGGTGCCTGGGTGGCTCAGTTGGTTGAGCAACTGCCTTCGGCTCAGGTCATGATCCTTGAGTTCCAGGATCGAGTCCTACATTGGGATCCCAGCTCCATGGGGAGTCTGCTTCTTCCTCTGGCCTTCTCTCCTCTCATGCTCTCTCTCACTTTCTCTGTCTCTCAAATGAATAAATAAAATCTTTAAAAAAAAAACAAAACTCTGCAAAAGAGATGTTTCCATATTAAAAAAATATATGCTGGCCAGATAACCAGTTTCTGTAGGGCTTTTGACTCAAGACACATTTATATGAATGGCACATCAAATGCTCATTCCAATCTGTAATTCTATAAAATTTACAAGAGAGAACTAAAAAAATGTATCATTAGTACTAGTTCTAATTTTCATAATGTATAGAATTCAGAACTCTAGGCAATAATAAAAGCAGCATTAAATAGTTTGGTTTATGTCATTTACTGAGTTTCTTCTATACATGATCATAGTTAATTCTTTTACTAAAAAGTACTTCAAATCCTCTCTTTAAAAAAAAAAAATCCAAAGTAACATTACTAAATTAGGAATCAACTGAAATTAACAATATTTTTTTATCATTTACAATATTACAAGGTTTTCAACTGATAAGGAGAGTAACACTGATTAGTGCCTGTACTTAATAGATCTTGTTTCTATTAAGAAAACTCAATAACTTCTGTGTGTTTGTTTGTTTGTTTATAAGGATTTATTTATTGTTTTGAGAGAGACAGGAAGAGAGTGCATGTGTGCAGGGGGAGCGGCAAAGGGAAAGGGAGAGAGAATTCATAATCAGACCCCCCGCTGAGCACAGAGCAGGACTGGATACTCCATAGCAGGACCCTGAGATCATGACCTGAGCCAAAACCAAGAGTAGGTAGATTAATGGACTGAGATTAATGGACTGAGCTACCCGGCACCCCAAGAAAACTCAATTTTAAAAATTGACGCATTTCTTTTTCTTACTGTTATTTGAAGTATGCGCAGTCAGAAAAGTGAAATATTGCCTTAGTGGCTAGATTAGGTGGAAAAATGTCTTCAAAAGTGCGGAACTTGTTAAACACTAAAACCTTGGCTTTATAGTAGGGTCTGTGTTAATGGATAACTTAATTATCTAATTTTAAAAAGACTTATCTACCAGTAACAATTGAAACATTTAACCATACAATATGAAACAAATATACTTTAATGTTCTTGCTATTTATACAGTCATTGATAAATATTAATTTCTGATATAATGGATTATTATAAACATATGCTTTTAAATAGTTTTACGTTAACTCTAGAAAAATCTGAAGATTTGCATGTTGCCTCTTTTTTTAATAAGACTAAAATTTTTCTATTACTAGACTTAGAATCTCAGAATACTTTTGTAACATTTTCTTATTTTAAGAGCGTTTTAATGCACCTGGGTGACTCAGTGGGTTAAAGCCTCTGCCTTTGGCTCAGGTCATGATCTCAGGGTCCTGGGATCAAGTCCTACATTGGGCTCTCTGCTCAGCAGGGAGCCTGCTTCCCTCTCTCTCTCTGCCTTCCTCTCTGCCTACTTGTGATCCCTTTCTGTCAAATAAATAAATTTTAAAAATCTTTAAAAAAATAAAAATAAAAAACAAAATAAAGTAAATTTCAACAGTGAACTATTACATATAGTTAATATGTGCTCGGGTATATTCTATTTATTGTTGAGGATTTTAAAACTTTAGAATCTCGCCAACATACTAGGGGCAAAATAAATCAGTAGTCATAATTCTTTTCCCCCAGCTATGATTTATTTTTCTCTTGTGAAGTGGTCAGAAATTTCTCCTCTGCTGCTCTGAAAGTGTTGGGTCATGGCCTGAGCCTGGGGCAAAGGAAGCAGAAAGATTTCTTAAGGCAAATACTCTCTGGAAAATTCTAGAAAAGTAAGCCTTGGGGTAGATTCAACTGACAATTATCCTTGTTATAACAGATCACAGACAAAATATTTCTGTGCCTTGAAGGGAAATGTCCTCAAAGCAGATGAACTTTGAACTGGATTCCTAAAGTACTATAGAATTCAGTTAGGTAAAAAAGTCTATGGAAGGCTAATTTAAATGGGAAATAATATGAGATATTAAAATATTATAGAAAGAGTAGTGTATAAAACATTATGGGGTGGTGAAAAGATGGAATATATGGGAAACAAAATAGGTTAGAGAAATAACTTGATATCTTTGATCTATCAACAAATAAGTGGCATATTTTAATATCTCCTCCAGATTGTGGGGGGGCATTCAGTTCTAAGTTAGAGTATGGCATTATCCTATGGGTTAAAAATTACAAAACTTTTGATCACAGAACACATTAAATAAAAAGAAAAACAAAAAAACCTAAACATGCACCTTTGTATGTTATCTATTTCTGTGTACGGAACTACCCCAAAATGTTGTCTGAAAAACATTAAGCAACTTACCTGTTCATGATTTTCTGCTCAGCCATTTAGGCTTAGTTCAGCTAAGTGCTCGCTCATCTATCGATTTATTTATGATTTATCTATTTTTGCTACATGCTGAGTACTCCTCTAAGAGCTTTGCAATGATTATAATTCTTCCTGAGAACTCTTACATTTTATTATTATTCCTATATAGAGCAATGGAAACTGAAACAGACACATTAGATACATGCCCAAAGTTACAAAAGAAATAATGGATGTAACCTGTTTATAATTATAGAAAAGTGGGATTTCACTTTTCAATCATAATTGATGGCAGAGGAATTGTGAAATGGTCCATAGAGAAAAGTAAACTGGGAGCTCAGAATAGAATCCTGAAGAATACCAACATACAAGAGACAGGCAAAGGAAGGGAAGTCTTTTAACAATGGTCATAAACCTGGCAGTAAAGCTAAACCCTGAGGAGTTTTAATGAAAAAACCCTTACACCCCAGGATACAGTAAATATGGCATGGAGCCACGGAACCTATATTTTCTCACACTGTAATTTTACTGCATACACTTCAAAAACATGCATTTAGGTACTTAAGAGATTATCTAAAAACTCTACATGAGGGAGCTCCTGGGTGTCTGGGTGGCACAGCCTCTGTTAAGTCTCAGTTAAGCCTCTGACTCTTGGTTTCTGCAGAGGTCATGATCTCATGGTCATGGGATAGAGCCCCACGTGGGGCTCACACTGAGCATGCAGTCTGCTTGAAATTCTTTGTCCCTCTCCATTTCCCCCTCCCACTCGTGCTGTCTGTCTGTCTTTCTCTCTCTAAAATAAATAAATAAATCTTACCAAAATAAAAAAATAAAAACTGTACATGAATAGCCAGAAACTTGGTAAGACAATCTGAGAGTTCAGGAAACCAAAAAATATTTCAGGTAAGATGTGGTTTCTACAATGGTAGAGGACATTGAGCATTTCAAATCCTAATGGGAAGAAATTAGTAGAAAAAGAGAGGTTGAAGACAAAGGAAGGTGAGCTGATAACTACAGAGTAAGAACCTAGAAAGATAAGAAAGGGTTAAGGCAGCAATTGAGAGTTTAGCTTTTAACAAGAGGCAAATTTCCCAAGTGTGCAGAGATGTGGGATGTTTCAGTATATAAAGTGTGAACAAATCAATTTACAACATATGAGAAATAATTGCCTAAAGATACAAGCGAAACTTATAGAAAGATTTCAAAGCCTAGGTAGAAGAGAATATATTTTCTTTGAACTGCTGTGAAAACTTGTATATTGTCTCCATCAGCTCCCAGCAACCATTGTATAGGACAGATAAATTAATCCAAGTTCAGTGTTTTTCCAGACATTTTATAATGAGAAGGAAGTGAAACTAATTGCTCTTGGTTAAGGTGGAAACATCAAGTCTAGGTTGAATAAGGAAGAGAGTTGTCAGTGGGTAGCTGCCTCTTCGGAGATGTAGGGAGAGACAAGATTTAATGATTTTTTAGACCAAAATATTTCAAGACAGAAGAGACCAAGTATTCATGCCAGTTTTGCCATCATCTAGTTTGATGATCTTGAATATAATTTATTCTTCACTGTCACTTCTCTGAGACTAAAATTCTGCAACTTCATCTCTTTAGCACAAAAATTCAATCAAATGAATATATTCAATTACTCAGCTGTTGTGCAATCAAAGCTTTCTCTCCAAGTTTTGTCCTCTCACCTGGCAATCTGAGGAGAACTGACAAAGATCCCTAGCATTGTTTTCACCTTGTTCTCTGGCACATTTTTCCTGATGTCTTTCTTTTACTCTTTTTCTGTCTTCTACAGGCTACGCACCTGCACACAAATGTTGGTGGGCTATTTATTTAAGTGAAAACTTAAGAGATCTCAGCAGAATCTGAAGGGAGAGGATCACTCTCTCTTTTTAATTTCAAAGCCTGGTGCTGCCACCTACACCGATCTGGATGAGTGTGTATTTTATCTGTTAAATTTTGCTAAGTTCTCCCTCTACTGATACTACCATTCTCTACTTTCATTCACTTGCTTCTCAGTTAATTCCTTTCACAGTTTTGCACCATTTCTTTTCTTCTCTTTCTTTCCTTCTCTTTCTTTCCTTCTCTTTCTTTCTTTTCTTTCTTTCTTTCTTTCTTTCTTTCTTTCTTTCTTTCTTTCTTTCTTTCCCTCTCTTTTTTCTTTCTTTCATTTATTTATTTGACAGAGAGTGAGCACAAGCAGGGGGAGCAACATAGGGAAAGGGAGAAGCAGGCTTCTGGCTGAGTAGGGAGCCCAGCATGGGGCTCCATCCCAGGAATGTACCTGACCTGAGCCGAAGGTAGATGCTTAATTGACAGAGCCACCCAAGTGTCCCAGTTTTGCACCATTTCAAAATGGTATATTCTTGCTAGTGTCATTCAACTATGTTTTGCTATTACTTTATCCATCTGACTTAACTGTTATGCTTGATAAACTTTCATTTATTTTATTTATATAAATCACTGTTGAAATTAATGTGTTTTTTAAAGTTTATTTATTTAAGCAATCTCTACACCCAACGTAGGGCTCAAACTCATGACTCAAGATCAAGAGCTCCATATTCTACTGACTCTGCCAACCAAGTGCTCCTGAAATTAATGGTTTTCATAAAGTCAAGAAAACATGTTTTCTCTTACCTATTTACTACCTAAGTATCTACATAACCTTAGAATATATCATTTAGTCTTTTGTTATTTTTTATTAGATAATTCAGATATGTTACATCATTAATCTAAGTGCACCATCCTCATCTCACTGTTATCCATGGTCACTACACAAGACAGAAGCCACCCTGGGTATGTATCCTTTCATGTACTCATTGCCATATTACTCTTTAACTACTTTTCTTCCAACCCAACCTTCCCTTGCTGCCTCATCACTGTCCAATATGCTAAATCAAACCCCTATTATTTTTTAAACCAACACCTGACATCCTTAGCCATTTGTTGAAAGCTTCACATTACTACAACTAATTGAAAATCATCTTCATTCTGAGGACACAGTTTTCATGGTTTTTCTATCAAGAGGAAGAAAATTGCTTTTTCACAGACCATGAATCTCAAGACTAAGATGTAAAGTACATGTCCTCTTCATTCTACCCTGTTGAATTAAGATTTTCATTCATCCACTCTTACGGGGGAAAAAAATCCCATTGGCCTTATTCCTTTTACATTCTAACTATCTGGCTATCTAAACATCTGTTCTTTTCACTTGCATTTATATGTTGCTTTGCTTGTTCATTTGTATACTTCTTAAATATTGAGGCAGAACCTACAAAGTGATCAGAAATCATATATCCATTTCCTCCTAAGCACACTGCTAGAATCATCTTTAAATCTTCTTTGCAGTTGGTAGGTGCCATGTGATTGAGTTCTGACCAATAGAATTTAGGCAAAAGTGATATATGGCATTTCTGGGACTGAAATAAATCTCCAGTGTTCTTCTCCATACTCTCTCCCAATCTACAAGCTAAATATGGAGGTGGAAGAGGTATTTGGATTGGTCAGTTTGATTTATATACTCCTCCCTGGATTGAGGTAAGAGCAGTGCAAGTTGGGAAAGAGTCAATATCCCAAATAACTGAGAACTTTGATATCATAAAAAAGAGAAAGGGACAATAAATAAAAACAGATACAATAAATTACGACAGTCCATGACTTCTTGTTACTGGTTAGTAAAAAAATAAAGAATTAAATTGAAATGAGCAATTCAACTAAAGAGCATTAAATCTAACACATATAGAAATTTTATCACACTTTTCTAAAAATTCATCTTACTGCAGTTTATAAAAGTATCCATCTTCAATGGATTTCAAAGAATAAACACAATCTTTCACCAGAGTTGGAGAAAAACTGCATTATACCTTCCAAAACTTTCTCTGACCTTGCAATGAAAAGCTCTTGATGAAGCCATCAAAAGTTTTTTTAAACACTTCTTAAAAAGTAAATTGTAACATTTTCTGTGTTGGTCATCATCATCATTCATTACTATTCTTTTTTTTTTTTTTAAAGATTTTATTTATTTATTTTAACAGTGAGAGAATACAAGCAGGCAGAGAGGCAGGCAGAGGCAGAGAGAGGAGCAGGCTCCCCGCCGAGCAAGGAGCCCGATGCGGGACTCGATCCCAGGACGCTGGGATCATGACCTGAGCCGAAGGCAGCTGCTCAACCAACTGAGCCACCCAGGCGTCCCGATTACTATTCTTTTCTGATATTTGATGATCTCTGTCTTTCAATTAAAATTGATACTAGTCAATTTTTGTTCTTCAAAGTGACCAGAATATTCTGGACCCAAAAATGTAAAGCATAAGTAATTATAGTAATCAAAGAAAGAAACATATATTTGCCTTCATCATATTGATTTACAATTGATATCTATTCTAATACAAATATCTATTCCACCTTAGACATTTTTCATTATTCCCATATAAGAATAAAAAGTGAAAAGAAAAAAAAAGTGAAAAGAAAAGAAAGAGACAACGAAAGAGAGAGATAGAAGGAGAAACCATCACACTAGTCTTCAAAGGTTTAACATTTCCTCCAATGAGCAGTTGGAGACATATTTTTTCAGCAAAACACCTGCAAAATTATTCAAATGAAGAAATAATTAAATTTATTTTTTTTACTTTCATTTAATGAAAACATACATGTTAAATTAAACCATTTTTAATTCTTAGAGTACTTAAATTTCTGTGATTCCATGAGCTTGAATAAGTATCTAAACTACTACTGTCCTTGCTTCAGGTATTTAGTAGTGGGTGAGTCATGCTGCAAAATGCTGGCTGAGAATGAATTGAGTGAGGATAAGCAGAATGCTTAAGTGAACTCTAAATATTAATGGGACCTCTTTGTATTTTACATATATAGTAGGAAGGAAGAAAGAGGGAAGGAGGAAGAGAGAGTCAGAGGGAAAAAGAGGGAGAAAAAGAAAAAAAGAAGAGGAAAACAAGGAAGAGAAAGCTTCAAATAATTTTTTGATAGGAGTGCATGATGGATATATTGCTCTGATGAAGATCTCATAAAGATAGATAAAATCATGTCATGATCCATTTGAATCTTTTTAAATCAAACAAATTATCTACTTTGTTACAGCCTAAATTCTTTTGGAATCAAAAACACATGATTTATTTTAAAATATTTTAATGGGGGTTCCTGGGTGCCTCAGTGGGTTAAAGTCTCTGCCTTCAGCTCAGGTCATGATCTCAGGGTCCTGGGATCCAGCCCCACATCAGGCTCTCGCTTGGCAGGGAGCCTGCTTCCCCCTCTTTCTTTGCCTGCCTGTCTGCCTACTTGTGATGTCTTTCTCTCTGTCAAATAAATAAATAAAATCTTTTAAAAATAAATCAATAATAAATAAATAAATAATAAAATAAAATATTTTAATGGATTAGTTCAACTCACCACATAACTTTGGTGTTCTTATTCCATTGTATTATGGTAAATATGTTGTGCATATTTACATAACTTTTATGTCACTCTACTTTCTTAAGATATTTAAGATATTCTCAACTCAAAATAATTGCATTTGCACAAATTCAGTAAAAATCTGTAAATAGGGTGAACTCAATTCCTTTGAAATGTGTGTTATCTATTCTTATATATTTAAAATAAGAATTAGATTACATATATTTGAACAAACTTTGTTATCTTTATGATACAATAATATATATTCTTATAAAACCCCAAAAAAGGCAATTCACATAATGTAATCATTTAGTACAATTTTACTAAATCATTGACCAATCATTTGGAAAAAATAGAGTATGTATAGTGTTCCAGAGATAGCTAACTTTTTCTAAATTAAACTGTCAACTAAGAAAAAAGATTACAACAAAATCAATGCATTTAAAAGTTATCCTTGGGGTGCCTGGGTGGCTCAGTGGGTTAAAGCCTTTGGCTCAGGTCATAATCTCAGAGTCCTGGGATCAAGCCCCGCATTGGGCTCTCCGCTCAGCAGGGAGCCTGCTTCCCCCTCTCTCTCTGCCTGCCTCTCTGCCTACTTGTGATATCTCTCTCTCTCTGAAAAATAAATAAATAAAATCTTTAAAAAAAAAAAAAGTTATCCTTGAACATCACTCTCAGAGTTTATTATTGTACAAACTCTCCCTGTCTCTCACTTTCAGTTTCAACATCATTTTCTTTTCTTAACCTGACTTCCTTTTCAAATAAAATATTTAGCAGAGATATACAGTTTTATTATGACTGTAATATCACAGTAGACCATTGATGGAGAAAGTAAAATACAGTAAAGTGTCATTCAAGGGGTATAATTAGTACACTTCACAATGCCCAAAACTAAGTATTTCATTTATTCTAGAAGACATAGAGTTTAATTATTATAAAATCATAGCTTATAACTACAAGTAACTAATCCAAGAACGGTCTCCAACTATCAAGATATACTGTCCTACCCTTTAAGAGAATCAATCTCTTCATAAAACTTAATAGTACTATGGTAAATTGATCTGATCCCTGAATGTAAAGGATACTAAAGTCCTTACAATATCAGTGCATTTTGAAGTATGACTAAATATATTAATTTATTTAAAAAGTTTATTAAAATTTCTATATCTGGGAATATATTTTATTTTCACACATTATCTGTCAGCTTTCTTTTTTTCCTTTTTTTTTTTAGAGAGGGAGGCAAAGGGGAGGGGCAGAAAGAGAGGGAGAGAGAGAGAGAGAGAGAGAGAATCTTAAGCAAGCTTCACGCCCAGCTCTGAGCCTGACATGAGGCTCTATCTCACATACCCAAGACCATTACCTGAGCTGAAATCAAGAGTCAGATGCTCAACCAACTGAGCCACCAGGTGTCCCTAAAAAAACATTTAGGGGCATGCCCCCAAAACATTCTCATGATTTTCAGAATAACCTGTTTATTGTTCAGCTAGTACTACATAACCTATCTCCCTAAACTTTGTGGCTTAAAAGAATAAGCACTGCTAATGTTCATGAAACTACAGCTTGTCTGGGATGTTTTGATAATGTGGGCCATTTTCCGTTGATTTTGGTCAGAGTTACTCATATGTCAACTACTAACTTATCAGTTGGCTTGGGGGATAGGTGGCTTATGATGACCTTACAGATATGTCTGCTGATTGGATTGATTCAAATAACTTAGCATATATCTCTTATTATCCAGTAGGTTAGCCAGGCTTATTTGCAAGGCAGTAGATTTTCTAGAAGCTTATAAAATCTCTTGAGATTTAGGCTGAGTATGGGAACATTATCATGTGTGCCACATTCTTTTGGTAAAAGCAAGTTATAAGCCCAGAACAGATTCTAAGAGTAGGAAATTCTAAGACACCTGATCTCTTGATGTGAGAAGATACAAAATCACATTATAAAGGGTTTGATTATTGGAAATGTGGAAAATTAAAGCTAGCGTGAGGCCAATCTGTCACAACCAGTCATGTAATTTATCTTATTTTATTTGTTTGTTTGTTTGTTTTAGAGACAGACAGAGATAGAAAGAGAATGAGTGGGGAGGAGAGGGAGAAGCAGGCTCTCTGCTGAGCAGGCAGGGGAGATACAGGACTCAATCCCAGGCTCTGGAATCATGATCTGAACCAAAGGCAGACGCTTAACCAACTGAGCCACCCAGGCACCCCGAAGTCATGTAATTTTTAACAGGACAATACCATTTAAAAATATTTAGAAATAATCTCTAGAACTGTCAAAATCTCTTAAGAGTTTAGATAAATGGATTATAATATTGTTAATGATAAGCATAATTATCAAGAAGGTTATAATTTAAAATCATCCACACTATTTAAAGAGAAGGCAGAAATGGAAATAAAAATTATAGGGCTGGGATAGAAAATGGACCTTCTGGTACTTGAATGGACACAGCTCATTAATTAAGTTTATTGTCTTTAGTAGGAAGCATGAAAAAAGAAAACATGAGTAAATATATATTAGAAAGAGTAAATTCAAGGTGGTGGTGATATTTTGCCTTAAAAAAGAGATAAAAGGGGCTCCTGGGTGGCTCAGTCGTTAAGCATCTGCCTTTGGCTCAGGTCACAATCCTGGGATCCTGGGATCAAGCCCTGAATTAGGCTCCCTGCTCAATGGGAAGCCTGCTTCTCCCTCTCCCACTTCCCCTGCTTCTGTTCCCCCTCTCTCTGTCTCTCTCTCCCTGTCAAATAACTAAATAAAATCTTAAAAAAAAAGATACAAGCAGAAAAAGTTCTATCTGACGAACTGAAAGAATGATTTTAGCAGAAATAATTCACCAAAGATAATAACCAAATCCCTGTAAAAGGATTTAAATTGACTTTAAAAACATGGGAACACAATCCATCACTTCAGCAATTTTGCATCAAATTGTGTCAAGCAATATGCAGAGAATTGATAAGGAAATGAGTTAAAATAAAAAGCAAATAAGAGTATACATGCTTTTTAAATTCATTCTTATAAAACTAGCCCCAAATAATCACAACCTGAGATCCCTCAGGTGCCTTTATTTATATAGGTATATAGGCAGTTTGAGAATGAGAGGTTTTGAGTGAGCCAGTGATAACCTGATTAGCAGAAAACTATTTCAATCATGGGATAGTTCACCTGCTTTGAGCTTTAATTCCAGTAAATCTCTCTCAACAAAATAAAAATATGATACATTTTAAGATTTATATAAATTAATTTCCTTATCTACTAAAGTAGAGAAATTCTTTTTTTTAAGTAGAGAAATTCTTGATCTTAAGTCACATTGTGAATGAAATATAACACTATAGAATGCCGTATTAAGTAGAGGAGTTTATTTGTTTCATGGATCAAATAATCTGTTACTTTCAGAATTGTTTATACATTGCTATTCTTTTAAGAGAACCTATGCACAATTTAGCTGTGTTCATTCAAGGTGTTTATTTGGGGTTTATTTAAAAGTAAAAGGTTATACTGGGGCGCGCCTGGGTGGTTCAGTCAGTTAAGTATCTGCCTTTGTTGTCTGCCTCTCTGCCCTCCCTCTCTGTTCTTTCTCTTAAATAATTAAATAAAATCTTTACAAATAAATAAATATATAAAAATAAAATGTTACACTGAGCTCAAGATACGTTTTTGGATGTAGTTTATCCAAATAAATATCACATTATGCAGGGGACCAGCTTGAAAGTGTTTCCACTGGCCAACAGGAATAAGTATTAAAATTCTGATAATATCAGCTTACACTTTGTAATGTCTGAATCTCTGGTCAGAGGATCATCAGCATTTTTAGCAATGGTTCCTCACAGTGGCAACAATCAATACAACTAAAATAAAAAGAGGTGCAACACTTCCTTTTTTTATTTTATTTTTTTTATGTTAACATGAAACGGCTCTGTTTCCTAATAGTCATATGTGCTCAGTTGGTTCAATCTTCTACTTCACAGGAAACACTTAATTAGACCTATTCAAACCTCCAACCAACACGTAAATCTTCATTGAATTATGCAATTGTCCAGTGCATTTTTAGAAGGAGTCTTATTACAAGAATAAAAGACTGGAAAGCCCTGTCCAAAGTTAATTTTCTGGCAATTTTGGTAAAATGTCAGAGAATGTACAATGAGAAGGCCTGGCACAGTCTTGGTTCAATACTTTAAAATGCCTTGGAGTATTGGGAAAATCACTTTATTGCCAACATTTGTCCTAGCTAAAAATGTAAGCAAAAAAATCATATCTACCATATCTCCCCTGCAGACTTTTTGTCAAAGTTGTTAAGATTTCTTTATAGCTGTGTGATCCTGTCTTACTTTAGCCCTACTTCAAGGCCCAGATAAAACTTTTTTATCCTCCAACAAGGTTTTATCACTATTTCAAAGTCTTTAATAATATGTATCATTAGAAATTATATCTCATGGAATATTCTGTTTTATTACAAATAATGTAAAAGGAAAAGGAGAGCCCAAAGAAAAGCATTAATTAGTAGAGAGTCATGGTCTAAGTGTTTGAATTTTCTAATTTTTTTTTATTTATGTTTTTCTTGTGAGCACACTACAAATTTTTCATGCAAGAATTGGATGGGAAAAGAAAATCTTCATACGTCTCTAAGAAGGTTTTATACAAGAGACCTGAAATTTGTTCAATATATTAAAAATTTAAATTAAAAGAGACAGTCATATTAGATTTCATTAAGGGGATAAATGAACACAAAGCCTACACACATATTCCTTTGGTGCTTCGTGTCAAATAGCAAAATAAAATGTATTGGGATCTATGCACTTGTCAATGAAATAATAAAATGCATTTTGTTATAATCCCTAGTCAAGAAGGATTTTGCAAATCAGGTTTGCATGCTGAAATGCTATTGTAATGTCCTAAGGTTATATTCCAGCATTCAAAATAAAATACCCAGTATTCTGTTTGTGGGATAATATAAATATAAATAAATGCATATATAAATTCCTTACTCTAACTCCACCTGTTTATAATGAATCGCAAATGTCCCTCAAGGTTATAAAAATGTTATGGCCTGAAACCAGAATTGGATTTGAACTTTGAAACTTTAACTTTTAAATATGCATATTACATAAGATTTTAAATTTTACAAAGTTTTTTAAATTTAAAATTGTGAATTTTGTGGACTTATAAACATATGTAATTGAGTTCATTTTTTTTCTCTTAACGTATACATTTTAAGAACAAAGAAATGCACAAAACAATTTTTTCATATTGCTTCATTCTTTCCATAGTGGATATACAACAGATCTCAAATCTTTTATTTACAATTCAGAAATCCAAAAAGCTTTATTTCAAAGTTTTGGAATACATTTATTTGATGGTAAATATGTCATGTATGGGCCTCAATTATTTATAGTCTTTCGAACATCTCATCAGCTGTGAATAGTCATCATTTTGTTGAAAGAAATATTAAAGTGCTTGCTTATGGAGGACTGCTCCTTAGCAGTGTTACATTATCTATTCCATGTTACCTGTATTCACCTCTGAGATCTTTTGAATAGCAAAACACATCATGTCCCAAGTTTTTTTTAAATAAGGGACCAGGGACCTGTATAATCCATACTTTCAGTTCAGACTAGGATTACAGTACTTGGCTACCATATAAGGAATAATTTAGGTAGAAGTAGGATATCCATGCAGTTGAGAACATTTCAAAATATTATTAAGGTAAGTAACCTAAGTAAAAATATTTTAGAGTCTTATGACTCATTCCATTACCTGGAATCACTTTAATTTTCTTTCTAATCTCCTTACTTCTCCTTTGCATTTATGTGTTCTTTACACCTTTTGTGCCTGATAATTTTTTATTGTGTTCTGGATATTGTTCATGAAATAACTATAAATATAACTTGAGGTCTAGAATTGTATTATCTCTCCCGAGAGAGGTTTCTGCTTGCATCCAGCAAGCCTCAAGGAAAGCCAGGGATTCCATTCACTCTTAGTCCCAAAGTGTTGCCCCCTAATGGAATTCCAACTCAGAAACAGGCTCTGCAGGTATCCCCTCTCATCTTGAAAGACCTCAAGTTCTAATGTTTGCCTATCTGTCAATGAGATGCTTTTAAGTGTGTGATTTGGCTTCTTTACTTCATCCAGAATTAAAAAATAGCTCTAGAGGAAAAATAGCTCCACATTAACCAACTTAACTCTCCGCATTACTGCATTACTATCTTCTCTTGGCTCTTGGTTCTGTAATTCTACACTACCTTTTAAATAGCCAATGCCTCCATATATTTTTTCTTAATTCTCATATTTTCATTTTCCTTAGGTTAGTGATAAGTCCTGTTCCCTGGTCTGGGTTCTTGAGAAAGAATTCAGAGTGAAATCTTAAGCAAGCAAGCATTTAATAGTGCTCAAAGCAAAAGTATACTTTCAAGGCAGAAGAGCCAGCAGGGCCAGCAAGCTGCCAAGGATCAATGTTGTTTTGAGTGTTATACTTGGATGGGTTATGGGTCATAGTTATGGGTGGTCTCTGCCTGAGGTTCAATCATCCAAAAGACTCCTCCTAACAGTAGGGAGAGGCAGTTTTGGTCCAATATGGTCCTTGTCAAAACTGTTATGGTAACCATCCTTCACAAGAAGGGCCAAAACTGGGGCACCTGGGTGGCTCAGTGGGTTAAAACCTCTGCCTTCGGCTGAAGTCATGATCTCAGGGTCCTGGGATCAAGCCCAGCATTGGGCTCTCTGCTCAGCAGGGAGCCTGCTTCCCCCTCTCTCTCTGCCTGCCTCTCTGCCTACTTGTGATCTCTCTCTCTCTCTCCCTGTCAAATAAATAAATAAAATCTTTAAAAAAAAAAAAAGAAAGGCAGGCCAAAACCACAATACAGATGTATTATAATGAAGCTATAGGTTACTTTAGGGCAGCGGTTATAGGGAAGACCTCATTAATGTTCCCTGGGGTTTTCCCTGGCCGTTCATGTTTCAGAGGTGGCTGGCAGTTTCCATCTTTTTCAGCAGTTAGAAAGTCCTATTTCCTGCTCCTATCTAGCTAATTGGCTACTCTATCACTTAAAGGGAAAGTTGTAAGATTACCTAGTCTTCCATTTTCATAATCAGATATCCTTGCATAATATTGACTGATTATATAAGAGAAAATGCGGAGATTGTTAAAATAGGTTCCATGGTCCAGTTTGCCAATTGCTTACAAATAATTTTTGTTTTTCTTTTAAATATAGTAAGCCATAAAGCCCATTGGAAAATAATATCACATTTTATATCATCTTCTGGTATCATTTTCCTTCTTACAGTATATTCCTTTGATTAGTTTGTTTATATATATAAAGGTCTGTTGGCAGAAATTTGCTTGATTTTATTTATCCGAGAAAGTCTATTTTGCTTCCATTCTTAGAAGAGACATCTTTTCTAAATATGAAATTCTAGGATAGTGGTTATTTTTTCTCAGTCCTTGAATATATTTGTACTTTCTGATAGCTTCCATATTGATAGTGAGAATTTAAATATCAATCTGATATTAACTTTTCTTTAAGAAGTCTGTTATCTTTAAGAAATCTATTATTTTCTCTGAGAAATCTTTTTTTGTTCTACTTTTGTTTTTGGAATTTAATGTTTTCATATATATGTGTAGGAGCGGATTTCTTTTTATCACTGCTTCTGGATATTTACTGAGATTTTTGAACCTAAGAATTTCCAAAATACTCACGTTTATCATAATCTCAATTGCTACTTCCCTTCATTTCTTTATTATTTCCTTATGAAAATGTGGCTAGGTATTTGTTAGGCCATTTCTCTCTCTTCTCTAATCACTTAACTTCTCACATATATTTTGTCTTTTATTCTCTCTACATTGAATTATCTGTACTTTGTTACAATGTATCTTTGGTCTACTAATTCTCTTTTCTGATATTTCTAATGTATGTTTTATCTTGATTATTTCATTTATGATTTTTTATCGTATATTTATCTCTCTAAAATTAGCTGCATTTTTGTATCTGCTTAATTTACTTTCATGGTACCTTGCTGCTTAATAATATTATGATATATTATATACACTTAATAATCTGTAGCTGATAATATAGTAACCATAGTCTTGGCAAGTATGATTCTCAATTTATTGTTTTTTCCAGCTATAAATAGTGACTTGTTTTCTCATGAGCTTCATATTTTATCATGAGCTCACATTACTTGCAATTCTAACACCGCACATTTTTGAGCTCCACTTATAAACTATAATACTTCAGAGAGGATGTGGTTTTGCTTCTGCCAGGTACTAGAGAGGAACTAAAAATCTGACCAACTTAACTTAGTCATCAGCTTATTTATATTAGAACCATAAGGTATTATGCATTCTGGTCTGAGACCCTTATAAGAGTAAACTTTTTTTAAGAAATTGTAGGGAGAGACTTACTTTTCTATCCTCACCCAGAGCCCCGTGTGAGACAGGTGTCACTCTCAGCAAAGCAGGGATGTGTGTGTGTGTGTGTGTGTGTGTGTGTGTGTGTGTGTGTGTGTGTGTTTGGGTGGATTTACATACCAAGGTAAGTTATGATTTGGGAAGCTCAGAACCAAGCTCGGTCCTTGTTTTGGCCCTAGGCTTTGCCTTATGCTCCCCTTGAAAACAATGGTCTGGGATAGTCACCAGAAATTAGCAGATGCCCCCAGGGCAACTGCCAGATTCTTTGCAAGTTTCTTTCCCTATATTTCTGGTTTCATGCTGCTCTGGGGCTCTGATTTCCTTGTGCTTTCTTTACAAAGAAGTAATACAGTCAAAATCATAATTCTCATACTTTATCCAATGTGGTTGCAGAAGTCTTTCAGCACACCATTTAAGATTTAATTTAGCTGAATAATATGGATACAGATTGCTTAGGTTTGAATCCTATCTCTTCCATTTATCCTTTATAAGACCCTGAAAAAACTAAAACTTCCAAGGTTCTCCATTTCTTCATCTGTATATTGGAGAAAATAATAGTAACTGCATCATGGCTTAACTGTGAAAAATGCATGATTTTAACTTATATAAAATACTTAATGTTTGATATTGTTGGAATACTTGATAATCAATATTGCTGGAAAGGGAAAGATTCAGGGTTTTTTTCAATATAATATAGTGATCATATTTCAGAACCAAAATTAGAAGATAAATTACTGGAATCCAACATGAGGTTTTTAGGAAGTAAAAACAATTCCCCTGAGATCAAGTAAAGGATGATTTCAAATTGGTCCATTATGTAGCATTGCCTTGATTTCTGAGAACACATTCATTTTAATCAGCAGGTATGGTGGAGAGTTGTCATATTACTATAGGAAATAATTCTGCCCTCAATTTACATTTAAAGACACCATAGGAAAAAACAGGATTCCTAACTTCAAACACTTGGGATGATATTTCCAGGGTGAAATAATTATTAAGTTGCTTATGACTTTGCAATGTCTGGAATCAGAGCTCTTGGTTTATTTTATTTCTCAAAATGATTAGTTTATATACTTTATACATTTGAAAAAGCCTCAACTTCTATGGCATATTTTCTAAAGATTACTTAAAAAAAAAAGAAAGAAAAAAGAAAACATTTTTGTGAATTTGATGCCAGGTTTAGAAAGCATGTTCTTATCTGGAAAGTTGTCACATGATACATATCGTTAGTAGAGCACTATGATGATATGGAACCAATAGATCTCTCCAGTTATCTATTTTGAGATTTCAAGTCAGACACAGTTCAGGTAATTTTAAGAGAATAATAATGTAAAATGCCAATCTCAAAAGCATCAGTTTATAGAAACCAAAAGAGGAAAAAATAGTTTTTATTATTTTCCATTTGGTTATGACTTATTTTGTCATTTAACAATAGCCACCTATCTTTACAAAAGTCTAAGTTTAGGAAACCTTGTCATCTAGAAGTAAAAAAAAAAAGAAAATCATTTAATTTAGATTTACTTCAGATCAGTCAATAAGATAACTCAATCCGTAAGTTTGACACCTTCTAGGTGTTCATGAAATATTTCAAAAGAAATCCGTCAATAAAGAATCATTAGTGAATTGAAGAGTTAACTTTCTAAACTTTGCCATATTCATAAAATCTATGACATTCTGAATTTTACTCTGTTTATTTCATTCTAAATAGTTTATTAATCTTGCCTTTTACAAAATAGACATCTATTACCTTTATATATTCTTGGTGTGTATATATATATAATATGGTATATTTATATATATTTGGTATACTTATATATATTTGGTATATTTATATATAAATATAAATATGTAAAATATATACATTTATATATTCTTGGGTCTAATTTTCCAACTAACTCTTTTTCTTCACTCATTTGTCATCTTAAATGATTTATATCAGTTTCCAAATCACACAAATTTCACAAATAGCAATGTCCTAAGTTACACCATTGGTTGTATCCTTCTCTTTTTAGCATGGTGTTTATATAATTCTATAATGCTAACATCCATTCCATATATTACCCATTTTTTCTAATTCTAATATAGCATTAATAATTACACATTCCTCTGTACACTTTTTTCTTTTTAACGGTCCCTTTAAATTCTTGATCAAGTGTTTTTAACTGTAAGGAAATACTGTATATTCATTTATTTCATCAGCTTTTCAGAAGTGTCCATCTCAGCAACTTCATTAGATATTCAACAGTTAGGCCTTTCTTAAACTATGCAATTACCTATGCTTCTATTTTTTCTAAAGTAGCTTTCACAGTGAAAGTCATTCTCTTTTATGGCATTAGGCCTGCAAGTGGCAGCAGATGCACTCACATGTAATGAAGCACAAGGCCCCAATTTGGCACTGCTAGTCAAGAGTTTCCTCTTATAGGAGATGTCACTTTTTGCACTCAACAAGCTCTCCTGCTAAATTAATCTTTGGTTGGCATTTATGTCTACTTGAAACTAGCTTGCCACTTCCTCAGTATGGCACTATGACAACCTAACAGATGGGCCTAAGGACATGCATGCCAGAGGATCTGAATGACAACCAGGTTTAAGTATTATGGGATGGATTCCCAACCTCAAATATTGAAATAATGATCCACACCAAATATGTGTATATTAAAAAATTAGGAAGTGTCTCATTTCAACCTTACATAAAATTTTGAGTACTTTTTTCAAGTATATGTGAAAATTAGAGATACATCACACCTTGTATTTACAGCTATGTTTTCATATGACCAGATACCAGTTAAATGAAACTGAGGCCAAACTTGTATCCTAAGTGTTCTTAGAATTACAGAGGATGTTAAAGGCATCTTCCCTCTGATGAAACATTGAAATTACTAAAGTCGGGTATCTAATTTCTTATTCAGCTTCTTAAATACCTTGTCTCAGTTATAAGCCAGTTTTCTGTCCTATTCCTTAGGATAGGTGCTGTGTATCTTCCAGATACTTATCTACCATACTCTAAATTATTTACTTTTTCTTATTCTTTACTACCTGTCTCTTTCATATTTTTCCCCTCCCATTGTAATTTTTCTTTCTTGTTATTACTTCAAACTCTAAAAACCTTGACTCCTTATTATCAAAATCTAATTGTACTTATTTTAACTTATTGTATTTATTACATTATTTTACTATTATTATTATCATTATCATTGTTATTTTGTGGCATTAACTTCCCCTTTAAGCTGCGATGCACCTTGCCATAGGATCCAGTGTTTGGCCAGCTTTCATTACCAGTATTTATATGCCTTTACCTCATTTTTATCTTCTCTTTTTTTGTTTTGTACTTCTTGTTATTCTTGGGAAGAAACCTCAAGTTTATATATTTCTTGTGCTTAGTAACAATATGAACAAAATTGGTTTCAAAATGTGGATGGATTAATATTTGAAAGTGATATGGTTAAATGTGACTGTATTCTTCCAAAATGATCATATTTTTTTCCTGAGGGTAGGAGGATTTAAGGGCTCTATAATTTGGCTAGGTTTACCCAATATAGGTTAAAATAGAAAACTAAGTCAATTAGACAATTTGGAACCAAAAATGTTTTTATTAAATCATTGCTTTAGGATAGCCTGATGTATGTTAGAAATGTTTTATTGTCCTAAATCTTTCCAGCTATGAACTTGAATTTCCACTATACTTTCATAAAGTTTTATCACATAGTTAGAAAGGAGTTTACATGAAAATTTAATCTAGCACTTTCAAGAAGTTAAAGCCACATGTTATTTTAGGGTATATTAGTAAATCTCAGAGAGCTTAATTATTTCCTGTAGTCATTCAAGGCTTATAGTCCTTTTTTACACCCTTTGTAGATTCTTTCTAGTGCATTTATACCTACAGCTTATACTTTATCTAAAGTTGTTATTATTATTTCAAAATAAATATTATTACTTTTCTCCAAACATATTTAAGATAATTCTATAAGTAGCAATTATATAATTCTATTAGGAGCAATTTAAAGCATACTGAACATTTAGAAAGAGAGAGTGACTAATACAATTAATTCAATGTAGTCTACATTCAATGTAGACTAGCTAAGTTGAGCCCTTGACTCCAGCTTCAGGACTATTTCTTTCTGTGAATTTCTGGGATCTTTAGTGCTTAACTTTTCCTTCGAAAAAGGAAAAAGGAAAACCTTTTTCCTCCTAAAAAAGGTCTTTTTACAATAGCTCATTGCATGACATTTGCCTAGTTAAATTCTGTTATGCTGGATTTTATAACTACAGTTTTATTTGAAGATAATGCTTAACCAAGATGAGAGCATTGCCTACAGGAGACTGACTGCCCACTGGTCAAGTTCAACCCTATGACATTACATTAGTGCCGAACTGGGCTGTTAGAGTCCGGGAGCTGGACCTCATCCCTAGCGCCTCAAGACTTCTGCTATTATTATATCAAGAGATTATTAGAATCTCATGGAGTACTCACTCATTTACATTAACAAAACTCAAAGAGACTGGTAAAAATTTAATAAAGACTATGAATTTATATGTAGTTAAACAGCATAATCAAGTGGACTGCATATCCATGTTACCAGTTGGTTTATTTTCTCCTTGTGAGCATATCCCATAGGAAGTCTAATTCTAATAAGAATATTTCTCAGTGAACTTGGAGGCAAAGGAATGGTTTTCTGTGTTCTTTCAGGTAATGGCCAGTCAGGTATAGCCATAAAACGGGACCCAGAAGAGGCACAAGAAAACAGTTTATTCTATTTACAGATCCTAGAGAAGATGCAGAGCTGCTGAAAAGGCCTCATACTCATATTTAGAGCAACCTAGTCAGGGCTTAGAGGGACATTACCTTTTTTAACTTATTTATTTATTTATTTATTTATTTATTTATTTATTTATTTATTTATTTATTTTTACTTTTCCAACCCTCCCTTATCTGTGCCAGCATGGCTTCTGATGGTCTGTTTGTTTTAGGTATGTTAGTAATTTTACTTAGAGTATTATCAACTCTTAGGTTACGGACCTATCTGTGTCTTCTAACAATGCATATTTTATCTCTCAAAAGGAAAAGCACCCCCTTCTCCAAGTGTTTGGATTAGGAGACCTTTATTGATGAAAATAACTTCGCAGCAATGCGGAAAAGATATTTTTAATGTGTGTAACTTGCACAACTGTGCCACGTAACTGAAGCTGAGCTTTCACCCTAAACTTTTAACTCAGTACTACCTCCTAGTTTCTGAAATTCTGAAATTGCACTGAAGTGCAATGAATCACGGAAGCCTTTTAACTTCTCTAAGTTCCATCCTCTCTGTCTAGTTCACTGTAGGAGGCTAATAGCCTGAGCAAAACCCAGCAGATCAAAAACATCACATTTTGGAAACTGGGTCAAATATACTCCTTGTTTTGTCTACAAGTCTGAGTCTCAGATTAATCTCTTGAGACAGAGGTGCCTCAGGCATATTACCATATATTTGTTATAAATTTCATCCTTTATATTCTACTTTTGCTACATCAGCTCCCCACCCAAACTTCTTATATACTAGTAAGGCAGGCACATTAAATATCTGTGGATTTGGTTTTTAAACAATTTCTAAAAACCAGTTGCTGGCTTTTGCTTCTAGTATCTATGGGCTAACCATGAGCATGTATTTAATTAATCTCACCAACTTTGATCACACTCTATTTTCTTCGACCAAGCAGAATCTTCTTTGTCAAATTGATACTGCTGACGGGTTCTCTTGGACAATGAAAGCATTTGTACCCATAATCTGATCTGGGGTTCATCTTTTTTATTAATGCATTAGAGGCCTAAGAATATCTTTGACATCAAGGACAATATCTATTTGCTTTTCAGCATCATCTCTTTTCTACAGCCTGGGCATCCAATGCTAGAAATTATCTCCTGCTATGGAGAAATTTCTATCAGTGCATTCACTTCTTTGACCTTGACTATTGTCTAGATTTTCTTTATGGACTAAACTGTGACAGCTCTTTTGAAACTCATATGTTTGCTTGGCATTTGTCCCCTTCCTCATCTATGTAACAGAACATTGGGAACTCTAGATGAAAGATAAAAATGCTGTAGACAGATGCACGTTACCTAAGTAATTTCTCACCCAGTGGGGAAAAGAAGACAATCAGAGTTTAGGATAATATTCCACACTGTATTTTCTACAGTAAGCATAATAGCACCAATGGTCTGCAACCATCTCATTTAGTAGCCACCAAGGGAACAATACTTTTAAGAGACATATAAAGAGGGATGCCTGGGTGGCTCAGTTGGTTAAGCAGCTGCCTTTGGCTCAGGTCATGATCCCACGGTCCTGGGATCAAGTCCCACATCGGGCTCCTTTCTCAGCAGGGAGCCTACTTCTCCCTCTGCCTCTGCCTTCCACTCTGCCTGCTTGTGTTGTCTCTCTCTCTGACAAATAAATAAATAAAATCTTAAAAAAAAAGGCATATAAAGACTTTTTAAATCTTTATTTTTTTAAGATTTTATTTATTTATTTGACTGATAGAGAGAAAGCACAAGTAGGCAGAACAGCAGGCAGAGGGAAAAGGGGAAGCAGACTCTCTGCTGAGCAGGGAACCTGACAGGGAGCTGGATCCCAGGACCCTGGGGTAATGACCTGAGCCGAAGGCAGCCGCTTAACCAACTGAGTCACCCAGGTGCCCCAAGACTTCTAAAATCCTTAAAAGAAGAAAAAGTTGACATAAATTCTAAGGAGATGTTTAACTTAGGGATAATGCAATGATGGTAGTATCTTTTTTTTTTTTAATCTTTGCCTTTACTATATTCAGTTCCACATTTTTGTTAGAAGACTATCTTGATTTTCTTACATTCTCCTCAAAAAAGGAAGGAAGTAAACAAAAACAATGAACAAAACCATACTAGACTCACATATACAAATACATTCTTATAATAAACTCTTAAGATTTCTCTATTCATATGTTCTTATTTAGAATTAGCTGGAAGTCATTATTTTAAAAGGCAACTAAAATATTCAAGGTAAAGTTCATATGAAATTGGTATTATTAATATTATAAATTAGTAACCTCTTTTTTCAAAATTCTAAACAGCAAAATTATACTGAATATTTTAATTTAGATAGCTTATGGACAGATCAGTGATTTCTATCAAGAAAACTAAGAAGTAAGGGGCACCTGGGTGGCTCACTGGGTTAAGCCTCTACCTTTGGCTCAGGTCACGATCTCAGGGTCCTGGAATCAAGCCCCACATCAGGCTTTCTGCTCAGCAGGGAGCCTGCTTCCTCCTCTGTCTCTGTCTGCATCTCTGCCTGCTTGTGATCTCTCTCTCTGTCAAATAAATAAATAAAATCACTAAAAAAAAACCAAAAAGATTAAGAAGTAAGATTTTATTAGTAGTAACACTAGAAGGAATTCCTGACTTGAAATCCATAGCACTATATTTTCAGCTTTATATTCTCTTACCTTCTATTTTAA
This sequence comes from Nasua narica, assembly GCA_028533885.1. NCBI lineage: Eukaryota > Metazoa > Chordata > Mammalia > Carnivora > Procyonidae > Nasua > Nasua narica. Next base: position 51,709,186 of record CM052802.1, read on the forward strand.
GAATGTGCCAATCTGATCTTTCTTATTAGATTGCATGCTCCTTGAATATAGAGTCCACATATAATGCAAATTAACATCACCTATGGTGCCTTATGCTTAGAATGAACTCAATAAATATTTGTTGTATAAATGTCTAAGAAGCAGTAAGCAAGGATCATCTCTGGCTTGGGGTAAAACAAAACAATAGCATAAACATGAATCATAAAGTTGCCATGCCAACCATTACCCATCTGAAACCGAACATGCTCAAGTTTTTTTTTTTTTCGAACATGCTCAAGTTTTAACAATTACCCAGGTTTCTAGTAAATAATATTTAGAAACATTTTATATAAGGTTAGAAAAATCTAGCCGAGCAGATAGCTCTTACATTTTCATAATTACATCATGGTCTAAACCTCAGCCAGTCCTGTGGCCATCCCATGTCTTGCCATTGTCCCCCAATAATAAAGTACATAAGATGGGGATATAGCCTTATGATAACTATTTGGAGAGCACATCATAGCGAAAGAGTTGGCAGTGAAATAAAATATGAGTCTTAAAGCAAGTTTTTAGGGCTTCGCCTAAGGTCCCTGACAGGTTATCTCCTACATGAGATGGATTCAGGTCTCTGTCTTGTAGGTAAATTCAAGAAATGTATTTAAGAAGACTTTCTGAATTTGAAATTTAGTAGCTATAGAATCTTGGTAAAAGTTCTTTAAGTTTTTGGAGTGAGTTGGGCAAGTATAGGTAGGAATACAGAAAGCTTGGGACTTGGGAATATTTGAGGATTTCTAAGGCTTCTTAGCCTGATCTTCAGAGGTGCATGCTGCAATCCAAGCTTACAATGCCTTGACTGGCTGCATTGGGCAGGGATGGTGTGTAGTGGGCACTGACTCAGGAATGTTTTTAAAAACCTCTAATATTTTGTTTTTGTGAGTAGGGACATGAGAGAGGCTCTTAGACCTTGAAAAGCACATGCTATACTTTTTTTTTTTTTTCCTGGAGCTGTGAGCTAAAAGAAAAGATAGTTATCTTTTCTTGGTGTCCCTTCAGAACTTCAGATAGTATTACTCCCAGAGCAAATCATTAGTACATATCAGAGTTTCTCGAAACTATGTTCTATATTTAATACTTGGTCAGTTATAACTGAGATGAAATCTCACTCATGATTAATAGGAATTTTTCCCAGAGGAACTGTCAAAAAACTGAGATCCAGAAACAAAAGTTAGTGGCCTTAGACTTTTAAGAGGATTAGTCTTGCTTATAGCCTGGTTATTTGAAGAACTAAAATATGCCAGAAAGACAAGAAGATGGTAAGGAATAAATAGGAGAAGGCTAAAAAAGATAAAGAAGTTATTTCCTCCATTGAAAAAAATATATAATAGACAATTAGGGAGAGTGGGAATGAAGTAGTGTGTGAGTTTTCTGAAAGGGTGATGACTTTGTGTATATTTAGGCAAAGAACATACTACTCTTTGGTGTGGGTCAGACAACCCATTTGAGACCCAATGCTATGCGAGCAATTATCCTTAAAAATGAGCTGGGAAAATCCTATAACACATAAATACCACCCAAGACACAGGGGGTAAAAAAGAAGGTACTGGTAGCTGCTAGAAGGGGTGATAGCAGGTAACCACTGCTAAGATAAGAAAGAAAAGCAAACCAGGAGATAGGACATGATAGAAGAAGAATTGGGATACACTGGTGGATAGTGAATAAAAAATCCGCCTCATATTATGCCAGGGTGAACTCTGTGTGTCACAGTTCACAGTCATCAAAGTAAATGACCCAGTTGGGAAGTTTAACATTCCAAAAATAGAAAGTAAGAGTCTTAAGCTCTGTTGGATTCTCTAAGTCAATGGCTTTGCCTCAGGGTCTCACATCTGCCAATCTTGGATCAAAAGATCAAGGGCAAAAAAGTGGAAAGTGTATTAGAGAAGGGAATGTTTCACTGACCTTTTTGATGTAGTTAACTAGCAAAGAGAAGAACACAGAAGAGTATTTTTTAAAAATGCTCTAATGTATCTGAACTAGTTGCAAGCAATCTAATTTTCCTTGATTCTACAAGAATCTGCTTATGATTGTGAGTATAACTTTTTTTTTCCTTTGCCTTCATGGCAAAATATGTTTCTCTTAGAGAAACCTTAACTTTGAAAAAATCTAAATTCGTTCACAAAATCCAGTAGTAAGAGATTGCAGAGTTTAAAAATAGTTGATTTGGGGAAGTTACCTACAAATGAATGATTAAGACTGCTTAACTGGAAAATGAAAGTTTCATTGTTAAAATTACAAGTTTTTTCACCATGAAACCATGAATTGTGTGTGTGTTTGGTTCATGTGTTTCCTGCTCAGAATCTTCTGCATGTTCTCCTCAGCTGTTTGTGTGTATTTATAATTTGTCACTTTCTTCTCTGGGATAAGATGGGGCTATGTCTTACTTGATCAGTAAAAATTTACACAAACGAATAAGATTATTATAATTAGCGGATTCATTTAACTGGAGAAAGAATGGGCTTTCACCAAATTTTTATTAATTAGATATGCTTAATTACTCATTTATTTTCTTATTTGATCATAATTTGTCTCTTTGGTGGCAATTTCTTTTTGCATTTCACACATAGTTTCTTGATTTTGAGTTGGTTTGTTGATGCTGCTGCTACCATTGTTGATATCATCACCATTTGTGTTTCAAGAATAATTTCCCCTGCCTTTCAGTATGGAATTTTTTTTTTCATTTTAAAAGCAGAGTTTATTGATCTGTAGAGTTGGAAAGCAAACACAGATAAAGAGTATAGAACATTAAACCCATTCTATCTGCTATTTAACTGCTATCTCTCAGTAGTTAGGTAAATACTTTTACACTTTGAATCTTGTGCAGTGGATCAAGGAGGAAAGGATAGGAGACTAAACAACTTCCTTCCTTATTTAGAATAATCAGCTCAATAAGTGATTTTATTTTAAATTAAAAATAAAAGGTGAAAATAATGCAAAACATTTTTAACTAAAAAAATTATTATTTTTAACCTTTGGAATTTTTTTCACCTGGATATCTCAATTATAGGAGCATAATTTTATATTTGATAATTGGATTTGTGTTTGTGTTTGTATGTAGGGGTGTTTAATGTTGTATAAGTAAATATATATTTGTTTTTATCTCAAAGTAACAGTACTGTGACTGAAGAATGCTACAGTACGGCTAGCAAAGATTTTGGAGAGCTCAGAAAAACAAATATGACAAACCTTCCCTGTCTATGTAAAGCACTTTGGGTACAGATTTAAAATGTCTGAGAATAATGTATAAATATAAAAGGAATATTATGAATTCTCACATAACCAAACATATCATGTAACACTTATTGTGTCCTTCAAAAAAACCACAAGAATTAATATTATCTTACTATGATTAAGAGTAATTCAGTTTACACATTTTAATGTGTAAATATTAATATTTAATCCTCAGTAGTTGGCCCAAGTTTCCTAAAGATTCTGAATTTATCATAGAAATATTGGGCCCAATTGAAAGTAAGGGAAATTGTGCTTCTGTTGCAAGGAATGTGAGCAACAGGAGGAGAGTATGGAGAGATGATGCAATATCACATAATGTTTTCAGTCTGTTACATATTTTATCATAGTTGCCATAATCTGTCAAATCATCCTTGATTATAATCTTTAAACTTGTTCCTAAAAACTTTCTTTTTTTCAGCTTTGCAATTCTTGTGTATGATTTTTCCTGCATAAAACTAGCAATAAATTAGTGATTTTTATGTCATTGATTTATAATATAATATTCACATCTAATTTGGTTGTCCCAAAATTGCATAATGAAAAGATTTCCCATATTACATAGTTATTTTATAACTACCCTAACTCTAAGAAACAATCTCGAAAATATGGTTTCTCTGAACCTGTACCCAAGATGATATTTATGCCAAATACATAGAATTAATTCCAATCTCTGTCTCTACCAGTACTTTGCTTTATACTGTCTTATGAAACTGAAATAAACATAGCACACACACAAGAAACACTTCATGCAACTTAAGGATAATAATATTTGAGACTCCTACTGTTTATACTCAGACTTACGAACGAGAACTTTACCATATCTCAGAAGACCCCGAGGTGTCCTCCCCTTCGGGATAGCCTCTTTCTCCCTCAAATAACATCTACTATCTTGAATTTTCTATGAATTATTTCTTTGCTTTCCTTTATAGTGTTTATTATCACTGTGTGTACTCCTTCTCGAGTATATTGTTTATATTACCTCTTTTTGAAGCTTGTATAAATGAAATCCATGTCACATATTTTTCTGACTTACATTTATTTTGTTTTGAGATTGATTGTTGTGGTCCATCTTTTTACTAATATATACTACTCTCTCCTATAGATGCCCTAATTTATTCTTCCAGTCTACTACTGATGTTATCATTTCCAGTTTTTGCCATTTCACACAATAGGGATGTAAGTCCTTTCAAACATGTCTTCTTATGTCCATGTGTTACTACAGCTTTTAGGGGAAGCAAATGTTTAACTTTACTAGGGAATGACAAACTATTTTATAAGATGAATATATCAATTTACACTTAGGCTAGTTAGGGAAGAGAGTATACTAGTTTTCATTCTTTTTTTTTTTTTTTAAGATTTTATTTATTTATTTATTTATTTATTTATTAGGAAAGAGAGAGAGTGAGAGAGAGCAGGTCAGAGTGAGAAGTGGACTCCCCATGGAGCTGGGAGCCCGATGTGGGACTTGATCCCGAGACTCCAGGATCATGACCCCAGCCGAAGGCAGTCGCCCAACCAACTGCGCCACCCAGGGGCCCCCTAGTTTTCATTCTTACCATCACTCCAAATTATCTGGTTTCTTCCTATCACTTGCTTGTAAAATTTTGTTATATTGTGACTTTATTTTGCATTTCCCTTTTCAAATACTTACTGGTAGTTTGCCTATCTTTAAAAAAAAATTTGTGTTTCCTTGGTTCACTTTCTATTAGGTCATATCTTTTTTTATTCATGTCTTCTGTATTCCCATATATTATAGACATTTATCATTTCTTGGTTATTTGTGTTTTTTGTGTTTTTTAAATTAAATTAAATTTATTTATTTGAGAAAGAGAAAGTCTATGAGTGGAGGGGAGGAACAGAAGGGTAAAGCAGACTCCCCGCTGGGCAGGGAGCCGGACAAGGGGCTCGAACCTAGGACACTGAGATCGTGAACTGAGCCAAAGTCAGACGCTTAAGCGACTGAGCCACCCGGGTACCCTATTTGTTGGTTACTTGTATCACAAATATCTTTTCATTTTTTGAGCATGGATTTCAATGAACAGAATTTCATAATCAAAAATCATCAAACTTATTAATACTTTTCCATTATGATTTACAGTTTTGGATTTTATTTTAAAAAATCATTTCCCATACCCATACCAATATCATAAAGAAATTGTCCTATCTTCTAGACTTTACTTTTTTAGACTTTTATTTTTTTTAATATTTAGTCATATATTATTTATGGAATGTATTTGTTTTGAATAATGAGAAGTAGGACTCTGTATTTTATTTTTCCACATGGCTAGCCATTGTTCCATCACTTATTTAAAAGTTCATGTTTCCTGATTGATCTGCAACTCCATCTGTCACATAACAAGTGTCCATATGTAGGTGGTTTTCTTCTGGCTTCATATTTTATTTAATTATTCTATTTGCATAGTAAATGCCATTTCTTTTTTTTCTATAGATTTCTAATACAGCAGGATATATGATAGAGCTAATCCTCTGTCTTCATAAACATTACTACAGAGTGATTATGTGTTTGTCTCACTCCATCATGAACAAAGAATGACTACATATGACATTGCTATTCTGTAAAATTGTTAGGGATTAGTAGGGAACTCCACAGCATTGTCTTTTTTCCCCTTTTTTCTAATATTCTTAGTTTTCATATGTTTTTCATAACTTCCTAAACAGTACAATGCTGAGTAGAATTGATAATAATGCAAACACTTGTTTATTCTTATTATTCTTGACCATAATGGTAATATTTCCAGTGTTTTATTATCAAGTACTCTGCTGTGGTGGTTTTATAAACATCTTTTATCAGGGCAAAAATAAAATTTCTATTTTCAAGATTTTTTATGAATCTATTAAGATGACCATAGTTGTTATTTTTGTTTCCTATCTAAGAAACATTTGTGTATGTTTTCTTTTAGAATTATTACAGTTTGATATTTTTAATTCATATCTATTTTCCATTTTGAGTTAAATTTTATGTTATATTTTCCTATATATTGATCCCCAATTATTCCACTACCATTTCCATTTATTGAGATTAACTTTTCTTCATTTAATTATCTTGGCACACTGTATACAATCAATTGTGTGCAGAGGCATAATTTTGGATTCCTACTGTCATCCATTGATATATGTGTCCACTCTTTCACCAACACCAGACTATCTTGATTATATAACTTTTATAATATGTCTTTAAATCAAATTGTTTGAGTCCTTTATGTTGCAATTTAATTACATTTTTTACAACAGTATACAATGCACAATACCAAATTTTGGAGTGTGTGTGTGTGTTTGTGTGTGTGTAAGGAGACATTATAAATCAATTTAGATCATCAACAGGATCTAATTACTGTAAGAATTTGATAATACTCCATCAGTGACACAAGAAAATAGTTGCTATAAATTCCTCTAGTTATTTTATCAATATATGCGTAGCATCTGGGCTCTGGCCAGCTCACTTGTACGTCCTGATAGAAATCAGAGCTTTGGTGGAATGTTGGCGTACTACCACAAACAAGGACAAAAGAAGATGACTTTCAATTTTGTTGTGTCAGAAAACAAAATCGTTTTCAAATATGCTTGAAGTGTGTTGAAAATAAAAACAGGAGTCAACTTAGAGAGGACATCCACTGGAGAAGTAGTCACTAATTGAGAATTTAAGTAAATAAATCTAAATACATGTTACATATGCATACACACATCCCTCCCCCCCACACACACACCTTTTTCGATGAAAATAGAGATATCACTACTATTATCTGACAGTTAAAGGGTCACAGTGTGTAAAATTGAGAGAAGGGGCTATACGCATATCATGCTACAACCCATAAGTACCATTTTATGAATTATTAATGGAAAAATCTAAGTAATGAGAAAATGATTAAAATAACATAAAACAGTAGTAAAAATATTGATTTTCAAGGTCTATGTAAATGGACTGTATATGAATGAATCTTTGCTCAGTAAAAATTTTTCTCTTGGCCTGACATCCTTTCTACCAATTACTAAAAGTGAATAGCATGAAAAGGCATAAATAAAGTGGACCAGGAAACTTATAAAATGTAAGGGGATATTGGAAGGATATTCATGTTGACAATCTAGAATTTGAAATACTGTTATTATAAAGATCTTCTTCACAATTCTGTATCCATATTTTGTTCACAGAAATATTTTTCTCAACAATGTCTTCTCATATGCCTCTTTAATACTGACCATTTTCCTAAAAGTGCTTATTTCCTCCTCTACTCATTGTACTTTTGTCCTTTGTAAATCAATCCAGTGACCATCAGTGATGCTTCCCGTGGGAGTGTTCTGGTATGTATAAAGTATACCAAGAGAAAAGAATCACAGGTGTTAATTACAGTGCAAAATCTCAAATTACTAGTGGTCATAACTTACTGCAACATCTGGAGCTTATCTTTTAAAAATCATCCAAAAGATTACTACTTTTAGATTTTAGCATTAGTATCAAGAAAAGTTAAATCACAGATGGCATAATTCTTTTTATATATCACCAGAGAGCTTTAATATGTCCTATTACAATGGAATGCTTTAGACATACAAGCTTCTTAAAATAAAAAATTTATCCTATAATTTCTTAAACATATTCTCCGAGGCCATAGCATAGAGGTCAAACATTATTAACCTTGAAAAATAGAGACAATATAAAATGGTGAAGAAAATAAAGTGACAATTCTTTTCAAGAAATGTGATAACTTTATCTTCCATTTTTTAAATAAATAGCAATGCCTCCTCTCCAATTATGTTTAATTTTAATGAATTTAAATATACCATAATTTTATTTAATTATGTACATTAGTAGGTATATTTGCTTTTAGCAAAGGTACTCACCTAATTTTTTTAAGTATCCACATATTAATGCCAAAATTTATATGGAATTCATAGGAAGCAAAATTACTAAAACATTTTTGAAAAAGAAAGATATTGTTGAATGACTCACACTAACCAATATCAAGCAACCTGTAGTGTTACATGCTACAGTAATAGAGAAAGTGTGGTAGTGGTATGAGTATGGTCAAAAAGATTGATGTGAGAAAACAGAGTCCAAAAGTTAATCCACACAAATGTGGTCAGTTGGTTTTTGGCAAAAGTGAAAAAGCATGACAATGGAGAGGGTATAGTATTTTTAACGAGTGCTGATGATTCCATGTATATAAAATTCTAGAAATTAAAAACTAATCTAGAGTTCCAGAAAAGAAATCAATCTTTGCCTTATAATTAGGGAAAAAGAAAGAAAGTTCGCATCTTTGGGAGAATAATGCAAGCGTTTCATATTTTGTGGCATGGTTTCTTGGGGCATATATACAGTTTATTGTTTGTCAATTATACTTCAATCTATAAAAAAATTTTAAAATAATAATGGCAAAAAAGCATACTTCATGTTATTATTTTAGTTTATGGCATCCAGTAATCATCGATTATTGAGAGATATTTTAGCATAAAAAATATATTTTTTTAAAAAACAGTTATTGAACAAATATCTGTCAGGCAGTGTATTAGCACTTATACCACTTAATCTTTACTACTACCTTTGAGGGAATAACTTTATTTTTGAAATAGAATCAGTTCAGAGAAATTTGTAGTTGTAAGTAACACTGCAAATTACAAAACAATGTCAGAGGAAAGTTTACAAAAATTGCTAAACTAAATTTCTCTAATAAACTGTGTATTTCCCTAAGAATGTACTTGGTATGTCTGGATATGACACCGTCAGATGTGCAGTTTGAAATATCACTCCAGGTGCACCTGGGTGGCTCATTTGGTTAATCATGTGACTCTTGATTTCAGCTCATGTCATGATCTCAGGGTCCTGAGATAGAGCCCAATGTTGGGCTTTTTGCTCAACGGGGAATCTCTTGAGATTCTCTCCTTTGCTCCCTGCACTTACCCCGACTCATACTCTCTCTCTCAAATAAATAAATAAATCTTTTAAAAAAAAGAGAAAAATATCATTCTGACTTTAATGTGGAAAACAGGTAGAAAGGATTTTTAGGACCAGATAGTTGTAAAAAGACCAGATAGTAGGCTAAGTTCAGTATTCTAGCAAACAATTACAGTCTGGACTAGGACAATGGGAATGAAGATAAATGGACATTGATAAAATATATTTGTAAGAAATCTCACTCATACATATCCTAGTGACTCTGAGAACTTGAGAAAGTATTTTCATTATTTAGAGAAAATAAAAATTTTAATAAGAAAATTAAATTACCTTTGTTCAATTTGGGGGAGTCTTTTTGAATACACTAAAATTATAGTCTCTAAATATCACTTAATCTCAACTCTCTCATTAGAATTAATTTAAGTTATATTAAGATCCTACATTGGGGCACCTGGGTGGCTCAGTGGGTTAAAGCCTCTGCCTTCAGCTCAGGTCAGGATCTCAGGGTCCTGGGATCGAGCCCCGTATCAGGCTCTCTGCTCAGCAGGAAGCCTGTTCCCCCTTCTCTCTCTGCCTGCCTCTCTGCCTGCTTGTGATCTCTCTCTGTCAAATAAATAAATAAAATCTTTAAAAAAAAAAAAGATCCTACATTATTCATACTACATGGCTAAGAAAATGTAATGAAAGCCACGTTATTGGATATATGATCCTAACAAATACCAAATCCAAACACATTAATATCTGTGTGGATTTCAGTTATCAACTTAGTCTCAACACCATCTGCTTTCAGGAACTACAATTCCCCAAACCCCTTTTTGATATGATTCTTGGATAGAGGCTGCTAATGAGGAACTATTAGTATACATGTAAGGTGGAAGGAAAGGAGAGACCACTGCTCTCCAGAGGCAGTTGCAGGCTTAGGGGATGTTCAAAACAGCTCTGAGCAGGCCTCTGTGAGGCATTTGCTTTGGTCCTGTAGCTGCTGGGGGCTAGCAGGAGCTCCCTCAGAATCATTGGTCTGCCAGTAGTAGGGGGAGCTCCCAGTAGATTCTTGATATTTAAAACAGGTGCTGTGGAAGACCTCTTATGAAACCACCTGATTTGTTGCTGCAGGAAGAATCCTTTAATGATAGCTTTTGCCTTCTTTGATCTGTACTCCATCCAACCCATGTAATGGGTGAGTGAAGTTTCTAATTCCCTGTATGCAATCTGTATACTTGAAATGCAAATACTACTTTCTGCTCCTCCTGGTAGAGCCCCAGTTCAAGATCTACTTTCAGACTTTATCAGACTATGTGAGACTACTTCAGGTGCATTCTAGGTTTTTACTGCATTTCCCCACACCTCTATATACTTATATATATAGCTCCTTTTATTAGACTCACAATTTTTAAACACAGGGATCTTTACCTTTGGACCTCAGTCCCTGGAAATGCTGGGCCTGGGCCTGACACCAGCAAATGCTCATTGAGTATCTATTGAATGATCACTGAAATGTTTATAGCATTAAGTGAATTTATTTTTACCCAGGGGTCAACTATTATGCTATATATTTTGAAAATAATAAAAAGGGTATTACAACAGTATCCACATGGACTGGGGAAGTATAGAGATATGTTTTATATAAAATTTTATATTATCCTGCCCTCTATATAGTAAAAGAATCTCTGTAACCAATATTGGAGAATTAATGGTGTGCAGCCATAGTTTTATTATTTTTAACAGGTCTAAAGTTTGAGTAACCCGTAATAGTTTTTGATAACTTAAAAAAGCAAGAAACTTATCTCATTCACTTAAAAGAGAAATGTGAAATGAATTTCATGAAGAAAAATTACCCAAGGGATAGTCCGAATTTTGCAGTATAAAAGATTTACCCATTCTCCTTTTATTAGCTTTGTAGACATAACTGCAAAATTAACAAACCATGAAATTCAACACCACACCAAACAGTAACAGATGCCTGACTTTGCAGTTGCTAGAGCAAAAACCCACGAATATATTTCAAGAATTGGAAGAGAGTCATTTTGCCTCCTTTGAACATTCAGACATTTTCATGCTTTATGCATACCCACTTAGAAAAGATTCCTATTAAATGTACACTCTAAATCATTGGTGAGATAGAGGAAACATTTCAAAACTCATTGAAGCATTGCCATCATGTGTCATACTTGCAAATATAAGTTGTAGACAACATGATAATCACAAATATTTTACAGAATAAAAATTAAACACCACATCTTTATGTGTGTTATTGCAGACCTACTCATATCTCTTTCAGATGAGATATTAAAATTACGAACTAAATTTTATCTCTAGTTAATGTGGTAATTATTAATGGATTTTTTCCTTCATACATTCATAGGATTACCAATATTAATTTAGCTGAGAATTTGGTTACCATATGTGTTTAAAATTATTTTAAAAATAATTAAACTTTGTGTAAAATTACTTTGAGATTATTGAGATGAAATTTAGTCCATTTATAAATCAATTACTGCCTTTTAAGAATAAAATCATATGCCCCTTAAAAATAAAAATAAAATAAAATAAAACAAAATCCTACTTTGATCCAGATATTCAATTCTTGGGATTTTATTCTAAGGACAGAATCAAAAATATACAAGAATATGTATACACAAATACAGTGAGTCATATATTGATGATATTCCTAATAGTGAAAAATTGTAAATAAGCCAAATGGTTAAATACAATTACCCATAGGACATACCATGTGTCCCTATGTTTATTTTAGAAGAGACTCTTAAGGGGTACCCGAGTGGTTTAGTGGGTTAAAGCCTTCGGCTCAGGTCATGATCTCAGGGTCCTGCAATCGAGCTCCACATTGGGCTTTCTGCTCAGCATGGAGTCTGCTTCCCCCCTCTCTCTTTGCCTGCCTCCCTGCCTACTTGTAATCTCTCTCCCTCTCTCTCTGTTAAATGAATAAATAAAATCTTAAAAAAAAAAGAAGAGACTATTAAATCACATGGAGAAAATGTTTACTTTCTTTTTTTACTTTATTAAATACTGAGTTTATTTCACAACTAAATTTGTGTGTCCCCACCATTTCCATTTGTCTGACCACCACTACTACTATGTCCTATCATAACATTCCATACATACCTAAAACCAAAGATTGGAGGAGTTCCATCTTTAAAACTAAACAGGCATTTTGTACAACACATTCTTGGCAATGGAACCTGGACAACACTTATCAGACATGGTAGGGAAAGTTCTCACTTGGCATTATAAAAAGGACAGTCAGATATCAACTGTTACAGAAATGAAGAGAAAATTTCAACAAACTGTTTAAACTATTTTTTTTTTAATTTTTATTTATTTATTTGAGGGAGAGATAGAGAGTGAGAAAGAGCATGAGAGGGCAGAAGGTCAGAGAGAGAAGCAGACTCCCGGTGGAGCTGGAAGCCCTATTCGGAACTTGATCCTGGGATTCCAGGATCCTGACATTGAGCTGAAGATGGTCGCCCAACCAACTGAGCCACCCAAGAGCCCTGTTTAAACTATTTTCTTAAAGAGACTTCCTTCACTATCAGAGATCTTGAAAAGCCTTTTGGTCAGTCACCTGGAAGCAATTCTTCACACAATTGATGAACTTGGCTTCCACTTTGGGAAGAAAACCACTTTTTTCTATACTGGCTTGCATTTTTGCTTCAATGTCTTCTGTAGAACTCTGTCCCTTCTGTGTTTTGGGAGTCTTTTCCTGTTTTTTGAAGGATTCTTGACCTTTTGAACTTGGTTTTGAGTCTTTTCTATTCTAGTTTGATTATTGTGCATTTTTGGGTGGAGGATCTCATGTATATTTCTTTACTAAAGACTTTTCTTCAACTTCCTCATCCACAAAATCATAATCATCATCATCATCTTCATATCATCTTCATCAGCAGCAAGTTTTTCTTTTTTTCTGTGGAACCTTGCTACCACTTCCAGGGACAGAATGTTTTCCATATAAACTAAGGAGTTTCACATCCTCTTCCTCTTCATCTTCTGACTCCTCATCTTCTTCCACAGCTACTATGTGCTGTCAACTAATATGCAGGCGCCCCGAACCACATTTCAACCTAAGACCACAGGTGGGATTATTTCAAAACCTCCAAGGAAAACTGTTCAGACATTTTCAAAGTTTCCAGTGTGACTCCAATTGGACTGCCTTCCAAATTCATTGCCTCTGATTCAACAATGTGCAATTCATCCTTTGTACCAGCCGCCAAACTGACCAGTCTTAAAGATTACTGGTGTTCATTTTCATCGTTATGCATCTTATAGTGATCATCTCTGTCAGCCTTTAGTTCACAACCAAAAAGATAGTTCTAGGGTTTCAGGGGGCTCATGTCCATATCCATGTCCATCAAATCTTCCATGGGGTGGTGGCACACTTAGGTGAGATAGAAGGTGGACAGAGATAAATGACTACTGTTCTAGAGAAATGTAGTGCAGGGTGGAATCACACTATGAAAATGTTTATTGTAATGAGTAATTAAATTATAACAACAATTTTTTAAAGGTTATGAAATATCACCTCCCACTCAAGTTTGCAATGAGAATACACAAACATACACTCACACACATACACAAATGAAATCTGTGGCTGATGTATGTAAAGCAAAATGTTAATAGTGTTTATATCTGAGAAGAGGACATAGGTAGGTCTTATCTCCCCCTTTGCAGATTTCTATCTTTTAAAATGTTATTTTTCTTAAGATTTTATTTATTTATTTGAAAAAGAGAGAATGCAAGAGAGCAAGCATGAGCCGGGGAAGGGGCATAGGAAAAGGGAGAAACAGACTCCCTTTTCAGCAGGGGGACATACGGGTCTCAGTCCCAGGAGCCTGGGATCATGACCTGAGCTGAAGTCAGATGCTTAACTGACTGAACCAACCCAGGTGCCCTATCTTTTAGAATTTTCTATCATGAACATTAGCAAAAATACAAATAATTGCTGTTGCTTTAAAAACTGAATAACAGAACATAGTTTGACATGTCAACAGCTTTTACAATAATCAAAGTATTTATATAATGTGAATTTAGTATTATATGAACTGTGTAAATGACATTATGAGACCAAGAGATCTATAAAGTCTTGACTTAGAAATTAAGAGATTGCACAGTTTTTCATGTAATGATCAGGTACAAAGTTTCAGAATATTAAAATGTACTTGGTCAAATTCAATACCAATCATGGAAATATTAATTTTCAATTACATATTAGAGGTAAGAATTCAATGGTTATTTTAAAAAAAGAAAAAAGAAAAAACAGGTATATCCCATAGGTTATGTACTATGGTGAAAAGCAGATGTTTTTTAGTTTAAAAATATTTTCAAGTATTCAAATTATTATCAAACAGTTTCAAGTACAGAAGAACCTATAACAAGTATATCTACCCGTACATGAAAGGAAGGGTCTATTTTGTGAAGCCTCAGAGAAAAAATATTTGAGCTGAGAAAAAAAAAATGAATAGAATAGATATAGAATGAAATATCATTTTGAACAGACAATAGCTTTGGCTAAGATGCAAAATTACAATAGAGAGCATTTAAAAAAACTGTAAAATCCCAGCATTGGAATGAAGTTGACATTGACAGAGTAATACAAGATGTTCCTGGAAAGGTAGCTCGGCCCTGTTCAAGCAGTGTCTTTTACCATCTGAAACAGGTTGTCTTTTATTCTGGGGACAATGAGAAGCCATGGCCTAGTTTTTAATAGAGAAATTCCATTATCATATTTTTTTGAAATGTATTCTCTCTGCATTGTAGAGACTGGATTGAAGGAGGAAAGATGTTGCTAGCAAATGGATATTTGAAGATTACCAATAAATTGAGAATGATGGTGACCTGGACCATGGTTGTGGCATTAAAGATGGACAATATTAAGCAGATTTGTGCTATTTGGGGCTGATGGAGTAGAAGAAGTCATGCATAAAGAAGTGTCAAGGTTGAGCAATTGGGTAAATGATGGTGCCATTTATTTAAACTGAACATTGGAAGTGGGGAAGATTTAGAACTAGATAATAGCTCTGGTTTGACATATTTTATTTGAGGTATCTGTGAAACGAAGGTAGAGATTTGAGTAGATGGTTTGATATTTATGGATGGAGCTCAGAAAAGAAGTCTAAATATCAAATGTATGAGTTTTACTGGAAAGAGTTGGGCAAATTGCATTTTGTGGCCATGGGCATCTATCTCTTATCATTTGCCATTTAAATAATGACTTTTAATTTCTTATCCTTGAGAAAAATATAGGATTAATAAATTATACATATTAATTAAAATATACAAACAATTCTGTGACAAGGAAAAGAATAATAATGTCAAAATTCTGGTGTAAAAATGTGTGTGTGTGTGTGTGTGTGTGTGTAGTAGGATAGTAGAGTAGGATGTTCCACTTTATCTTGCAAATGAGATAGCCAAGTTGTGATCGGATGTCACTAATAAATCCATTCCAAATGTTAATAGAAGTATGTGATGCCTGGGGTCTGCCATTTCTGTCTCAATAATTATAAGAATTTATCAAAAAACTTACCCAATTTGAAACAAGTTCCCAGCCTTACCTTGAGAGCTTGTCTACTCAATGTAGATAAATCCCTCTTTGTCTACCCATTTATTAAAGTTAGCTCTGATAATTTGGTTGCAATGAATACTTGGAAAAATCTCTCCTGTGGTACAGCGCTAAAAGCGGTGCTAATAACAACTAATTAGCATTTACATGAAGATGAAACAAGTGGTCTGTCTAAAACACTACAAACAGAAACCTCATCTCTTAGAATCCTAAAACATCCTTTATATATATTATGTATAAAACAAACAAAGCAGATTCTATGTATTTATTGAGATCTTTACTATTTCCAAGAAATCCTTATGAGTTCTCCCTGTATTAATTACCTGAGGCACTAAATGCATTAGAATATTTTTCTATGAATTATAAGTCAGATAAATATTAATTTCTTGGAGTATACATTTTACCCCTCCAAAAATACATATACATAGCTCTACTATTTCCTACTATTTCTTTAAATATAATCAATTTTGTTACCTGTGTCATTGGCATGCCTTTTCTTGCCCTAATATCTTTTATTTTGTCTCAATATTTCAAAGCTTTGTAACTTCATGCAAATATATCTACGTATTGCTGATTCTCTGTATAGTTTTTTCCTGGAACTTTTTTTTTTTTTTTGACAGATTTCTTTCTCTCATCACATATAATTAAAAAAAAGAAAGAAAGAAAAGTAAATATCTTTCCTCTATTTTGGTTTTGATTCTATCAATTGGTCATCTTTCTCTTCTTTACCTGAGTTATATGAGTTGCTCTGTATGGTATTGCCTTTGTCATAACCATCTCTATACCTTAATCTTCTCATCTACATGATTTTCCTCTCCATAGCCTACATGTTTATTTCAGGCCTTTTCTTCATGTCATTGATTCACTATTAAGTTTTCTTCTATTCTTCCTGGTTTTCTTTTATTTTTCTTTATTTATTTCTAAGTTCTGTAATAGTTTTGTTTCAGTTTATTCCTCAACTTGAATCTTAGTCATCTATGTCATGTTTCATAGCCCTTAAATAATCTTATATTTGTTATATTTTTAACCTTTAATGTTACTAAAAGAGTATAAAGTATTTATTGTTATTTGTTGCTCTCCATAAAAAATGTTATTTCTCTATCTCATATAGTTTATATTACTTTTTACTTTTTAATATTTTTTACTGTTTCTGTGTGGTTGCTACTTTTTTCTGATTTAATTTTAAGTAGAGACTTTCCACATGTTTTTAATTTAATTTAATTTTTTTCTCACCAAATATATCTTTGATGTATTCTCTTTCCTCGTGTTTACTACCATAACAAGTTGTTATTTGTACAATTACTTCAAAACACCAGTTTGAAAACTGGGCTAATGATCTTTATTATGTGTTTCTTTTCTTTCCTTTCTTTTTTCTTTTTTTTAGATTTTGAGAGGGAGCAGCAAGCAAACAAGCATGAGTAGGGGTGGGGGAAGGTTTACAGTAGTTTTAGAAGAAGAGTGTGGTTGGACAGAGGAGAGGGAGAAGCAGACTCCCCACTGGGCAAGGAGCCCAATGTGGGTCTTGATCCCAGGACCCCAGGATCATGACCTGAGCAAAAGGCGGATGCTTAACTGAGTGAACCACCCAGGCTCCCCTCTGTGTTTCCTTTCTATATGGCTAAGGGATATTAGGTCAGGGGATAGCAGCATATATGCTTATTTTAGTCTTCTCTCAACTGTCAGAGTCCCTTGGGAAAGCCATTGTGTTTTGCAATACACATTAATAGTAAATGCAACAATAAGCTTTTACTTTTGCCAGAGACAACCAGTCCATTCCTCTAATTCACCTATCTCCTAGCTGAAAAACTACTTTTCCCATTCTCTTTGCAGCTAGAATTACAGGAAATAGACAAAACCTAGGTACACTTTTTTTTTACTGTTTTTTTTTTTTACTTTATTGTAATTTCTGTTATATAAAAGCAGTAGCTTGCTCAGAGTCACTCAATTGGTGGGGACCTTGGCTTATGTTAGTCCAGTATGGATAGAAAGCAGAGAAAAAGCATAGGTGAAATGAAAATGTTGACGTTGAAAGAATACACAGTAGCCAGTCTACACAGTCTAAATATTTACAAGGGTTTCAGCAGCTGTTTTATGATGTCATGATTAGATCAGTATTTTTAAAAGCTATATCTTGTTACAGTATGGATAATGGATTAAAAGAGTTGTTGGTGAACAAAGCAGTCAAGCCCAGGATGATAATTACTTTTATTTGATTGGTATAATGAAAATTGATAGAAGCACATGGATTTATGATTGATTTAGTTGTCAAGATGATGGAACCTAGAGAAGCTTAATTAGGAGGTATAAATTTGAGAAATACTGACATTCGTAAGCAATTAAGACTATAGGTATGGGCTTCTTCAGAAATCAATATTGATTGAGGAAATCTGCGAACTTAGATCTGAGCCTTGCTAATTCCCACTATGCAAAGAGATGACAAAGAAAATAGTGTGTGTGGAGGATAGGTAAGACTGCAAAACTTTGGTTAGGAATCTAGACAATGTCAACTATTTCCTTTGGAATGCATGTTTCCCTTAGGCAAGATCTTTGCTATGCAGTAGTTTTACAAGAAGGCATTAGTCTGAAGTGGTTAAGAGCATGAGTTCTAGCATCGGATAACTGGGCTATTTTCAGACGTTTGGCCCTTGGGCTCTTTCCATAGTTTGGCTATTGGGGACATTGCTATATCTTTGGGGTAAATCCCTAGGGGTGCAATTGCTGGGTCATAGAGTAGCTCTATTTTCAACTTTTTGAGGAAACTTCATACCATTTTCCAAGGTGGCTGCACTAGCTTGCATTCCTACCAACAGTGAAAGAGGGTTCCCCTTTTTCCGAATTCTTGCCAACATCTGTTGTTTCCTGACTTGTTAATTTTAGCCATTCTAACTGGTGTGAAGTGGTATCTCATTATGGTTTTGATTTGTATTTCCCTGATGCCAGGTTATGTTGAGCATTTTTTCATGTGTCTCTTAGCCATTTGTATGTCTTTGGAGAAGTGTCTTCTGTCCATTTCTTGATTGGATTATTTTGTTCTTTCGGTGTTGAGTTTGATAAGTTCTTCATAAATTTTGGATACTAGCCCCTTATCTGATAACACATTATACACACAGACACACACACACACACACACACACACACACACACACACACTTTAGAGTACTACTCAGCCATCAAAAAATTGAAATTTTGCCATTTGCAATGACACGGATGGAACTAGAGGATATTATGCTAGTGAAATAAGTCAATCAGAGAGAGACAATTATCATATGATCTCACTCATTTGTAGAATTTAAGAGACAAAACAGAAGATTGTGGAGGAATGGAGGGAAGAATAAAACAAGACAAAGTCAGAGGGGGAGACAAACCTTAAGAGACTCTTCATCATAGGAAACAAACTGATGGTTACTGCAGGTGGGTGTGGAGGGAAGGAATAACTGGGTGATGGACGTTAAGGAGGGCACATGATGTAATGAGCACTGGGTGTTATATACAGCTGATGAATCACTGAACTCCACCTATGAAACTAATATGCTATATGTAAATTAATTGAATTTAAGTTTAAAAAAAAAAGTATATGACCTAAAACTAAGGCAATGGAAAAATAGCAGAAAACATCAAACTGATCTGGGAAAATATATTATTCCTAAAACTCATGGTATTGCTCCTTATACCATTTGTTCCATCGTATTTAACTCAGGTTGTTCACAGGATTTCCATTAGGCATATGGACACTTCTAATAATAAATCAACCTGATTATGTAGATATGGGGAAGGGAAATAAATTTCCCTTACTTTTCTGGGTTCTTGGCTGAGACCCACGCCTACAGTAAAAGACCATTAATAGAAGAAAGACAAACAGAAGTTTAATAACAGGTACACCTCTTATATACCTGGGACATACCCAGAAAAACTGAGTTAGTTCCCAAAAAGGCCCAAGCCACCACTTTAAAAACTTTCTTCAGCTAAAGGCAAAAGACCTTGGTGGGGAGGAGGGGATGGATTGGGGTGGGGCTGGGGAGCCAGTCACATAGCAAGCTATCAGAAAAAGCATGATAAACACATAAACAAAGATAAGGTTGTTACCCAGATTTAGGCCATTGCCTTCTCCATTGGTGAGAGTTTCTATAGATTCTCTTCCTGATACAGAGAGGGAGACACACTTACAAATGGGGATCTCCCTTCTAAATGTAAATGTCTCTTACAAAAGGATAGCTTATATACAGTTTTCAGAACTTTTCGTGTCTGCTGTTTCTTAAGTGGGCAGCCTATAATAATCCATATGCCCAAGAAACATATTTTGGGTGGTAAATTTTGTTTCCATTCATAGATAAACTTTTCTATAAACACAGTTGCTAAATTGCTAAATTAGAACTTAGATGTTTAAATAACCTCTAATAACAGGTATATGGATTGGTATTTTGCTAAGTAATAAATATTATTAATTGAATCAGGCATATTCCTGGGAAGCTACTCCACAAATTTTCTTCCTGTATAACCCAAAATTTTATAATAGTTTACTAATGACTAAAGCTATTATCAGCACCATCTTGTCAAATAAAAACTGCAAAAAATTTAAGCGACATATGGTAGTGGTAGTATATATTAATATAACTCACTAAAAAAATCTGAGGATCCCAATTTAGCAGTTTGGAAAACTCAAGTAAAAAATAGTAAACAAGGTGAATGTTAGTGTGTCAGATACAATTAAAAGATTGTGTGTATATATATATATATATATATATATAATATTGTATATATTATTGCATTTTAGATATGTATATATGTTATATATATATTGTATATATATTACATATTGTATATTGTATATATACATATGTACAAATTAAAGAAAATTGAAATTGTTCTACTTTGTATCAAAAGGTATTAAAGAATGAAAATTCAACCCAGTAAATTTAAACATCTGATTGGCTTTAGTCAATGATTTATGAATTAGGCAGAAATGCTTCTTACAAATAGAATGGTACTCTGAAGAGGTGTACAAAATGGAAGCTTTTATAGGCAGAAATGGGGTAGGACAAGGAAGTTATTAGCTAAAGAAAAGAAAAGTCACCTACCCCTGGAAGGAGAGTAAGAGGTCTTATCATGTGATAATCTCACAAGTGCTGATCACAAATTCCAGACTAATTGGCTTAAAATTCCATTCCTAGGAGAGGCTGACACTGCAATTAGGTTAGGTATTAAGTCTTGGTGGCCCTTATCCTAAGTGACTACATTTTGGACCTGCTGTTTCTTTTTAACAAGGATAAACTGTTAACATAAGAGAATTTATTAAAAAAAAAAGATTTAAAATATTTTCATGTAGGTTAATTAAAATGTTAATGAGTTTCCTGATATAGCTATGTTTAAATCTTATTGTAGTTAAGTTAGTAGACATTAGAACTTTGAAATTAGAGCAATTCTTAGAATTTTGAAAGCATATATATGGTTTATAGCCAAGACAACTATATAGTTTGGCCACAGGGAACCTGGTCAACTGTAAGAATAGTATTGCAATACTATTTGGAATCTAATCCCAAATCCCCACCCACTTGGTTTGCTACCCCTTAATATTCCTGCTAGCCCTCCTGCTAATTTCTCTTCACAGTGGGTCCTAACTGACGTCTGCTCCTTGCTTATCACTGACATTTTATTGCTGCTAATCTATCTTCTGCTGATGACAGAATGTGTGCCAATGTAGATGTATAACTGTGCTTCCTGTGCTTGGATGCACAGAACAACTATGCCTCTTGCCACCCCTTACAGTCCTATCTGCAATGCCTTAGAAATGGGGAAATGTCATTTGCTCTAATGATTGCAGGACTTTTAAATCAAATCTGCATTGAGTTTTTCTTGCGATTATAGATCAATAGGGGGGTGAGTCTTGGTTTCAGTAAGTAAGTAATCTTTTCAATTTAAGATTCTGTTTATCAGGATATATTAAATATTATCCCTCTGATATTTGATGCACTTCTGTTAGATTGTCCCACACGTTCCTCTTAGTTCTTAAATGATGTCCCAGGTTGAGTCACATGAGTTTGGAGTGCCTAACACTAAGAGTGGTTTCTTTGCTACCCCTCTGAGAGACTAAGCAATTGTGTTCTCACCCTTTTCTTGTTTTATTTCCGTGTTACTGGAAAATTCACTTGTCACCATTTGTCACAAAGGTCCTAGGTTCTGGTGCAAACAAGCCTCCTGGGGGTGAAGGGGAGGAGAATTTGTCATTATATGAATCTTTGGCATAAGAATTATCTTGAACTGGTTATTATATTTTTTTTAAGATTTTATTTCTTCATTTGAAAGGGAGAGAGATAGTGAGAGAGAGCAAGAGTGAGCAGGAGAGGGAAGAGCAGACTCTGCTGAGCAGGGAACCTGACATGGAGCTAGATCCTAGGACCCCAGGATCACGACCTGAGCCAAAGGCAGTTTAACCAACTGAGCTACCCAGATGCCCCTTGAGCTGGTTATTTTTAAGAAACAGCAGACACAGGAGAAGCTCTGAAAACCAAGTAGAAATTACTCTTTTGTAAGGGTCATTTACATTTAAAAGGAAATCTCCATTTGTGAGGCTTTCTCCTCTGAGGAAGAGGAAAGATGATCAAATCTCTAGAAACTCTTATCAATGGAGAAGGCACCAACATAAATCTGCATAACAACTATAATCTTTCTTACTGTGCTTTTCCCAGTAACTTCTTGTAAGCGATCCCTACATCCCCAATATCTTTTTTTTGCCTTTAGCTAACGATGGTATTCAGGATGGTGAAGTGGGCCATTTCAAGGAGTTACTCAGTTTTTCTGGGCATCTCCCATGTATACAGGAAGTATATGTATTATTAAACTGTTGTTTATATTTCTTCTATAATCTGTCTTCTGTTACAGGGTGGTCTCAGCCAGGAAACTAAAGTAAAAGGAAAATTATTTTTTCTTTCTCTATAGTGCCATACGTTGATCACAGTAGTTTTTTTATCACAGTTTCTGAATCCTGAAATAAAAATTTTGATTAATGTTATGCTTTACATTCTTATAGTCTTCTCTCCTTGCCGCTGTCTCTAATGAGACTCTGCAATGTTTTTTACCTCATAAAACCTTTACTCTATTCAATAATCTATCCATTTAATAAAACTTTATTTCTTCCTTGAGAAAAATTTGACAAGTGACTTTTTTTTTTCGTTTTTTTGAGAATCTTCATTTACATGTTTTTTGTTTTAGATTGTATGACTTTATAAAGAAGAGATTTATTGGACATTTTCTTTGGTAAATCATTCTCTAGATTTGGAGATATAGTAAAATAAATTACTCTGACATAATTTAATGTATCTTCTCAAAATGATCAATTTGTCATAGATTTTTTAACGGAAGACTATATTCTAAAATGTCCTTTCCAGATTGTATTTTAAGTACCAGTTTTATATGATATTTTCAAACTTACAATATTCTTGGTGCCAATCTTTAGCTTTTCTGACAGAAGAGCTAATGATTTTCTAATTCAGTCTACATTGTATAAACAATGGGAAGTTACATATTTGAGAAACGTTATTTATCATCTTCTGAAAACTGAGAATGACCCAGTTCAAAGTATGTTTATGATGTAACCTGACAAAGATAATATTGAATAAAAACTATAGATTAATCTTACGTGTAGGTTAAACATATAACTTCTCATGCAAACTGTGATACATTTGAGGATAAAGTTATGTGCTGTTAATAACTGTGATAGGAAAACAGATGTAAAATTCAGGGTTTCTGAGGAAAACAAAACATCTGATCACCATACTTATGTAATTTTGAAATGTTAGAATATTAATTGAATGGATAAATTCATCACTTCCAAGGAAGGACTGTAAGAATAATTTTATAACACCCTAATTCAACTACACTGTAGTTTTTTGTTTGTGAGATACAGGATTGATTTAATAATATCATCAGTTTTGAGAATAAAGAGAAAGAAAGAAAATAAAGTCTCCTATTGCAATTCTGTATCAACTATAAGATGCATCTTAAGAGTTGAACTTAAAAATGCTAAAAATACACATCTTAGACCACACATGTTCATTTTATTGTTGGCTTCCTTTGTTCTGCAGAAATTTTTAGTTTGATGTAGTCTCACTTGTTGATTTTTGCTTTTGTTACTTTTGCTTTTGGAATCAGATACAAAAAATCATCACTAAGACCAATGTCAAAGGGGTTACTGCCTATGTTTTCTTCTAGAAGTTTTATGGTTTCAGGGCTTACTTTCAAGTCTTTAATCTATTTTGAGTTAGTGTTTATATATGGTACAAGATAGTATTCTAGTTTCATTCTTTTGTATGTGGCTATCCAGTTTTCTCAATACCATTTATTGAAATACTGTCCTTTCCTCATTTTGTATTTTTAGCTCCTCTGTCATGAATTAATTGACCAGATATGTGTGAGTCTATTTCTGGGGTCTATATTCTGTTTCATTTATTTATGTGTCTGTTTTTATGCCGATATCATACTGTTTTGAATACTGTAACTTTGTAATATACTTTGAAATCAGGAAGTGCAATGTCTCCAGCTTCATTCTTTCTCAATCTTGCTTTGGCTACTTGGGATTGTTTGTGGTTCCATACAAATTTCAGAATTGTTTGTTCTGGTTCCGTGAAGAATGCTCTTTGAATTTTGATAGGGATTGCATTGATTCTGTAGATTGTTTTCTTTTTTCTTTTTTTTTCCCCAAATTCTTTTATTTTTTCAGTGTTACAAGATTAATTGTTCATGCACCACAGCCAGTGCTCCATGCAATATGTGTCCTCCTCAATAGATTGTTTTCAATAGCATGAACATTTTAACAATATTAATTCATTTAATCCATGAACACGGAATATTATTTAACATTTTCTATAAAACAGAGTTATTGACGATAAACTCCTTTTGCATTTGATTTTCTAGAAAACTAGTTATCCCTTACCTCATTCAATTCTGAATGATAATCTTGCCAGGTATTATTGCTGATTTTTTTTTTCCCTTTCAGAACTTCTAATATACCATTCCACTCCTTTCTGACCTGCAAAAGTTTTTGCTGAAACATCTGTCTAAAGGGGGTTTGCTTGTATGTAACACATTGTTTTTTCTCTTACTGCTTTTAAGATTCTTTATTTTTGCTTTTGAGATTTTAATTATAATGTGTCTTAGTGTTGGTCTCTTTGGGTTCATCTTGATTGAAATTTTGTGGGCTTCCTGACCTGGGTATCTATTTCCTTCCTCAGGTTAGGAAAGTTTTCAGTCATTGTTTCCTCAAACAAGTTTTCTCCCCCTTTTCTCTCTCTTCTCATCCTGTGGTTGCCTAGAAAGTGAATGCTATTCCACATGATGATGTTTTATAGGTACCGTAAGCTATCTTCACTTTTTAAAGTTCTCTCTCTCTCTCTCTTTTCTTCCTGCTCTGTTTGGGTGAGTTCCACTGCTCTGTGTTCTGGACCACTGATCCTTTTTTTCTGCTCCATCTGGTCTGCTGTTGAACCTCTCTACCTTATTTTTCATTCATTCATTTATTGTATTCTTCAGCTATGTGACCTCTAGCATTTGCTTATATCTTATATCTTTTTGTTGAAGTTCTCACTATGCTCATCCATTTTTCTCCTGAGTTCAGTGAACATCTTTATGCCCATTTTATTGAATTCTTTATTAGGAAAATTATTTATCTCAATTTCATGAAAGTAAAAAGAAACCTTTTTCTGAGGTTTTATCCTGCTCTTTTGTTTGGCATATATGCGTCTTTTTGTTTTGTTTTGATTGTTTTTGATATGTGTCATTTGTTTTGTTTTGTTTTGATTGTTTTTTGTTTTTTCATTTTGTTTGACTTTGTGTTTGTTTTTATGTAGGATATGAAAGAATTATGTCTTCCAGTCATGAAGGGATGGCCTCATGAGGAGATGAAATTTATTATTCAAGACTGCCCTAGCTCTTTGCTGTCTCCCAAAATTTTATGATTGTGTAGGTAGCCTGATTTATTTTTGTTAGGCCCTAATTGTTGAAGGTACACCAAGACCTGTCAGTGTTCTAAAGAGAAAGATATCAGTAAGCATCTCATTTCAGGCTGATTGGAAGCCAGAACTTCAGGCTAAAACTTTTAAAGTGTACAAATGTATAGAGTCCTGTGGGACAATAAACTCTGCTGGTCTCCAAACCAGGCAATCTGAAAGTGATGCAGAAACTGCAGCTCCAGACAAGTATATAAGCTCTTTTGGGGGAGGGACTGGTGAGCTGCAGCAAGGCCAAGGGAGAGCACAGTGATGGCCTCCATCAGCCTACATACCCTAAGAGAACCACTGTAGCCTCTAGAACATGAAGCCTGCTAGCCATTTAGCTAGTTTTCTAGTCTTTTTCAGAGGGAATTGCTCCTTATGTAACTGTAGATGTGGTTTGTCCATGGGATTTGGTGAGTTCAGTATCTTTCTATACCGCTATTTTTTGAAACAATCCTGATTTAGATTTTAAAACAGAATGCCTGATCAGTTAAAATTTGATGATATGGCAAAATGCTAACAAATATAACATTTAAATTGTAACTTGAATAAACATCTCTCCAATAATGGGATTATAGTTTTCAAGCCCTAATTTAGGTTCTGGAATAACATTTATTGCTTGACTAATAATATTTAAAGTATTCAGAAATAACTAGAATTATGTGCAATCTATTTTTGATTAGCTGTAAAAATGAACCCTATTAAGCATAATTTTTTGTAGGAGTGCTTATATATTTATTATTAAAGTATATTTATTTTAAGGAAGGTATCTTAAATGTAAAGGTTTTTATTTATTTTTTTAAAGATTTTATTTATTTATTTGACAGAGAGAGAACACACGTAGGAAGAGAGGCAGGCAGAGGGAGAGGGGAAAGCAGGCTCCCTGCTGAGCAGAGAACCCAATGTGGGGCTTGATCCCAGGACCCTGAGATCATGACTTGAGCCGAAGGCAGAGGCTTTAACACACTGAGCCACCCAAGGACCCCAAATGTAAAGGTTTTTAAAAAATTTCAAGTGACAATAGTGCAAATGAATAAAACTGACAATTTTTAAACAACTTTTCAAGGTAAAAATGTTATTATATTTTCACATCACAAAATATGAACATCTACAAGTACATTTTGAAAGAATGGTTAGTGTTATCATAGAAACACTCCTATACTACCACTCCATGACTGTGGCAAAATTTCCCAGACTCTGCTCTTAATAATCTCAATACTAACCAATAACGCCATGGGATGTGGTGCATGCCTTGGGTGCCACAGATATTGAAATTGATATAAAATCCTTTATTTTTCCAACTAAAAATGAAAAAATAAAATCTACTTTAATTGGCAGTAAAACATTTTTAATTCTTGTATTAGTAACAGCTTACTTAGAAACTAGAATATAGCAAAAATTTAAAAAACAGTATTTTCTATTATATACTTTTAAATGACTTTATATATATAATGAATATCTCTACATATGTGTATTTATATATTTTATATACATATAATGTTTTTTTCTTTTGCTCATTAATTTATATTAAGACTTTTGTAGCGAGATGGCTCAAGCTACTGCAAAATTTGCAATCATGTTTTGAGATGGTTGTAATTCATGGTGGAATTTGAATCTGAGTGACATACATTAATAACTATTAAAATTAACTCTCATTATATTGGTCTCAACTTATTGATTATTTTCCAGACCATTTAACATTCAACTTGTTCTTTGGGAATGAAAATCATGTAAATAAGATTACAATGACATTGACAAGTTATGTGTAATTCATAGTGCATGGAGAGGGAATGAAATAACAACAATAATAATAAGAGCTCTTATGTATTTTGTATTTTCTCCATTACAGACACTTTGATTAGCACTTGAAAATCTATATTAAACTGTGAGATTTTATTTCTATTTTATAAACTAGAAAATCTATGCTCAGAAAGATTATGTAATTTTGCATAATATTGCAAAATTATTAAGTGGTTGAATATGGAACTAAAACACAAATTTATTTGACATCAAAGCCAATTCTTGTAGCACTGATATGTACTGTTTCTCATAGCAGTGGACTCTGGTTAGTATAGTTGAATCTAGCTACAAATAAGATACAAACATTAATTTAGATTTTAAAAGATAAGTAAGAATTCATTGGGCAAAATAATCATGAAAAATAAGATAAAAAATATGTGTTATAAATCTTGCCCCACTGTTTATCAGCATTGCGATGTTTGTCCAGTTACTTAATGAGTAAATATATCAAAACAAGGAAAATAGCATTATGGAGTTATAAGCTCATTTTTTTTAAAAAGATTTTATTTATTTGATACAGAGAGAGATCACAAGTAGGCAGAGAGGCAGGCAGAGAGAGAGGAGGAAGCAGGCTCCCTGCTGAGCAGAGAGCCCGATGTGGGGCTCAATCCTAGGACTCTGAGATCATGACCTGAGCCGAAGGCAGCAGCTCAACCAACTGAACCACCCAGGTGCCCCATAGGCTCAATTTGATAATTAAATAAAATTAAAGTATATGAAGAATGTAGCCCAATGCTCATCAAAAAGATGCACTTAAAAAATAAGTATATA
The DNA here is from genome assembly GCA_028533885.1 of Nasua narica. Classification (NCBI taxonomy): domain Eukaryota; kingdom Metazoa; phylum Chordata; class Mammalia; order Carnivora; family Procyonidae; genus Nasua; species Nasua narica. The sequence goes on from CM052802.1 coordinate 51,737,480, forward strand.
AAAGGTCCCAAATTATTAAACAACTTCAAAAATCCTGGAATTATTTTTTTTTAATTACACCAAGAAGAATGATGGTATAAATTAAGTCTTATAGGAAGTCCAATTTTATTGAAGTAATCCATAACAAATATTTCATGATGCTATGAACAATGAACTATTAAAATGATTCAGTCATTAATCCTACCAATACTATGGTTCCTTCTATGGGAAGCCACAATGTACAGTCTTATGGTGTTATGGATTAAATTGTGTCTCCTCCGAAAAGATAAGTTGAAGTCCTAAATAACCCAGTGCCTTATAATGTGATCTCATTTGAAAATAGAGTTGTTGAAGATGTAATTAATTAAATTAAGATGAAGTAGTACTGGAGGAGAGTGGTCACTTAATCCAATCATATATTAACTGAAGTAATAATTTAAAAAATTAAATAAATTACATCACAGTAAATAACATATACGTAGTAGAGAGAGGTAAAGTCACATGTTAGCTGAAGGGTGATACTTCAGAAAGATTAAGCTAGAGATAGAGGTGGAAAAAACATTTGGATCAGATTAAGAGCAGTATTACTTGAATGAACATTGGCAGATTCTAATTACTGAGGTTCTAGAATTTCTTCAGATTTTAGAATGACCTTTTTATCTCATACTCTATGGGGCATAGAGTTCTTGTTGAATTAGCCCAAGTTTGTTTTCATTAATGCGCCACATTTACTCTTCCTGGCTTTTTAGCTGAATAATCTACATTTCTTGTGGAATAAAAATTCCCGCTAGCAAAAGTAATTTTTTTCCCTGATAAAGATAGAAGTATTTTTTTTAAAATTGATTTGTCTTTGCTTTCTTAAATCTTTATATGTGTCTCTTCCCTGCCCACCTCTCCTTTTGTTTCTTCCTTAAATGCTTTACTCACTTATAAGACAGAGAAGCAAAGGGCTGAAAAAAGCTCCCTTGATAAAATGAGCTAAGATAAATCCCATGCTTAAGAGACCACTGATGGTAGGTACAGTAGATAGTCAACAGGAGACACACACACAAAGAATGAAGATGGACATGGAGAATGGAAGTACGAGAAGTAAGAGATTGGGAGAGTTTGAATGATAAGGGATTGTGATAGAAAATGAGACATTGGTTTAGGGAGAAATAATTACTCTTATAAAAGTAATAAAAGTGTACCGCAAACCAGAAGCTTATACTGTTAAAAATTTTCAATTAATCTTTTCAGATTCCTTTATGAATATATTTTATAATACATGGATATATATTATATATATGGAACTATATGTGTGGACTATATATGTGATTATCTATTATAGATATACACACATGTACATATATAGAAAACATTTATCTGCCAATTGTAGTAGAGTGCTATAAACATCTATAGAATCAAAATGTATAAATTTGAATATTTTCTTCACAACTTTCTAGCTATATGATTTGAGGTATTATTTATATTCTTGTTGCTTCAGTTTTGACATCTATGTAAGTGATAACATTATCTAAACAATCTATTTGTACTAAAAATTAGAAATAATAGAGCATATAGTGTTCCTTAGTAATCATTCAACAAATCTCATTTCAGTTTTAAATAAATATATCTGGATATGCTGCCATCTTTACACAGTAGGATAATAGAATTTGTTGTAACATACTGTAAGCTGAAAGTTTAAAATCCATCTAAAATCTGATTTCTTAAGGTTTTCTCTGATTAAGCCATTTTGTTGCTCTCTATTTGATGTAATAATTCTTGACTGAAACTCTTAGACTTCATTGCTTAAGATGTGGTGTGACTTACTAGGCTTTAGGAGTTCCTTAGTTCATGTATGTTAATGAACTTCTGCTGAAGAGATGTATTACTAAAAATACAATGTAAGAAATCAAGTGGGTTTGCTTTTGTTTAGGGCTTAAAAAGATACAAGGGAACACAAGTCTTATCTTAAAATTGATTTTAAAAAAATTAAAAAACCTTTAAAATCATAATTTTTTGAGCCCATCAGAGTGCTAAAATCACAAGTTTACTAGGTGAACTGAATTCCAAACGATGACAAGCTTCTCTGTGTACAGAAGGAGGCATGCAGACTCTTTCACTTTGGGAAGATCATGGAAGGAAGAAGTAGTTACCATAAAAAGTATGTAAGAATAAAATAAGTAAAAATTTACCAAATTTTTAAGGGCTGAGTGGACTGATGTGATACTTCAGAATCTCCAGGAGTCCCAGACGGAAGAGAAGTCTGTCCTAATTACCATCATTTGCAAGAACTTTCCTTTAGGCTTTATTTACATCCGTGCCACTAAATAACCCTATTATTTCAAGTTGGAGCTTTTAGTTTCTTTCCCAAGGTTCACATTGCTGATCACTGAATCACAGAATATTTTCTTTTCTAATCATGCTCCAGTTACTTTTTACATCATCCTGGGTTGTGCTCCAAGGAGATTTTAGGAATTAAGCCTTAAATTTGAAGCATTATTAGCTTACAGCTAATAAACTCAAATGTTCATTTTTATCATTCAGCAAGTAATGAAATAAAAACACTGGAATTTTATGACAGTAGTTTGTAGGCCATAAGAAGAGAGCATAGTCTGATGGAAAGAGGACAGATTTTGGCAATAGACCGACTGGTTTTTACCCACGTACTCATTGTGTGATCTTTAAAATATTACTTTAATTTTAGCTCGTGGTATCTCATTTTCCCAATCTATAAAATGGGATTAATAAAATCTTACTTACATATATTGAAAATTAGAGGTAATATATGAAAAGTCATTCTATAAATAGTAGTCATTATAAATTCAAGCTTTATTTCTCAATACTACATCCATTGTTAATAGTAACCTTTGGATTTTCAACATTTTTTAAACTTTTTTTTAAAGATTTTATTTATTTATTTGATAGAGAGAGATCACAAATAGGCAGAGAGGCAGGCAGAGAGAGAGGGGGAGGCAGACTCCCCGCCAAGAAGAGAGCCCTATGTGGAGCTCCATCCCAGGACCCTGAGGTCATGACCTGAGCCAAAGGCAGAGGCTTAACCCACTGAGCCACCCAGGTGCCCTAAGGATTTTCAACATTTTATTTATGTTAATGGGCTTGTGAGAGAGTTGGAGAGGATTACTTTTATAAAAATAAGATTATCTGTTAGTATTTTATATGTCAATTAATATTTCTAATATTGGCATAATTTTCTGTCAGTAACCTACATTATCATCATCATCATCAAATCTGTCCCCACTAGTGAAATGGAAAATCCATAATGATCCATAAATCTACATGAAAATCTAACTATGTAGAAGCTATTAATATTTTATTAGCAACATAGCTGCAGTTGTCTTTACAAAAATTTGATTTTAAGAAAAGTTTTTGAAAGATTTTTCTCTATTAAACAATTGAGGATATATCTATTTTCATTTTTTAAAATATGGCTTTTAACTTCAACTATGCCATTGGATTCAGAAAGGAACATTCAATCATGTTTAATGAAAATAACTTATTAAATATTGTAGAGAGATGACTTTGATGATACTTTCATTAATTGAAGGTTGCCATAACAACTGAAGGTCTACATTCACCACCTTATAGTTACAAAGGGAACTAGCTGTCCTATATCACCTTTATTATAATTCTTAATACTTGCACAAGTGTGGCATGCCTAATTTATCTCAAAATGATATTGAGGTGAAAAGGACATGATAAAAATGCAAATACAGGGACTCATGTCCATTTTTGTTAGCACAAAGTAGCACAACTAATTTTTTTCTGTCTCTGAATATCTTAGAATGTATTGACTGCTTTCAAACATGTAAATGTACCCAGGCAATACTCCACAAATTGGATCTTCATGAGATTTTCTAAATATGTTATTTATAAATATATATATATATATATATATCGGATCTTTTTATCCTTTATAACACTTGCACTAGTTAAGCAGTGAATATAAGCTTGTTAAATTAATATCACATTAAAAAGTAAATAAGGGTTTAGTTGACCAAAAAAATGCAAAAAATTAATATCCTTTGGAAAGCAACACAATGTAGGGCTGCCATATCATAGAATTTATGTAGCTCAGTCATCATCTTTTGAGGCAAGAACTATGGCAATTCATATAAATCTATATAGTTTCCATGAGATACAATATATTCTGAATCCAAATCCCGCATTTCAAACAAATCATTTAAGATTCATCTTCAGTCCTATGTAGGGTTCTTTCTCTTGTCCTTAGGACTGATCATTATATTTGATTATACAAAAAACTAGCTAGTATTTTTATGGAATGAAAATTTTTTCTGTTCTATTTTAGAATGGTCAAAGACCTTCCTTTTACTCAAATTATTTATTAGCTGCTATTAGTGACCCAGAATTCTCCCTTACTATAATAGTCAATTAGTTGGATTTTATTAATATTTTTAAAATTCTGGGTAGGAAGGCAGTTTTAGTCAGTCACATCTTTGCTCAAACATTGTAAAGGACCTATATTTATGGAACCACCAGACCTTCCTACCTAACCTGAATATTTAAGCTAATTTTCCTCTGCCAATATAGATTCAGACATACTAAAAAACATTCACTACTTTTTCCTGCCTTAAGTCCATCTTGCATGCTCCTTCTTGATTTACACTATCCTCATCTCAGTGTGTTGGAAAATTTACCCAGGCAGATATAGCCAAGAATGTGGGGCTCCCGCCCCCCCACAGCTCCCAGTCTGCAAGGATGGTTCTTGTGGGTGGGGCCTATGACCAGTATGTCTTATCACCCTCAGCCCCATGTTACAGGAGAATTATTTTAGGAAAGTACAGCTGAGATGTATTAGGCTTTCTTGTTTCACTCAGCTTTTACTTATAAGGTTGAAGCCCTAACCTAGACATGGCAAGCTGAGGACACCATGTCTCTCTGACTCTTAGGATGGGGGTTCCAATCCAGAAGGGGCAAGCTGAGATCAGGACTACTGTCACCACTTAGTGCCTCCCTAGTAGAGTAGAATCATCACCCTGACAAAAGCAAGCAAGGAGACAGAGTCCTTAGTCCTGGGATCAGATATATCTGACAATTTTTATGGCAAATTCTTATTTTTTTCTACTTGTTGCTTTCATAGTGTCATTCAGCTCAGAAACACATGATCTGGATTTCCAGAGACAATATATCTCAGTTTCTTTCTAGAACTCTAGCAATCTTTTTTATTTCTTTTTTTTTTTTTTTAAGATTTTTATTTATTCATTTAACAGAGAGAGAACACAAGCAGGCAGAGAGGCAGGGTGAGGCAGAGAGAGGAGCAGGCTCCCTGCAGAGCAAGGAGCCTGATGCAGGACTCGATTCCAAGACGCTGGGATCATGACCTGAGCCAAAGGCAGTTGCCCAACCAACTGAGCCACCCAGGCGTCCCAATCTTTTTTATTTCTTGATTTTTCATCCTATTGCCATTTTTATTACTAATGAGAAAGAAAATTTCTCATTTTCTTTCTAGATTCATGGGTACAGAACATCTATATATAGAAATAAATCATGTAACATTATATTTTTAATGAAAAGAGCAAAATTTTGTTTAAATACTTTTCAAAGTTGCATGTAATACATTAAGTAACATTTGTTTAATTTTCTAGAATGGGTAGCACAAAAATTCTGAGTACATTTATCCTACCTGGAAATCAAGGCTTTGTTTTATTTTTGTTTTACATATTCACGTGTTTAATTTTTAAAACTCAAGTTTAGGATAATTTATTCTATTATTCTTCTCAGACTGCCATAAGAGAATACTATAGATGAGGTGACTTAAACCACAAAAATATTGTCTCACAGCCCTGCAGGCTGGAAAGTCCAAGATCAAGATGCTGGCAAATAGGTTTCCTCTGAAGCCTATTCTCTTGGTTTGTAGATGGTTGTCATCTTGCATTGTACTCACACAACCTTTTCTTTCTCAGGAATGGAGAGAGAGATCTCTCTTCCTACAAGACCACCTAAACGATTAGAGCTCCACCTTTATGACCTCATCTAACCTTAATTATTTCTAAAAGGGCCTGTCTCCATATAAGGTCACATTGAGGTTATGGTATCAACAGATGAATCTGGTGGTAGGGGAAACACAATTCAGCATTTATACTGGGCTTTTACTGTGAATATATACTGGAATATTCAGCCATTGCAGTAGTAGGAATCTATTTGAATACTTTATTTTCATATCTTTGAAAATATTTATTGGTGAGATTTCCTAGCTTCATGCAGTTTAATATTTGACCTCACTTTCCTTTTAGGATGGTTGCCAAATGGTCTATAACTTCTGCTATGACTAATTTTATAGTCACTTTCATAGCAAAGTCATTATCTTCTAGCAGTTTCTGAACGATTTTCCAAGGATATTTCACATGTTCAGCCTGTAAACATTCCAATGTGATATTTGCTTCCAATTTCATTGTAGCATTTTCAAATATGCCTGCATAAAATAGACTGGCTAAGACTGAATTTAAACACAACTTCAATTTTTGCTTTGGAGAGGAGAATAGATCACAAATGGCAGAACTCTGAAATATATTTTCCAAATAGTGGGTGGTAGCCTAAGGATACTATGGAAATGATCTGAATTAAAATACTTAATTTGATTTTCACATAGTTTATATGTGCAAAATGTCAAATGTTTTAATGATGATAATTAATGCAATGTTGAATTGTTAATATTTTCCTCTAAATTGCTACGACAGATATTCACTGGAAATATCAACATGAAATTTTAGAAAATTGTTTCATTAAAAGAGTTTTACTATCACTACTAGGAAATAGAAATAAAAATAAGCAATAAAAAGACAACATGGTAAGGAGCTATAGGAAAACAAGCAGCTTCAAGAGAATTTTGGGGTAACTTAATTTATAAATAACATGAAAATAATTTGATAATTATAATTGGCAAGATTTTTTATTAAAGTGTGACTACATTGCTTAAATACTAAATAGTTGCAGCTGAGATGTTTAGCATCTATAAATTTGAGATTCTAATCCTTAAGGTTTCTTTTTTCTTTAACCAAATTTGTGATGCTAATTAGGAAGCAAGTGAGTTGTCATGAGTTACAAATGTTTTCAAGGAGGTAATTAATGTTACATGTCCAGGATAAGTGACAGCTCTTTAGTTTTGTCACTTAATTGTATCAAAATGCATTCAGATTGATAAAAGTAATCCACTTTAACTTTACTTTGCTGTTGCATCTTAAAACTGTGTCCTCCATGGCAATGAATCAAAATGCATACTTTAATGTTAGAAGCAAAAACATCTTCACATGACTTGATGTTTCAAAACATTTTTTATACATTCCTATTTTTAGTGTTTTCAACTTGTTTTCTGTACTAATTTTTCTTAGTTTGGTTCATGCACATGACAAGCATAACTATAACTTTTTCTGTATTGGAATATTCAAGGAAACATAGATAGCCTGGTCTGCTTAAACTAAATTGCAAGAAAACATTTCTTTTTACTCTAAATCACATTTCTTTAAGTTCCCTTTCATTTCAAAAGTCAGAATTTCTTATTCTTACCTTCAGTGAAGGGGGGCATGAGTTGGAACCCAATTACTATTTACTTTCTGTGGTTCATTTTCAAGGTAAGTGTAGGAGGCCCATAAAGTCTATATTGAAACTTATATACCTATATTAAGGCTTTAATAGAAACAAATAGTTGTTCCAGAATAAGAGCAAAATATAGAAAAGATGAAATATACCACATGGGAAGAGGAAATATAGGACATACCCTCATAATTCTTCACAGATGAAGAAGTCAGCAAGCTTCTAAAAAAAGGAATGTAATTTTAAAGAGGGGATTATCCTAGATCAAAAGCCCTGGTATTTTGTAGATACTGACATATAGATTCAAAATTTATATGAAAACACAAAAGATTAAGAATGACCAACACAATACTAAAGAAGAACTAAGTTAGAGTACTAACATTACTGCTTTCGATACTTATAAAGCCAAAGTGTATCCATACAACTTGGAATTGGTGAAAAAAATAGACATACAGATCAGTAGAATAAAATAAATAACCCAAAAATTAAGTGGCACAAATTTAGTTACTTGATCTTGGCAAAGGTGCAGAGACAATTCAGTGGAGAAAGGAAACAAATAGTATCAACAAGTGGTATTTCAACAAATGGTAATGGGGAAACAGGAGTCCATGTTTAAGAATAAGAATGACATAGATGTGGAATGCAGCTTATCTTTCCATAAAAATTAGCTTCAATGTGTTATAGCTTTAGTAAACGACAAAAAGTATTTACTATTAAGTAGTTAACTCGATTTTTTTGTTTGTTTCTAATTATCTATACCCAGGTTTTCCTAATCTATGGATATTTAACAAACAAAAAGTCAGTGATTATGTTTGTTACTTCTATTGTTTTACTTAAGAATTGATTTGTCATTTATTTTTCAACATACTTTTTTAAAGATTTTATTTATTTATTTCTCAGAGAGAGAGAGAGAGAGCACAGGCAGAGGCAGAGGTAGAGGAAAAAGCAGGCTTCCAGCTGAGCAATGAGCCCTATGTGGGACTCGATCCCAGGACCCTGGAATCATGACCTGAGCCAAAGACAGACACTTAACCGACTGAGCCACCTGGTGTCCCTATTTTTCAACATACATTTTTAAATGAAATTTACACATTTATTCCCAATATCCCTTGAGTTTAGTTATTAGGCATTTTTATTATTCAGTTTTAAGAGTGCTTAATTTCCATTATGATATATTTTTTCTACCCATCATCGATTTTGTTATTTTCAAAATTTTACTCCTGTTTAACATTCTTTGCAATTTAAATGAAATATTTTACTATTTATTTTCATTGTTTTTTTCTGATCTGTGATAATTATGGTAACTATTATTTCTAAACTTCGAAATATGGAAAGTGTTTATTCACCTAAGATATGACTGTTTCGGAAAATTGTCAATGTAAATGTGATCAGGAATATAAAATCAATTTAATAAATATGGATTTATGAGCAAACAAGTTAATATGTCATTTAAATTTCCTATACCTTTCATGATATTTCTATTAATATATAACAAAGAGGTGTTAAATGTTTTAATTACAATCATTTATTACCAACTCACTCTTGTGATTTGGTTTAATTTTTTCCAGCTTTATTGAGGTATAATTGACACATATCATCACTAATCATCAGGGAAATGAAAATAAAATGACAGTGAGATTTCTCCTCACACCTATTAGAATGGTATCATCAAAAAGAGAAGGTAACAGATGCTAACAGATCTTAGCAAGAATGTAGAGAAAAAGGAACTCTTGTGCACTATTGGTAGGAACGAAAATTGGTACCATCGCTATGGAAAAGAAGTGTGAAGTTTCCTCAAAAAAGTGAAAGTGTAACTACCATGTGACCCAGCAATTTCACTTCTGGGTATTTATCTGAAAGAAATAATACCACTATCTCAAAAAGATATCTGCATCCCCATGTTCACTGCAGCATTATTTGCAATAGCCAAGATATGGAAACAACCTAAATGACTATCAAAGGATGAATGGATAAAGAAAATAATTTTATAGGGGCACCGGGTTGGCTCAGTCTGTTAAATATCTGACTCTCCATCTCAGTTGGCCTTGATCTCAGGGTCACGAGTTCAAGCCCCATTTGGGCTCCATGCTGGGCATGGAGCCTACTTGAAAAAGAAAAAAAAAAAAAGTATATTTGCCTGATGATTAGTGATGTTGGGCATCTTCTTATGTACTTTTCATTTTTTCCTGTCTTTTAAATAGTAACATATAATATTCCGTATTTACTGTTTTGGATGCAAAAATATTTGTAGCAAAAGTTTTGATAGGATTGGGAAAGAAGGAAGGAACATAAGATTTAGTATGTAGAAAGACTTTTCAGTGTGTGGAATTATATACCATAGAGTTCTAAGCAAAAAAGGGATACTCTCAGGTGATGAAGATTTCAACTGTAATAAGAAGAGATTTTTATGTCGTGTTAATTTGTACATCAGGTATGGATGTGAGTCTTCTTTGCACAGAGACCTATGAACGGTCTGCTCCCAATTCCTACACACCCACACAAAGGTAGCAGGATAAGGACACAATAACCACAACACTCTCATTTATGGGAGATAGGACAGTTCTGAAATCCTCCTACTGGGAAAATATTGTGAAGGCTGCAACCCTGTGGCAGAAGAGCGATTGTTGATTCCATTCAACTTCCACTTTCTGCACTATTTTGTTCATCTTTCTCTGTGGTTCTTCTGGGAGAACTCCTTTTTCCATTAACTTTCTAAAACTCAGGATGAAGTAGGTGCTGGGAAATATACTCTTTGAATGGCCTGCATATATTTTTTTAAGATTTTATGTATTCATTTGACAAAGAACGAGATCACAAGTAGGCAGAGAGGCAGGCAGAGAGAGAGGGGGAAGCAGGCATCCCACTGAGAAGAGGGGAAGCAGCCCTGGCTCAATCCCAGGACCCTGAGATCATGACCTGAGCCGAAGGCAGAGGCTTTAACACACTGCACCACCCAGGCACCCCCATATTTTTAACATTACTTCAACCTAAAGAAGATCTGAAGTCCAAAGTTCTAAATCTCAAAGTCACAACCACAACTACTAACCCATTTTTTCCTGGAAGTAGAACTCTCATACAAATATTGTGGAATTTATATCTCTTTTGGTGCCTGGCATCTCCATTTGCTAGAAACCACCCTTACAGTTGTTTTCACACCTTAGTTCTTGAATATGCATACTGTGGTTCTCCTCTTATTTTCTTGCTGCAGTTTTATTCTTTCTCAGTTTAAATAAGACTACCTTAAAGCTGTGGGATTCTGAGGGGGAGGTTTAATCAGGACTTTATCCTGAAATATTTTGTTCAGTTGAAAAGATCTAACATATATCACACTTTCGGTCTGATATTAGCTTTGATTCAAATTTATCTATTTAAAATTTTACTGGGTGCTTTTCTCTTAAAGATTTTCTCAATAATTTGGGGACAGGTTAGGGGTCTCAAATCAACTGGCTTTTTCAGCTTTGAAAAGCTCAAAATTTTTGCATTTTTCTATCCCATTTCTTTTCTTCTTTCAAACCTATCAATTCTTTCCTTCACTTACTTTTACTTCTCTAACACCTTCCTGAGGAAAGACAACAATAAAAATATTACTGGTATTCTGTTTTCTGAACTCTTTTCCTATAGTTAGAGAGTCAAAAGGTGAGATCTTTTGACTTTTAAATTCTCTCAAGTAACAGTTTTGTAAAATGTTTTGTCATTGTATTATATGGATTGCCTTTTTTCACCATTTCCAAAATGTTTCTTCAGAATCTACTTTCCTATTCACAATTTTCCTAATTATGACCTTTTTTTCTTAAGAGTTATATTATTCAAATGACCTGATTTTTTGGGTAGGAAAACAGTGTATAACATATGTTTAAAGATTTATTTAATAACTGCTGAATTTAAATTTAATACATTACACAGAGACCATTACTTATCAAAATTGCAGTAAGATAAGGTAACTTCTTCCCTAAACATTGGATGCCATATCTTTATCTTTGTTTTTTATGGAATGAACTAAGTTGGAAAAGTCTCTATGATGATTTTATCTATTTATTTATTTATTTATTTATTTATTTTTTATTTTACAGATCGCCCTTCTGATATCTTTATTATTGCTTTGAAAAGACACCATGGGGTAGCAAGGATAATTAAAGTTAAGCTATTGATAAAATATTTAAAAATGCTCATATCTCATTTAAAAGTTATCATTGAACTCATAGATACAGAGAACAGATGGATGATCTCTACAGGTGGAGGTGGGGTGGGTGAAATGAGTGAAGGGGGTCAAAAGTACAAATATCCAGTTATAAACTAAATATGTTCTCAGGTTATAATGTATATTATGGTGACTGTAGTTAATAGTACTGTATTGTGTATTTGAAAATTTCTAAGAAAGTAGATCTTAAAAGTTCTCATCACCAGAAAAAAAATGTAGCTATGTGTGTTGATGGATGTTAAGAAGAGTAATTGTATTGGTCATTTTGCAATATATACAAATATCAATTCATTATGTTGTACACCGAAAGCTAATATAATGTTATATGTCAATTATATCTCAATTCTAAAAAAAGTTACTGAAGTCTGGGATGCATCTCCACTACAGGTGGGTATTAAGTGGTCAAAATAAAAAAAAATTAGTAAGATGTAGAAATAATAAAACAAAATATATCATTATAGAAGTCACTAGGAAATTCTACTTTTTATTTGTAGTATCCATCATTTTAAAATACTTTTTCCTGTAATAAATGTTTTAAATGTCTCATAAATTGGACATAAACCAACTGATCCTTTAATTTGATTATTATAAATAAAATGAAACAAAGTATTTTTACTATTGAAGTATAACTGACATAGAATATCCTATTTACTATCAGGTATATATTATAGTGATTTGATATTTTTATGCATTATGAAATGACCTCACAATAAGTCATTACCATCTGTCATGACACATTATTTCAAATCATTGACTATATTTTCTATGCTGTGCATTGTATATCCATGAGTTACTTATTTTACAACTGGAAGTTTGTACCTCTTAATCCCCTTTACCTATTTCATCTGACCCCAAATGGTTTGGGTTTTTTTGTATTTATGAGTCTGTTTCGGTATTGTCTTCTGTGTTCATTTGTTTTGTTTTTAAAATTCCACATATCAGTGAAATCATACAGTATTTATCTTTCTCTTTCTGACTTATTTCACTTAGTGTAATATTGTCTAGGTCCATCCATGTCATAAATTGCAAGATTTCATTCTTTAAAAGATTATTTATTTACTTATTTATTTGAGAGGGAGAGAGCATGTGCATGAACTGGGAGAGGGTTAGAGAGAGAGGCAGAGAATCTCAAGCATTCTCCACACTGAGCAGGAAGCCTGACGCAGGGCTTCATTCCACAACCCTGAGATCATCACCTGAGCCAAAACCAAGAGTCAGACACTTAACCAACTGAGCCTCCCAAGCAACACAAAATTTCATTCTTTCTATGGTTGACTAATATTCTATTGTAAAAATACATACCACATCTTCTTTATCCATTTAACTATTGATGGACGCTTAGGTTGCTTTCATATCTTGAGTATTGCAAATACTGCAGCAATGAACATAGGTGTGCATATAATTCTCTGAATTGGTGTCTTCATTTTCTTTGAATAAATGCTCAGAAGTGGAATTGCTAGATTGTATAGTACTTCTCTTTTTATATTTCTGAGGAAACTCCATACTATTTTCTATAGTGTCTGCACCATTTATTTACATTTCCACCAATAGTGTACAAGGATTTCCTTTTCTCTACATCCTCAGTCCTCACCAACACTTGTTATGTTTTTGTCATTTTGATCATGGCCAATTTGACAAGTATGAGGTGATATTTCATTGTGGTTTTGATATGCATTCCCCTGATGATTAGTGATGCTGAGCAACTTTCATGGGCTTGTTGGCCATGGGTATGCTCTCTTTGGAAAAATGTCTATTCAGATCCTCTGTCCATTTTGTAGTCAGGTTGTTTGTTTTTCAATAGCAAGTTGTGTAAATTGTTTATATATTTTAGGTATTAACTCCTTATCAGACGTATGGTTTGCAAATAGCTTCTCTCATTCAGTAGTTTGCTTTTCCATTTTGTTGATGGTTTCCTTTTCTGTGCAAATCTTTTTAGTTTGATGTAAACCCATTTGCTTATTTTAGCTTGTGTTGCCCTTGAAAACACTGAAAGCTTGAACATTATAAAACACAAAGAAAGGTGAGAAAGGTGGATCCTAAATATATGCCAGGCACCACTAGATGTTTTATTCATACGATAGCATATAATCTCAAAGAATGACTTATTATTATTATTCTATAACATTTTTCATAAATATACTCATAAATATACACATAAATTAATTAAGTGCTAACACCTCTGGGAAAATTACTAAGAGTTATGATATGAAATCAAGTCACAAATATATATATTGTACCACTTTACGTCTCTATTGTGAGCTTATAAGATATTTCCAGCTGGTAGTTAATGGTAGTGTGCTATTATCAAACACTAATATATTAAACAATGACACCTTTAGTACATGTTCCAGTGGCACAATAAGCTACTTTTATATAATAAACCCCTCCAGTTTTATTGTAAAGTCGGGAGCTGTTACACTATTGTGAAACACACGAAGTAGAACATTTATTGCTATTATGCCAAATAAATGAAGTGAAACAACAAAGAGGCCTTTAAGTGAACTGTATTTTATGGCTAAAGCACAGAGAAGATTAAATGAAAAACCAACTTGGAATTCATTCAGTAATTTTACTTATTCATTTGTCTGTGTGAGAGCACAGTCCATTCTGAACAGGAGGAGAAGCCCTAAATTCTACTACTCTCTTATTATGGCAGAGCTATGAAAGAGCCTAAACCAAGAGTGAAAAAAATAGGCATAGTAAATCATATCATATGATTTAAAATGTGATTTTAATATGACCTATGATTTATGATTTAAAATATAGAGAATGAAAAAGAATAAAAACTGGTCATTTTCCAACTTCATGTGGATAGGATAAAGCCAAAAATGTTTAAATTTCATTGAGGAAAATGTTCATATTTAAGTATAAAGCACAACCACAAATAAGATTTTTATTTATTTTTTAATATTTTATTTATTTATCTATTTTTTATTTGAGAGAAAGAAAGAGATTGGGGGCAGAAGGTGAGGGGGAAAGAAAAGGAGGAGGAAGGAATCTCAAACAGACTCCATGTTGAGCACAGTGTCCAATGTGGAACTTGATCTCAGAATCCTGAGACATGACCTGAGCCGAAACCAAGAATCAGACATGTAACTGACTGAGGCACCTTGGCACCCCTAGAATAATATTTTTAAATGCTCTGTTTAAAACCCTAACTTTTGAAATTTTAGATTCAAAACTTTAAAAAATGTAACTTTTTAAAAAATGTAATTTTGGAGGGAGGCTATGGTATGAATTTGTTTTTTCATATCTTGATAAATATCTTCTGTCCTATTTCCTTACTTCATGTCCCATATTTTTTTTACATTATTCCTATTAGCCTAAAAGGTGCATGTTCCCATAAAAATAAATTTGCTGATATGGAAATATTAATTTGTGTGGACCTGTGTCAATGTTGACACTAAAGACAGCAGCATATACTGTCATAAGCAGTTGCAGAAAATCAATTGTCATACATATTTAAAATCAATATGATGTTGGAATGGGTTACAATGATATGTTACTGATCTCTCCTTAAAATATTATAACAATCATAAATCAGGTTTCTGGGACCATAGCATTATCTACACATGAGGCCAGCAGCGGTGCTCGTATTTATATCTTTGTTGATTATTTTCTAATCCTTTTCTTCCATAACAACAAAACTAGAGCAGAAATTTGCTGGCCATAAGGCAGCAAAAATATGTGTTCCCCTCAGTGCTTCTGGAGTTTGTTCTATCTGTATATTTAATCTTCCGTTTCCTGAGCCTATAGCCTTCATAAATGCACAAGAATTTGAACAATAAAGAAGAGGAAAAGGAAAAAGAAGGAGGAGGAGGAGGAGAAAGAGAGAGAACAAAGGAGAAGGAGGAGGAAGTAGAGGAGGAAGGGGGAGGAGTGGGAGAGAAGAGGTAAGGGAAGGAGTGAGAGAAGGAAGAGAAGGGAAAAAGGAAAAGAAAGAATGTACCTAATCACATTGCTAAGGGTATATTTTTCTTTTCTCACTGCTCATAATTTTGGGGAAAATGTAGTTTACTTTAAAAACTCCATTCTTCCTTCAATTCCTTTCCTTTTTCCCCTGTATACTTTTCCAAGAAATCCATTAGGCTTTCTCCCATGGAATTTATCATTACTTTGTCTTTGAGTACACCATATTCTCCTAGTTCTTTGCTGTATTTATGGTAGATGCTTCTATCTCAGTGTTTCATATTCAGGTGTAAGGTTGATCAAAATAGTTGATCAGCTTTATTCTTACCAGTGTTTATATAGTCCCTATGAATGAATAGTAAGCAGGTTTAAATCTTTCCTTTTTGTTCTCTTTCTCACTTTTTCCTTCTCCTTCTCCTACTCCCCCTCCCCCTTCCTCCTCCTTCTTCATCTCCTTCTCCTTCTCTTTCTCCTTCTCCCTCTCTTCTTCTTTTTCCTAAAATAAAAAGAGAATATCCTAAAAATTAGTATAGTACTGGTATTATTGCTAGAATTTTTGAGTGGTAATTTAGCAAAAATAGTATGAGGATAATGTGCTTGTCTCATGGGAGCTAATATTCAACCATGTTTGTAGAGGTGTACCTTATCTTCTAAGGTGACTACAAACATGCCAGTTGAATAATTAAAAAAATAACTTGCATTTTGCCCACCAAAAAAATCTACCCTAATATGGATTCTATGTTCTCATTACCTGCATGTGTGCTCTATATGAGCCCAAATCTCTCAAAATGATATAAATCATTTTGGAATAAAGACACTGCCTGTTTTCCAGGGTCTCCCAGGGAGAGAATAAAAAGAGACAAGTAAAGGGAATTGACTACTTTTCTTCTATCTAGGTTGTTTGAAAATAGGTTATTTTAGAGGTCTCCACCCTAAAATGGTGTGAGTGTTGTCAGTTGAGCCTGATGTTTAAAGCATACCATAAAGTGTTTCAGAAAAAAAGATACAGTGTGAATGTGTATATGTATACACATGTGCCAAGGAAAAGGACCAAAAAAAAAAAAAAAAAAAAGAGCCATCGAGAGAATAAAAACCAAATGGTGCAAAATGAAAGCAATGTCTGAATCAGGGAAAGAGGGTATTAGAACTTCTTGTACTATTCTTGCAACTGTTCCATAAATTCTGAAATAAAATAACAACAAAATTTGCAAACACATAAACATTTTTAAATATAGGAAGAAAAAGATTGAGCAAGATGGAGAAGAGCCAGGATGACTTTGGAGAAATAAATAGGGACCAGATCATCTAGCGCTTTGTGGCCCATGGTCTGGGCTTAGATTTTACTCCAGCTGCATGAGAAGCATTAGCTGATTTCTAGTAAAACCTGATTTGATGGAGGGGTTTCGGATCATTGAGCTGCAGCTTGGATGAGATGGGGTTTTTTGTTATTTTTTATTATTTGTTTTGTTATTTTCATTTTTCTCTAATAACTGCTATCAGCTGTGTAATGTGCACTTTGTTTCCTAATGGAAAGCCAGTTTACTTATTGATATCCATCTAGTTCATAGCTTTTTCAATTGCTTTTACTTTTTACAGCTGTCCACTTAACAAAACTTCTTCCTGCCTGCAGGACAATATAGGATTGTGGCTCCAAAAGAGTGGAGTAGAGGATTGAAGAACTCTCACATATTCCATCCTTCCCCTCTTTGTTTGATTCTCTGCTCTAGTGTCTAAGAGAAAACAACAGAGAACAAAGGCAGTTCCTCCTTTGAGGCTTTCGGAGATACTTGTATTTGTTTTTTAGATTCAATGTTTCTAAATGGGAGTAACAATATATCCATGGGGGTGAACAAGCTGACACCTATATGCTACCTCTCATTATTTAGTTTAGGTTTTAGCGCCTGACTGAGAATTTCACTTTAGTTTGCATTTAAGTTGTCTTTGTTAAGCCAGCCCAATATTTTTGTCAATAGTTATATTTAAACATATTTATCATTTTTAACTGCTTTAGAAAGCAGCATAATTAAAATAGGCATTGATTCACATAGACTTAGAAAAAAGTTCAAAAGGGGCACCTGGGTGGCTCAGTGGGTTAAAACCTCTGCCTTCAGCTCAGGTCATGGTCTCAAGGTTCTGGAATCGAGCCTCTGGGATGGAGCCCCGCATTGGGCTCTCTGCTCAGCAGGGAGCCTGATTCCCCCTCTCTCTCTCTGCCTGCCTCTCTGCCTACTTGTGATCTCTCTCTGTCTCTCTGTCAAATAAATAAATAAAATCTTAAAAAAAAAATAACCCTACTGTCAAAGAGGTATATTTAAAAAAAAGTTCAAAAAAGTTTCTTATATATAAAAATAGGAGTATGGCTAACATATCATATATACAATTATGGGTACAACTCAATCCCAGGACCCTGAGATCATGACCCGAGCGGAAGGCAGAGGCTTTAACCCACTGAGCCACCCGGGCGCCGCCCCGCCTTTCCCAATTTCTATTGGGACTCCTCAAATCACTTCAAAGCTCTGCAGAATAAATTTTAATACTTGCTTAAGTGATGGTGTTTTCCATAGATCTCATTTTTCTTGCTAAGAAAATATGATTAAAGTCAGTGTAATAGTTTATTAAATGGTATGTTATAATTAACATAACATTTTTATAAAAACAAAAGTGCCATTGACATTATTATTTAAGAAAGCCATGATGTAAAATGTATTTGCAATAAGCTTCAATTTTCTAAAAGAATGTATAGAAATATAAAATATATTGAAGTTGAAAAAAATGTTAGTGTGTTTATCTCTGTGTTGTGGGATTTTGGAAGGACTTTTACTATATTTTGAAAATGTGATGTTTTCTCAATTATTTATATCATATAAATATAATTTCAGGAAAATATTTTAAACTTAGATCACTCTTTAAAATCACTGTAAAACTGTGTTTAAATTTTATTTAAGTTGTCTTCAATCTAAACTTTATTCTAATAGAATTGATTTTGGAATTACAAAATATTATAGTTAAAAAAACAATATAGATCTTCTCCTTAAGTCCATACAAAATCAGTGTTTTTAAAAACACTGCTATGTCACAATGTAACACTTCAGGAAATACCACATAGTATCCTTTAACTTTAGAGATTTATAATTACATTGTAATTTTAAGGGCTAAAAAATTGGAGATTTTTAACTTTGTCTAACTGATTGTTTTATAAATTTATTTTCATTGAGCACTTATTATAATTTTTGGTAGCACAAGATGTAGTATTAGCAATATTACTATAAGCTGTTCATTTTATGGATAACTTAAATCCAAGAATGAGGTTCCCTGCCTGAGATTACATTATCAGAGATGGAATAGGCATGAGAACAAAGGTTTTTATTTTTATCTTATTAGGAAAGGAGGGGAAGGCAGAGGGAGAGAATCTCAAGCAGTCTCCAACCCCAGCATGGAGTCCTACCCTGGGTTCAATCTCACAACCCTCAGATCATGACCTGAGCTGGAATCTAGAGTCAGACGCTTAACTGAGCCACCAGGGATTCCACAGAATAGAGGCTTTTAAACTAGGGTTTATAGTCTGTCGATACAGTCCAATGCTTAGTACTCGGCTCTAGAAGTTCCAAAAAATCTAAATCCTGTATATTTAATTGAAGGCACACCAAAAGGTTTATTGTACTTAGATAAATAGTTAAATCTTATTTAAAAAAATATTTATTATATTTGCTACAAGCTTCAGGAATTATCACAAGTTCATAGATTATCATTCTATTTCAAATATTAATTCTACAGAAATGTCTTTCCTGCTAGATAAAAAAGAGATGGGAGGGGGGTAAAAAAGAGAACAAGAAAAAAAAATGAATATAAAGAATTCATTCAAAAACAACTAGAAGGAAGACTTACTATGTATCTGCATATGTGTTTAATTCAAACATAACTTTTTATTTACCTCATTCACAATATTTCTCTATTCATATTTTTAACTCAAATTCCCTAAGGACATTTAAAAGGATGAAATGGTCCCTACGTTTTTTTCTTTTCTTTTTGTTACATAGGAATTTTTAATCACTGTTTGATTACATAGATACCATGATGTCCTAAGGAATTTTGTTCCTGACAGCTATCACTTTATGGGATGAAAATCTCCACACGCTTATAAAGAATTCCATGGCTTATATTTCCGCGGAAAAAAATCACCATTTATATTCGGTTTTATTTAATATAAATAATGCTATCTTAATGATGTATTTTATCTTCAAAATAAATATTTTGAAAAAAGAATTCATACAAGGAAGAAAATATTATTTGAAAAGAAAAATGTTAGGTCAACAATTTATCTAAAAACTCTTAAGAATTAAATTGAATATAAATTGACAAAGTCATTGTTAGAACAATCTTCAGTTTGTGTTATGGTTCAGTTATATTAGTTAGATAAAGTTACTCTAACAAATAGACTCAAAATGCGTATTGGCTTAACATAATACATATTAATTTTTTACTGATACTGCCATTCATTTTGGGATCAGGTGGCTCTATTCCACATATTGACTCATACATGGATATAGATTTTCTCCATGCAGCTTTTTTTATTCCCCATGGCCTTATTATCAGCATACAGCTGTGGGGAAGAGACACAGCTTTCCCTTAAAAGTTTTAGACTGGAAGAGCACATTAAGACTTCTACAGTCATTTTCATATTACAGGGATAAGAACTACTCACATGGGACAGGACTAGCAATGGGAAATGTAAACTTGTTAATGTAGTCCTTGGCTGGATAGCTATTTTTTAGCTACAAATGTATACCATGAATGGAAGATTGCAAATTGAAATAACATGACACCGCTACCGTTAAAAAAATATATAATGAGATATGCATATTGTGAACAACCCTTAATAAACATTTACTTTTTACTAATTATATTGTATTTAAATTCTAAAAAGCTTAATTGAAACTAAGAAGCACTTTTTAATTTCAGATTATCAGATAGTAATAACAACATCAACCTAACATGCATGTATATGTGAATCTTAGCATATCTGGACTAAAGCAGAGTTATTGATTATTCTTTTAAATAGGGCTTAACTGGACTTATACATCACCTTCCCAGTCTTATTTTTCTTTACCGTGGACAGTCACCCTTCTCTGAATAAGCCATTACTCTCTCACACATATACAGGATGATAGAATGAATTCATTTTCTTTACTTTATAAACTCTAAATTTCCCTTAAGTAGACCACTCAAGTATTACCTACTCTAAAACATTCAATGGCATTAGACAGAATGAATGCATTTCCACACTGTGCTCCTACAGCACAAAGCATAAGTAACTAGCAGCAAAGCCTAAAAGAAATTAACCTCTTAAAACAACTCATTCTAAGGAATACTGCTTAATTCTACTCACTGGGGCCAATTACGTTTTTCAGAAATGACTACAGGAATATTGTAATCTTACATGATCTTACAGAAATGGGGCAGGATCTGTTTCCCTTTGAATCTGTGCAGAATTCTGTGCCTCAAGAAATACTTAGAAATGATGCTGTATTACCTCCTAGTTTAGGTCATAAAGATGGTATGGCTACTCACTCTCTCACTATCTCTGGCTCTTTCTCACCCTCGCTCTCGCTCTCTCTCTTTCTCCTTTCCTTACTCTCTTTGTCTCTCAGAACATTTGACCCTGGAGAATAGCCACCATTCTGGAAGAAAGCACAAAGTAGCCCTCCCAAAGAGAACACATGAAAAGAGAAGCAACACCTCTAGCCAACAGCATCAACACCTGGACCTGAGTCAACTTGAAGCCACAGGACTCCAACTTCCAGGCTTTAAATCTTCAATCTGTGCCCCTACACCCTGTGGAAAAAAGACTAGCAATTTTGCTGTCCTCTGTCTGAACCCCTTCCCTCAACAATCTGAGCATAATAAAAGGTTGTTTTATGCCACTAAGTTTTGGAATAATTTGCTAAATAGCCAGTAAGGCCGATATACCCATTTTAGACACAAAAAGCCAGGTAGGTTGACACACTTTAGATACTTATTAAATATCAAGAAGAGATTAGAGATATCACGGGATCAATAAAGAGTGTAGTTGAGAATGACTAACACATATGATGGACTTGGGCTAGAAACACATTACAATACTGATAATATAAGCATAAACATATCCAATTCAACACAATCAAGACCTTTGTGTTCTTGGACACCTGGGTGGCTCAGTCCCTTAAGTGTGTGCCTTCAGCCCTTGGCACAATGCCAGGGTCCTGGGGTTGAGCCTCATGTCAGGCTCTCTGTTCAACCTGCTTAGCCTGTAATTTCTTGGCCCTCTGTCTGCCATTCCCACCACTGTGTTCTTTCTCTCGCTCTCTCTCCCTCTGTCATATAAATAAATAAAATCTTAAAAAAAATCTTTGTGTTCTAATAATAATTTATAATTATCTTCTCAATAAGGAACTAACAAAGAATTGCCTAATGTACACCAAAGGAAAATGTCTTTATTCAAGTATTTTCTGTTTTTTTCCTCTTCTTATCTCCATTCTTTGATTTTTTTTTTTACCATATGTAAATTTATATTGGGATATCCCTCCAACATCTAAGACCCATATTCTCAGTCTTTGTTACTGAACATCACCAAATTCACTAAAAATGCAGTTTTGATCAATAAATTGCAAGCAGACTGCCTCCAACACTTTCTGTGAAATAGCTGGCCACTTACTACAGGTTAACTTTTGAGTGGCCTTCCTTTGTGTCTTCATGACCTGGCAGCTTTCCAATCTTAGTTCTAAGCCCGGGGTTAGGATACTGTGTCCTGCCAATGCTGTGGTGATGGTCGTGATTAACTCTCATTCTGGTCAGCCATGACACGTACTTTCCTGTGTTAGAAGCTAATGATTGACTTTCCCAACTGGACAGCACAGAAATGCTGACCTTGTGGTTATGGCTTTGTTACATACCTGCTCTGGCTGAGGAAGCTTGGGAGCACTCTCTTTCACTCAGTCACCTCTGCAGTAGGGACTGTCAAACCCAATTATTTTTTATTTGCCTGTTATCCACCTAGCTAGAATCTCAGCTCCGTAAGAACATAAAACCTGTCCCATCTTCATTTCCACAATGCTAAGAACAATTTCTCATGTGGAGGAGATGCTCAATAAATATTTTTGAGTGAATCTCTTATATAGAAATCTTAAAATTAAAATTAGTATCTGGTAATAACACTGTTCTTTGCAGTCTTACCAATTGTTCACTCTACAGTTGTTCGTTAGCTTTTTCAGACATCTGGTTTTTAACTCCTCTACTTTCTCTCAAACTATAAACCCTGCCATGTATTCTTTTTAAAATATAGGCTGTTCTCCATGTCAACCAAGCCCCTATCTATCACCACAACCTCAATATGCAAAACCACAAGCACAGAGTAACCAAGATTTATGCCATTTTTACCCCTTACTAAGGTAGCTAAACCTGAAAAGAGAAACATGTCATTGAATGTGTAATGAATTGTTAGCTCCAAAAATTTTCAGTCCCTAATCTTCATGGCCCTTTAGAGCTACCAGACAATCATTCTGTTTTCCCAATAAATCCAGTCTCCCATTATTTATAAGACTACTTCAAACCTTCTTCACTTAATTCCTTTTACACATTACCTTTCTACTCATTCTGAATAAATGATCCCCTATTGACTAAACAGATAGACTATCACGTACTTCATCATTCCTCTGTGCTCTTGTGGTCTTGTGGAAATTTGTCGCTATCCTTCCATCCATCTGTCTACCCATCCTTTTGTCGTACCTAACAGATGAAATGCATCTCCCACCATTTGCTCCAGATCAAACCTACCATCTATGCCAGGCTCTTCAGTACAAAAATCTGAGAAATTATTCCAAATGTCTTATTCTTCAACCTTTCACTTTTTGTTGGCTCATCGCTTCAACATTTAAACACAAAACTTCTTGCAAATTTTGTGAAAAAAACAAGATTCTTTCTTCCTCTCGAAGTATCAGCCTATCTCTCTATCTCCTTTCAGAAAGTATCTTCTTTACTTGAGGTTTCTACTTCCACACACTAATGGACTCGTCAAATACTTCTCTTTCTTCCCTTCATTCCCCATCCAACCATTTCTTCATTGAAGAAGTCACTTACTTATGGTAAATGTGATTGGCATTAATTGGAATGTATACATATATATATAATTTTTCTAAAGATTTATTTATTGGAGAGAGAAAGTGTGTGCACATGTGGAGGGAGGGTCAGAGGGAGAAGGAGAAAAAGTATCCCAAGCATACTCCTCGGTGAATGCAGAGCCCCACAGGGGTCTTCATCCCAGGATGCTGAGAGCATTACCTGAGCCAAAATCAAGAGTCAGAGGCTTAATCGACTTTGCCACCCAGGCATCCTGGTATTTTTATATTTTATCAGCAGACCAAATTCTAGCTTTTGATAGTTTTAATTTTGCCTTGATGTTTTCACTTCCATTTACTCCAGTTACAATACTGTTTTTCCCCAAGTGCTTCTTAATTTTCTTAATAAGTCTGTTTTTCTCTTACCACACTTTCAGTGCTTGTTTGTTTCTTTGTGTAAAATACTATTTTTCTTCGCTTCATGCTATACCATTTCCCTGGGTGATATTGTCTGTGTCCTGTTTTAATATTACGTCTAAATGCTATTAAATTCTAAATACAGAGATTCATCCCAGATTTATTTAATGGATTCCAGACCTATATACCCTACAACCCAATGGACATCTGCACTTGGGTTTTCCACAATTCTTTTTTGAGAATTGTAAGAATTAAATTCTTACAACTCATCTCTGTTCTTATAAATTCCAGTTATTACAAATACTAAAGTGACCTCATAATTTACATATCTCTTAAATTTTGTTCATGCCTGTATGGCTTAAATAGTTAAAGCAATTAAAAGAGAGTGTGGTTTTGATATTTCTAAACAGACATACTATAGGAAATTTTGGTAAAATCATGCAAAATGCATTCTCTACATATGTTGCCAAGAATCAGGGCACAGGCACAGATGCCCCCCCCCACCCTTGCCCTAAGGAGCCACTGATCTTGGACCAATTTTCAATTAGTGAGAACCTTTAGTTCTTACTTCTCAACTCTCAAAAAGAACCACTAGAAATTGCTTTGCTGTACACCTGGGATCTTCAGCATAACTCCAATGGTGTTTTACAAAATGCAGAAAGTTTCCTAGAAGCATCATTTTGTTCAGCTCTACCATAGATTTCAGAGGAAATAATCTTGGTGAGGAAGAATCCAGAAAGGAGAAAATAGAGGGAGACTAAGCAAAATGTAATTTAACTTTTTTTTTTTTAAGATTTTATTTATTTAAGGGCATCTGGGTGGCTCAGTGGGTTAAAGCCTCTGCCTTCGGCTCAGGTCATGATCTCAGGATCCTGGGATCAAGCCCCGGATGGGCTCTCTGCTCAGCTGGGAGCCTGCTTCCTCCTCTCTCCTCTGCCTGCCTCTCTGCCTACTTGTGATCTCTCTCTGTCAAATAAATAAATAAAATCTTTTTTTTAAAAGATTTTATTTATTTATTTGACAGAGGGAGCAAGGGAGCACAAACAGGAGGAGCAGCAGAGGGAGAGGGAGAAGCAGGCTCTCCACTGAGTGGGAAGCCTGATGTAGGGCTCGATCCCAGGCCCCTGGGATCATGACCTGAGCTGAAGGCAGACACTTAACTGACTGAGCCACCCAGGCACCTCTAATTTAACATTTTAATTAATTGTCTTGTCATATTTATATAAACAATATTTTAACAGAAATATTTTTAAGCTAATGTGAAAAGTCTACAATCATCTTATTTTTTCTCTAAAAAGATCTTCCAATCACTGATGTGTGAGAAATATATACTTTCTACTTCTCTCACATGAAAGATTGTAAGGAAGGAATGTAAACCACCAAAGACACACTCTAAACCCCACTAATCTCCCACTCTAGGGCACATGAGCCAACTAAAGCTGTAGATTTGCTTTTCCAAGTCCACAAACCATTGCCCAAATCACATACAGTGAGATGTTTTGGAATTCAGATTTTTTTTTTTCAAATATTACGAAGGTAACATGGTGTATGCATTAAATATTATTAAACACTTCTGACAATCTTTGAAACGATGTAATCATAAACATTCATATGACTTCAATCGAGGTAATTAAGACTTAAAGAGTCACATGTAAATTTAAGTCAGGTTTTCTAACTAACTAGAGTTACACAAAACTCAAGCACAATGGCTATTATATTTTTGGAGGCTTTTAGGTTGTGAAACTTCAGGGAAAAATGTGGATCTGTATATCTTGAGAGTCAGATTGCATGAACAATAATGAACATGAGGATCAAGAACTTCAACATATAATTGGAAATATAAGTATATAATCCCTGAACTGCATAAAGTGTGTTAAATCTAACTAGAAATAATTACCTTGTTGGAATTTACTTTTAAGGTCACAAGAAAATGGGATAAAGGAAAATAGAAGGAAACAATGACTAGATAGAGCATATTCATAAAAGTTCAAAGCTGTTAGTTCTTGAGTATTATCCTGCTTTAGATAAAGTAATCAGCTATTTACTGTTTCACATCTCTAATTCCTAAAATGGAAAACTGTCCCTCTTCTCTCTTACCTTTAAGAAAAATGACCTAATCTCAAAGTATGTATAATAGATTGTGAAGGTCATGGACTAAAGATAACATTTTTTGTGATGATTCTGAAATATTTAATTAAAATATATTTCCGTACTTATTTGAAAGGAATTAAGCTTTAATTAGTTTAGAATACAAATAATTAAGAAATTCTATTTCTCATAGAACATAATTGTTTTTATTAAAATATAGCATTAATGGGGTGCCTGGGTGCCTCAGTGGGTTAAGCCTCTGCCTTCTGCTCAAGTCATGATCTCAGGGTCCGGGGATCAAGCCCCGCATTGGGGGTCTCTACTCAGCAGGGAGCCTGCTTCCCACTCTCTTTTGCCTGCCTCTCTGCCTATTTGTGATCTCTCTCTCTGTCAAATAAATAAATAAAATCTTAAAATAAAATAAAATAAAATATAGCATTAAAGTATTGTTCTTTACTCACTTTTCTACATTTTTAAATGTTTAAAAATGTTCAAAAGTTACAATACCACACCAGGCTTAGAAGACTAATGAATATGAGTAGCTTAAGTAATACTATCCATATAGTTTTATATAAAAGAATTCAATTTAAAATGTCAAATTGAGGGGCGCCTGGGTGGCACAGTTGGTTGGGCGGCCGCCTTCGGCTCGGGTCATGATCCCGGAGTCCTGGGATCGAGTCCTGCATCGGGCTCCCGGCTCCACGGGGAGTCCGCTTCTCACTCTGACCTTCTCCCTTCTCATGCTCTCTTTCACTCTCTCTCTGTTTCCAAATAAATAAATAAATAAAATAAAAATAAAATCTTTAAAATGTCAAATTGATGTCTTTATTACAGAGTATAAAAAGATTTCAGTGGAGTTTTTTTCCTTTTGTTTACTAGGTGAAACTATTTGACACTTTACCAATTTGTGCTTTAATTGAATGATAATTCCATTTCAATTCAAGATTTTACATGCCTTCATAAATTTTGCCATTTATTTCACGTTCTTTGTAGTTTGAAGCATTAGAGACGCACTTTTATACATCTTATTTTACATCTAAAATAATCCCTTAGGTCTGTTTTCATTTCTTCATTTAATCCTCCATTGCCATAGCATGACCTTACCTCCTGTCATTTGGATTGTCGTGACCTTTACTAATTGAAATATTCTGTAATTCTTAGAGACTTTTGCCTATGGAAAGAAATAACTGCAAAAATGTGTGTTTTACTTAACATTCAGTTATCAAAAATATTCATCCAAAAACAAAACTTTCTGTATTTGTCAGAGTTCTTCAGAGGAATAGGATCAATACGGTATTTTTAGAAATATATGTAAGAGGATATTTATTATAGGAATTGGTTTATGAAGTTACGAAGGTCGTGACGTCTCAAAATCTGCAGTCAGCCAGCTGGAATGTTTCCACACACGCAGAGTGGTATAATTGCCTGAGTCTGAAGCCTTGAAAACCAAGGAAACCAACAGTTTTAAATCCCACTCCTGTGCTAAAGGCCTGAGCACCAGCAGTTCTGATGGCCAACCACAGAAAAGATGGAAGTCCCAGCTCAAGAAGACAGAATTTGCCCCTCCTTTGTGTTTTTGTTCTCTTCAGACCTCCAGTGGAATGGATGAATCAGGTCCACATTGGTGAGGGAACATCTATTCATTCAGTCTACCAAATCAAATGCTCGTCTGTCAGAAACACCCTCACATGGACTCAAAAATAATGTCTTACCAGCTCTCTGGACACCTCTTAGCCCAGTCACATTGACACACAAAATTAACCAACAAAGTTTGAAAATTAAAACAAAAAAAAGAGGGGTGCCTGGGTGGCTCAGTGTGTTATAGCCTCTGGCTTTGGCTCAGTTCATGATCTCAGGGTCCTGGGATTGAGTCCTGCATCGGGCTCTCTGCTCAGCCAGGAGCCTGCTTTACCCTCTCTCTCTCTGCCTGCCTCTCTACCTACTTGTGAACTCTTTCTCTCGGATAAATAAAATCTATAAAAAAATAAAAACAACAACAACAAAAAAGATTTATTTTGCTTTAAAATATTAAAATAAATTTGTAATTCAAAATATGAAAAATTTAATAAATTAAATTAATTTAATTAATTAATCAGATTAGTCTGAAATTGTAAATTCATTCAGATGATTGGAGCAGATCAAACATAAAAAAAGTTAATATTAAGAAGAAACTGCATCATCACAAGAGAACCTACAGATGCTAACAGGTTAATAAAGCAATATTATATTTATTTCAATAATTTTCACAACTTAGAACAGAGCTTATAGACCAGACATGCCTGCTGCTTATTTTTATACAGCTTATGAGCTAATTTTAAATGATTGAAAATAATCAACAGGAGAATAATATTTTGACCCATGAAAATTACATGAAATTCTCATTTTGATGCTAAGTACAGTTTCATGGAACATAGCCACACATATCCATCTATGTATTTTCTATGGCTGCTTTTATACTATAATGACAGAGTTGAGTAGATGCTACACAAAACTTATTTGATGCTCCCATTTTGTGCTCTTCTACAAAAACAAATTGTAGGGAAACAGTTGCCACTTTATAGTGTTTCAAGTTGAATTCCAATTAAATGAAATGTTATCTTACAGAAAAGACTTTAATACTTCTCATTAGTCAATTTGTGTTAAAAAGATAGTAGATCTGTATTACAAAACAATAACTTATTATTAATATATTTTGCATTTTTCTCTTGTTATGGAGAGTATTTAATTACCTTGTTGTTGAGTCTTGGCCTACATAGCCTAAAATATTTAAGAGCTGGCCCCTTATAGAAAAAAACGTTGACTTCTGACAAAAATGAATTAAATTACTCGAAATATACATATTACTAAACAAATGTAACATAGAAAATTGGAATAGTCTTCTATCAAATAAAATGAATTTATATTTTAAAATTTTCCCACAGAAAAAACTTCAAACACAGGTAGCTTCACTGATAAAAATTCCATAAAATATTTAAGGAAAATACACGTATTTAAGAAAAAAATCCATGTTTGTGTAGAGTTACCTACACAAACTCTTGTAAGTTAGAAAAAGGTGATCACTTCCCAACTCATATTATGATGCAATAACTCTCTGGCCAGACAAAATATTACAAGAAAGGAAAATTAGAGAAAATAGCCTTCCTAAATCTCAACCAAGAAATCAATATTGGCAAGTGAAATCCAGCCATATATAAGTGGATCAGATATGATGACCAAGTGGGGTTTATTTAAGGGAAGCAAGTTTGGGTTAACTTTAAAAAAAATTAATGTAATTCACCATACTAAAAAAATTAAAAAATAAATAAAACCTTATACCCATATCAATAAATGAAAAAATCTTGATTAATTTAATACTCATTCATTATTAAGTCTCAGCAAACTAGGAATATAAGGGAGCTTCTTGAATCTCATTAATGATGACCATATATAAAATCTACCATTCATGCTGAATTCACCATTCGTCCTGGATGGTGAAAAGGTGAATGCTTTCTCCTTAAGATAGCGAAAAAATGAGAAAAGCCCACTCACACTTCTGTGTGTTCTGATCTGTTGCATACATTGTACGATTGTCTTAATATCAATAAAACACTGCCTTGATTGCGGTACCTTCCTATAGTATGCTTTCAAATCAAGTATTATTAATCCTCAAATTTGTTATTGTGTTGAGAGAAAGAGGGAGAGAACGCCTGTGCACAGGGTCAAGGAGTGCAGAGGGAGAAATAGACTCCCTGCTGAGTGCTGAGCCCTATGCCAGGTTCCTTGCAGGGCTCTCTCTAGACTGGAGGCTGATCCTAAGACCCCGAGATCATGACCTGAGCTGACGTCAGATGCTTAGCCGACTGAGCCACCCAGGTGTCCTAAATTGCATTGTCTATCTACACAAATTCTAGAGTAAGATGGTTAACTGCTTAAAAAAAAAAAAAAAGAAAGAAACCTATTGGAATTTTTACTGGTGTTGTGTTAAATCTGTAGATGCATTTGGGGAAAACTGGCATCTTAACATTATTGAGTCTTCTGATTCATGAATGTAACATCTCTTTCCCCATATTTATCTAGGCTTTTAAAACATATAATCCAGAAATATGTAGTGTTCAGTGTGTAAATATTGCAGATATTTTTTTAATTTAACCTTAAATATTTCATGTTTGGGTATTGCTGATGGTATGTTTGTTTTATACATCATTTGACAAATTTTTCATTGCTAGTATATAGAAATAATGACCTTTGTATAACCTTGTATTTTGCAGCCTTGCTAAATTCACTTGTTATTTCTAGAGGCATTTTTTTTAGATTAGTTAAGATTTTCTAAATGTAAAATTATAGTCTCTGTGGAAAAAAAAAAACAGATTTTTCACCCTGTTCCTATCTAATATTTTCTTTTTTTTTTTGGTGTCTTATTGCATTGTCTATATGATGATCATATGGCATATAACAATACTACATTCTACCTGTATTTCCTTCTTTAATGTTCCATGTAACATGCAAAATATTTTCTTAAGTTTATTGGACTGCTGATCTCTAGTCTGATCCTCTATTTGCTCGTTGTTTACCATTTTTACTTCTTATTTTAGCGACAATGCATATAATTAAGAAAGATTTGAACTCTCAAATTTTGTAATAGTACTTACTACAAACTTGCCAGGCACTCTCCCCATCCTGAGTCTTCACCTTTGCTATTCTCTCTGCTTAGGACAAACTTACCCCAAATAGCCATACAGCACATTCCCTTGCTTCTTTCAAGTCTCTGCTCATGTTTCCTTATCAGTGCAATCTACCTTGACTACCTTGTATAAACACAGCAATCACTTTCCAGAGGCTCACTTAGAGACCCCTGCCATGCCTTATTTTTCTCAATGCCACTTATTAACATTTAGTGTGCTTTTATATTTATTTTCTCTCCATATTAGAAATTGAGGCTCATAATAGGGACAAAATATATTTTGTTCACTGTGGCATCCTCATCAATTATAACAGTGTCTGACAAATTATGGGTGCTCAATAAATATTTTGTGGAGGAATGATTGAATAATTAAACATTCCAATGGGAACTCAAAATGCTTTATGTGTAGTTGTTCAATATATTAACAGTTAGTACTATTTATGGTCAATGCAAAGTCAAGATAATTTGAGGATTTATAGAAGCATTTTAAAAATATATAATATTTTGGTGAACAAATAAACATGTACAGAAAATATATAAACAAAATGTGGCATAGAACACTTATTTTAAAAGTGGAATTAATATCATGTGTTTCATGAATTGGTAGAGGAAAACATGACAAAAGAAATAAGTTGTTTCCTAGGTTCTTCATGAAGCTCAACGCTGTTGCTTTTTATGGGCCAGATTTTGACATACAAGAAATCGTATTCCATATTTTCCAATATTACAGAAGGATTTATCATACCTTTTCTAGACCAGAAAGAAAAAGACTCAATTCTTTCAGTGAATAGCTGAATATGACACTTCCCATTTTCATTTTTTACAATCCAGTTTAATTTAGATACTATAAAATGACCAGATTCTCTAAACCACTGAAGTGATTATCTACATGGTCATCAGCAGTGGTGGAGTAAGTATAGAGGGATGCAAATGATTTAAAGGAGCTAGCGTTGCTGCGTGGCGATGGATCCACTCAGTGAGAAACAATGCTGTATAGCCCTAGTCAGAGATGCACTCTGCATGTCCCCCAGGGTCTTTACAAGATCATACAGCTGCTGCATGGTATGTGGTGAATTCCCTCCAGGCCCCAACATGAGTTCTTGCTGTGTCATTGCCCTTTTATCAGTATTTTGGAAGAACTGACATTAACAATCTATGTACTACTTTTTAAATAAATGTTAATGAGCGTAGGAGCTTATCAGGAAGAACACATATTTTTCCCTGGGCCTGGGAAGGAGGGGTGAGAAGAGCAGAGGAAGAATGCAAGTATCCCTAAAGCGATTCTTTGTTTTCTGTTTTATAGGATCCCAAAAACTCTGCTTCTGAGTAAAACATGTAAACCTACAGGGAGAAAGACACTGTAAATGATGGACCAACAGGAAGGTCTATGCATATATGTTTGCCTAGGTAAATATTAAAATAGGACATGTTAAAAATTTTAAAATAGAAAAAGTTTTATTTCATTTCTATGTACATCTCAGAAAGAATGAACCATATTAAAGGAAAAAGAAGCAAAAAGAATTAACTTTTTTTTAAAAGATTTTATTTATTTGAGAGAGAGAGGGAGCAAGTATGAGCGAGGAGAGGGACAGAGCAGGGAGAGAGAGGCACAGCATCCCAAGCAGACTCCACATGGAGCGTAGAGCCCAAAACAGGGCTCCATTTCAGGACCCTGAGATCAAGACCTGAGCCAAAACCAAGAGTCAGATGCTTAACTGATGGAATCTCCCAGACACGGCAGCACACAACGTTTTAAGTTGAAGGTTGCTCTCTATTCCCTGATTTCTACCTTTCCTCACCCTTTTCCATTCATTCTGGCCCTTCTTTGCCGTGTTCTGTGCTGTGGTATCTCCTAGATGTCCCCCAGGTATCACCGGTTCCTGGCGCACACCCTCGTGTGGTCTCCTCTCACACTGACTCAGAACTACTAGTCCGGGGCTGGACGGACCCGCTTTGATGCTCAGGCTAGGTCAGAAAGGACGTCAGAGCCTCCACCTGGGCCCTCTTGGATCCCTCGATGGCGGGACCAGGCACAGCGTTGTGAGCATTCTCAAGCAGCCATGAGGAGAGGCCCACGTGCGGGAGGGTCTTCGGTCTCTGGCTGACAACCAGCAATGACTCACCAGCCACATAAGTGAGCTACCTTGGAAATGGATCCTGCATCCCACACGAGTCTTCAGATAACTGCCACCCTGACTGCAGTCCCGTGTGAGACCTAGGGCCATCAAGTCCACTTGTAGCATGATCTTCCCTGCAAGCAGCCTCTCTTCCTGTGGGATTCAAGCTTGAACTTGAGAGCTTCCTTTGAAGCACCTTCTCCCAAAGGCGCAGGGTCTCTTGCAGGCTTTGAAATTTCTTACCACTGTTAATACACTGTTTCTGACACCACAATTATTTCCCCACTCTATATATAAATAAATATTATAAATTATATAATTATAAAATATTATATAATTATAATTTTATATATAATTTTATATATTTTATTTATATAAATTCATATAAATATATAATTATAATCTTATATTTTTACATGTATTTATATTCAGAGTAGGAAAAACATATTAATGCCTGTGTATACACACACACTCACATATTTACCAATATACAGTGGGTAAGACTATATAACAGAAGGTAAATTATTTTTTCCAAAAACTGAGGAATTATTTAGCAAGTTAGAAAGTTCATTTATCATTTTCAAATATAATCACAGATTTTTCTGTGAGTTAATCCACATGCTATTGTTCAGTGTTGCCTACACTAACATTATTCAGCACTTTTCTGGGTATTACTTTCAGGACAAATATATAAATAGAGTACTTTTTTATTGTAGGTTTTCTAGAATTTAGAATTCTCTCCTCTCACTTAATTAAATTTTGTCTCATTTTTTTATGCTTTTTTTCATTGAGAAGTTCTAGCAATTCCAGGTTGGAACTGAGTAAAAACCAACTAAAATTGGAAATAAAAGTTAAATGTCAGACTGGCAAATGTCTTGCTTTCAAGAAATAAGTATTTTCAGGGAATTCAGGAAACATATTTTTCTGAAGAACACCTGAATGAAATTATCTAGTATTAAAAAACATTAGTACAGTTTTATGTAAATAAATGTATTTTATCTTTATAAATAAAACCAAGGCTTTGACATAGTTATTATATTCTTATAACACCAATAGTATATTTTTATGATTAACAGTATTTATGACCTATTTTGTGGAAACCAGGGAGACTGGAAAAATAGAGATAAATCTCAATGAGGAAGTTATTAAACACAGAAGCAGAAATATAAAGGTCAAAATTAGCATTTCTGGCTAGATATATTAAGATCTTTTATTCTTTTACTCAATTAGTTTAAATATTTTCAACAAATTTCAATTTGTTTCAATATTTAATTTGAAATATTATTTTAAATTAAATATTTGTTTAAATATTTTCATGAAATATTTTCATTAAAAAGAGTGATTCATATTAAAATTTTATAGTGGAGTTTATCTTCCACAAGCATGGGCTAACAAATCACCTAAACCACAGAGAGTAACCAGAGCTGACAAATTAGATTTTGTAAATGAACTATGACATGTTCATCTTTGATATTCTAAACTTAAATTTCAAGGCCCCTCAAATGTCCCATATGGTAGGTATATTAATGGTCTCTCAGAGATGTCCACATCCAAATCCCTGGAACCTATAAATGTTACCTTACATGGCAAAGGAAGAATAAGGTATCAGAGAGAATTAAGGGTGCTAATCAATCACTTAACATAGGGAAATTGTAAGGGGTCCAACATAATTGTAAGGGTCTTCGTTGTGAAAAAGGACAGCAGAAGTTTCAGTTTGAATATTCAGTTTGAATAATGCTATAGGAGGAAAACTCCACCAGATATTATTGACTTTGATGCTAGAAAGGGATCAGGAACGAAAGGTATGGGAGCAGCCTCTAAAACCTGGAAAATACAAGGAATTGGATCCACTCCTAGATTTTCCACAATGAAATGCAGCCCTCCAGACACCTTGATTTTAGCCCAGTAAGAAAAAATGCATTTAAGATTTCTAACCTATGTAACTGCAAGATATTTGTGTTACTAAGTTTATGAAAACTTGTTATAACAGAAGTAAGAAACTAATACATTTACCAAACATAGATATTAAAAAAAGAAAAATGCTATGAGTTAAATTTATCCTATTTTATTTTTGTATAAATTAATATATAATAAAGTATAAAAAATTAAGTCTATCAGGTTATTCCCAAATGTATTTTTGTATCTAGTCACGTTTTAAGACTCTGACCTTCTCTATCAGACCTTTCTTGAAAAACTCTAGATAAACCTAGTGTTTCATATTTTCTAATTTACATGAAAGTAAAAAGAAAATTTTGTGGTTAATACATAACTTCAGCATAAACAATTACGTAAATCTTAAGCAAACATTCAATCAATACTTAAATTTTGAATCATTTATAGCATTAACTATTTTTTAGAACCTCAGCTAGATTTAGAATATTATCAGAAAACTCAGAAGACTTTTACATTCTTCTTCCCAGAAGATACTCTTGCCAAATGTAAATACTATTCTGAATAGTGCCTTTGATTTGTTTTGATAGTTTTTGAGCCTTATTTATTTTTTAAATATTTTATTTTATTTATTTATTTATTTTAGGGAGAGAGTGAGTATATGCGAGCTAGGGAGGAACAGAGGGAAAAAGAGAGAATCTCAGGCAGACTCCATGTTGAGCACGGAGCCTGAAGTGAGGCTTGATCCCACGACCCTGAGATCATGACCTGAGTCGAAATCAAGAGTCCAACATTAACTGACTGAGCCACCCAGGTGCCCCAGTTTTGAATCTTATATATAAACAGAAGCATATATATAGTATATACTTTTTTTTTACCTGGGATGCTTTACTCAATATTATGTCTGTATTAATCATCCATTCTGTGTTTCCTGTAGTTAATTCTTTTTGGTCGTTGTATGTTATTTTGACATGTTTATGCCAGGTGCAGATGGAATTAAAGTTGCTAATCAATTAACCTTAACATGGAAAGATTATCCCAAATTATCTAGGTGAGCCCAGGGTCATGATGAGAGTCTTTAAATGTGGAAGAGGAAACACATGCACACATGGTCTATCGAGATAATTATTAATTAATTAATGAGTCAAATCTTTAGAACATTTTGGGGAGAATCGACATCTTCACAATACTGAGTTTTCTACTATGTGCCTTCCAATCTATGAGACTCTCTAACCTCTATTTGGGTTTTTAATTTATCTCAAGTAACTTTTATACGTTTTCTTGTGCCTACTGTTCAAAAGAAGAAAACACAAAGACAAAAATTCATACTCAGAGATGACACTGATGCCTTGGACTTGTAGATATTTTTATTTGGATTGATGGTACTCTATCCAATATATGTCCTTAGTTAATAAGAGAACTACAAATAAACTGCAGTTGAGCAAGTATCTATCTATTTACCTATCTCTCGAGTGGCAAATTACTCTTTTGTGATATCCTTCTTTAAATGTAAAGGAAAAATAAATTCTAGTATAAATTACATTTTCCCTTCTAGACTGTCTCAAACATCTGCAGTGTAAAGTTCAACTTCTATGTTTGTAACTGCTGTTTGGCAAATAAAGCCAACTTATGAAATATATTCTTGTTATATTAAATTATATAATAAAAAGATAAACCATGTATGTTACTTGCTTTTTGCTTTCTGTTTTTGTTTTTCTAACTAAGTATATTTGTATATACACTTTTTATGAAAAATATGGCGAGGATATTAATATTCATTTCTAAAATGATCTTTCCATTCTCGGGAACATATTTTTTTCTGGGAGGTAACAATTAAATAATTCATTTACTTAATTTCTATCAATTACTATTTTTTCCCTTAATTTGCTGCATCAGCTTTTCAAATACATAGACATATCTTACTTTTTCACAAATGCCTAACTTTATCCGATAATCTACCAGTTGCAAGGCTCATGGGTCTCCTGTTGTAATCTGCAACAGAAAGTAGATTTAGAAGTCCAGTGATAAATTGTAATTCTGGGACTCCTATCTACTATTCATCTGCATTGGATGCTCATTCCTTTTTAAGTGCAATGTCTTATTTTTTCTTGATTTCATGCTTTAATTTCTGAAGAAGACTCCTTCAGTTGATTCACAAGGAAGATTACTTAGGATATAAAATTGTTAGTCGTTTTACATCTTAAAAATATTTTTATTCAACTCTTGCTATTAATTAATTGTTTGGCTTCATATGTCAGTTTATGAAATATATTTCTATTGCATTCCCTACATATTAAATATAATAAATGTCTTTATTTTGTTTTTTGTTTCCTGCTTTTGTTCCCTCGGTCTTTTTGTGTTTTTCTCTTGCTTATTTTCCATGTGTTTGATTCTTTGCTCTGTTATCTTTGAACCCTTCTGTTAATTTTATTTCCAAATTTTAGTTATCATGTTTTAAGCCTTTAAAGGTCTCTCTTATCATCAACCTTCATAGCATTACTTTCATGTCTTATGGCAGCAATATATCTTATGTCTCTGAATATGTTCAGTACATTAAGTTTTGCTCAGCTCCCTGCACCTGCCTTCTTTCTTCTGAATGTGTGATTTGTCTCTTTATTTTAGTTTATTCTTCATGCCTAAGGATCTACTTAAATATGTGGTGATCTTCAACTCTCCTTGTTTAAGATGAGGCACCGAAAAGTGAAGGATCTCTGACCATGTCTGTGAAAGAGCATACAAAGGACACGTTCACGATTCAATGTGATTCAGTCTTCTCATTTGGAGATTCCCTTATCTCAGATGTGATGAACTTTTTCCTGGGGCAGTTCAATTTTTGCAAGATTTGCAAGTTCATACCTATGAACTACCTATGTCTGTCTACTTTGGTTAAGAATGTAAAATAGAGAAGAGTATGCTAAAAGTTAAGGGCTACATTTGTATGGTATCATTTACTATAGCTTCAAACCCTATGTCCCATGCCTGTGAGTATGTTGTCCTGTGATGTCTGGAGTTCTTTGGTTCAATTTCCCCTGTGAGAAAGACTTCTGTTTTCTTATAGGACATGGGAGTTTGGGTATCTGGTTACTTGGTACGCGATACTCTGTTTTCCTTAAGTTTTGAATACCTCAGGGATTCTGATAAAGAAACTGATTTTTCTGTTAGTCTCTCCCTTTTTCTGCTTAGACTGTAAATTCTTTGGCTCTCAAAAGTCATTGCACATTCTTTTTCCTGGTTTTTGTTTTTCAAAGAATTTTAAATATTTTATTCACTCTTTTCAACTCTCTAATTCTGTGTTTGCAGTGTAATATTTTTATTCCTCTAATACCAGTTTATAAGATTGGGGAGAGAAGAACATATAAAATATGTTTTCCTGGAAGTCTCTCTTTCTATTCTCCTTACAGTGAGAGCTCAACCATTATTACAACTTAAAAATTGTCAAATATGCAGTTAGCTGCAAAAATAGTCACCTTATTTATAGCATCACTACTATCTTGCAGCCTTCAGTGTCTGTGGTATACCGGACGTCTCATGGAATGGTCTACTGCCACTACAAATGCTACCAACTTTGACTCAAATTTATTAATTCTCCAACTTCCCCTTCCTGTTCATGTTTCTCCACATTAATGGACATTTGAGTTGTTTTGAGTTTTAAAATGTAATGAGTAGTATTACTATAAATATTTTTGTGCATGTGTTTTGTGAGATATTTGCATAATATCTTAGGAACTTCGTTAGGTATGAGATCACTGATTTAAATGTGTTCTTTGATTATTGCCGCTGTCTTTAGACTGTGTCTAGAATCACCTAAAGTTGCAACTGAACCGGAAATTGAAAATGACTCAATCCCATAACAGACAGTTAATGCTGTTTGTCTGTCGGGAGTTATTTCCAATACATCATTTACTCATTGCTTTTTCTTCTACATGTTGTTTGGGATTCTCAAAAAATGGACAGTGGGATCTATGAGGGATTGT
This sequence comes from Nasua narica, assembly GCA_028533885.1. NCBI lineage: Eukaryota > Metazoa > Chordata > Mammalia > Carnivora > Procyonidae > Nasua > Nasua narica. The sequence continues at coordinate 51,776,356 of CM052802.1, forward strand.
CGAGGATGAGCATTCCAGGAGATCCAACAGGATGTTGCAAGGCTTCTGATGGCCAAGACTAGATATCTCAAAACATCACATCTGCCTTATTCAATTGTTCCAACCAGTTGCAAAGGGCAGGCTGATTCAAGAGTAGTAAAGATAATGTTTGAATATTAGGGTTGGAAGTCCATCTTTGGAGACCAGCTACCAAATATATTACATTTTGTAAATATCCAAACAGTTTTCCAAACAGATGCATCAATACACACATGGGTGCTCCAGGCACTCCCTACTTCAGTAGTACTTGAAACTTTCAGTAGTCATAGTCATTTTGTGAGTATATATAGACCTATTATTGAGATTTTAATTTGCATTTTCCTCATGAGTATGTTGCTGAGGAACTCCAAGTATGATGACTTGAATGTTCTCTGGTGTAAAGTGTCTATTTAAATTTGTGCCCATTTTTTATTATGTTATTTTATTTCTTTTTCTCATTTGTAGGAAATTATTTAAATATTTGAAACACATATTCTATGTCAAATATATCTATCATTCATAAGCTCTTGTATGTCATTTGTCTTTGCATCCTGATAATGTCCATTTTTGAAAAAGAGTTCCTAATGACAATAAAATCCAAACTATTTTTTCTTTTATATCTATTGTTTTTATGTTCTATCTAAGAAATTTTATCTACTCCAAGGTCATACAAATATTTTAGAAGATTTAATTCTAAAAGCATTATATTTTATGTTTATTTTGTTAGGTCTGTAATCCACTCAAACTATGTTTTCTATTTAATTTGAGGTAAGAATAAAGGTTCATTTCATTCCATATAAATCTTTAACTGTTCCAAATTTCAGTGGAACTTTTGTCATAAATCTGGTGACTATATATGTACAGGTGTATTTCTAAAGTTTAAATTATATTTTTGTAGTCTATTTGTCTATATGCTTTGCACATGTTTTGTTATATTGTATTTTTTCCTAGTTACCTATGTTGGTGGTATTTTAACCTCTAAGGAAAGTATAGATGATAAAGTCTAGGTAATTTGCACAAAATTAACAGCTGACAAGTGATGGAACAAGGCTTCATGTCCCTGTCTGTTTGCCTAAATAATTTGTACTATTGATACTTCATAATACAAATTTCTATGATAATAATATTACTTTCATATAGAATTATGGTGCAAATCAAAGAGAATAACAAAAGTGAATCTTCTTACTAGCTGGAAAGCACTAAAAAACCAAATAAATTATTAAGAGATAGATGTATTTTTTATTGGCTCAGAAGACATCAGTTGTGAGTCTTGTCTATCTTAGTTATATGGCATTGCATAAGGTACTTACACTTTCTGTGACAGAGAATATTTGCCTTCAAATTATCTTAAATCAATGGCATAAAATTAGACTATACATTTTCTAACATCTTTTGTAGTTACTTATAAATACGTGGTTAAATTTTGGCCAGTGAAATATGGTCAGCGAGGCACCTGGGTGGTTCAGTCGGTTGGGCAGCTGCCTTCAACTCAGGTCATGATCCCAGGGTCCTGGGATCTAGCCCCGCATCGGCCTCTCTGCTTGGTGGGAAGCCTGCTTCTCCTCCTCCCGATAGTGCTCCCTCTTGCTGTCTCTGTTGCTCTCTCTCAAATAAATAAATAAAATCTTAAAAAAAAAGTATGGACAGCAGCGATGTAGTTTTTCCACTGCTTTTTCCACTGCTACCCGGTAAATCTACCCATGCATTTTCCTTCATCATCCACCTTGACTAATGTGCTGGTTGGATATTAACACACAGAACAAATTCAGAAACCAAAGCTGAAAGAGGCAGAGCTTTCATCAGCCTGAATTCCAGAATGTCTATGTGAACCAGAAAACTTCCCCTCATACTGGATTCCTGCAAGCTTCTATCAGAAACACCATGAGCAAGAAATAAATGTCTGTCAAATTAACTCTCTCAGATTTCAGAGTTTACCTATTTTATGGTATATACTGTATAGTATTCGCATTTAATATGCATAGTATTTTGCATTTCGTTTGGTACCCACATAAAAGCATTTTTTAATATTTTTAAAAATGTAGAATTACCCTTTTGTGTAAGTTTGTTTTTTTCTTGTACCAGTTACATTTATAAACAATATATTATAGTAGTAGCAAAAAAATAAATAAACAACAAGAAAAAAAATAAAACCCCACAGCACTGACACTATCTTTGTATCACAAAGAGAAAAACAATCTCTTTCAATAAACAAGTAGGTGCTTGTAGTAAATTTTAGACAAAATGCATATTGAAAAATACTCCCTCATCTCTAAGTCTATTGCCTTTTATTATATGCTATAAATCCTAAAATTAATTAGAACAGCACAAACGATAAAAATAAAATCCCCAAACTACAAGCTTTGGTTTCAGTGCCAATCCAAATATCCAGATACACTAATATGAAATTTTATATTGCACTTTCAAGTTGAGAATAGCTTCTCCAGTACACTAATAATACAGTTTTATATTGGGGCTCTTTTCTGGAATAAAAATATATATTGTTTATAGAAGCATTCATGTGTAAAATGTAGTTCAAAAAATACTCGATAAACTTAATCAAGCATACAATTTTCCATTTTAAAATGACAGTCTCCATTTTTTTTTTTTAACTTTGTGGAATAGTTAAATGGCCACGTGTTCAAAAGACTAAGGAAAGTAGCATATTTATTCTTGATTTATTTGCATCATTTTTTTCCTTTTTTTCTCGCTATCAGTATCAGAGTCATAAAAAATAAAAAGTGGCATATAAGACGTAGTTCTGTAGCTGTTACATCTCTCTTCAGGGGTACAATTGACAGTGGTGCTAGTATCCCAGCCGTTGCCTGGGGCTCTGTCAAAGATTCATCTGTTGAAGGATAAACTGCCTTTAATACATTGCTCTCTCATAATCTCTTAGATTTCTGTGATATTACATTATATTACAACTCCTACTTCAAAGATCTCAGAGTGCTTCACAGATGTCATGTATTTCAATCTCAAACTCCCTCCAAGGTCAAACAAATCTACAAAAAAATTATTTCTCTTTTTTTGTGACAGGATTTCTCTAAACATGAAGCAATCATAATGAAGCATTCAGCATAAATAACTCTCAACTGGCAATCACAATTATGTGGAGGAATATGCAAAAGTAAAAGTAATCATAAGATAACTGAATTTTTAGTTGTAATACATTTTCCAATTTAAATTATATCATCATGATTATTAACATAAATGATGAGAAAATCTTACAAAACTTTCATTATTCAGTTGTATGTATCCTTTAAAATTAATTCTTACAAAAATAATTTCACTATTCTTTTTTTCCAAAATGAGGCAGTAAGCTATTCTGGAAAATAAATTCAATTTGTTTTGAATTAAATTAGCTTTCTATTTTGATTCTGACACTAGCTATCTAACTTCAGTATGAGGATCATCAACTAATTATTAAGAGTTCTGTGCACCATAAACTATTACCGAAATTAATCCAATCCAGTGGATAAAATGGGAGATAGGAAAATATTTATGTATATACATATATTTTTTATTTTAAATTGCAGGAAATTAAGGCCAATATATAATAACTACATTTTGCTGAGCATCTACTATGCATCAGAAAAAAATGAATAAACTCTACTCAGCAGCAAAAACAAAAGTAATATTTTGTAGGTCAGAATATTGAGCATCAAGTGGGCTTAATGACTTTCAAATGTATCTAATAAGTGGGTTAGCTTAAATATGAATCAAAGATCACTAACCTTTGAATTTTCTGTGGTATTTTAATGACATCCATTATGCAGTGATTATCTCATATAATTTAAGGGAGAAAGCAGAAATATATATAAAATTGCCTTCAAAACTAAAGGGCATGTATGCTGAAATGCCCACTATGCTCTACCAGCAACAGTAGTCTTGGTCTTGAACAAATGTTAACACTCTTGGGACACAGTAGACCAGGTTTATTTAGCTTTAATGAAACATAGATGACAGCCAACAGAGCACACACAGTAGAATAGCAGATATCTCCTGACTTTCAGGGAAGCTTCTGATTGTCTTCATTACTTGGTACTGAGACACATGTAATCAAAACACTCAGCCAAGTAAATGGGGAACTTCTCAGTTTGAGGAATTGTCATCTCTGGCATTCGTTTTGTTCTTACTTTGCTGGTCACACAGCCTTCTCAGAATGATATGAGTAGCCCCTACTCTCTAGCTTATCAACATTGCATCATCTAATGGTTACTAATCAATACTATATCATAAATTACCAATCTGAGCAGCCAGATGGCTACATGGCAACCTCAGCAGGATTATCATTTATTTTGTATCTGATACATTCCAATATATTGCATGAGTAAAGAATGCAAGAAATATTATACAGAGAGTCAAATTGTCAGGCATTCTTGATGTTAGAGGAAAGACTACAGGACAGTTGTTTAGCCATTCCTTTTCAGATTCTATCAAAGTTACACATGTGACTTAATTGGAAATACATAAAGCCAATTCCTTTCTACCAAGGGATCCCATAGATGCTGCTTCTAATTTTCTGTTGAGGTGTTAGACTGTTTTCTCTTCATTCAAGTTCTATTCCCATATACGTTTATCCTGCTTTTTTCAGGTTGGAAAATGTTTTGAGGGTAGAGATCTCATGCAAAAGAAATATAATAATAAAGTTAGAGACAGAGGACCTATGTTCTAGTCATACTATTCCTTAACTTTAGGACATCAAGAAAATATGTTGGACTCTCTGATTCTTAATTGGTATGATAAGTGGGATTGACTATATGATATCAAAACCTATTTACAAATCAAATAACTTTTTTTTTTTGAGATTTATTTATTTACTTGAGAGAGAGAGCACAAACACGAGTGGCAGAGAGAAAGGCAGAGAGAATCCCAAGCAGACTCTGAGCTGAGTGCAGAGCCTGAAGTGGGGACTGATTCCTTGACCCCAAGATGACGACCTGAGCCGAAACCAAGAGTCAGAGGCTCAACTGACTGTGTCATCCAGGCACTCCTACAAATCAAGTATTCTTTATATCTCTGAGTCTACCAAAATACCTCACACAGAGTATAACATTAGTTCAGAGGGAGATTTGGGATGCATTCTATATAGCAGTGTATATTTTTTTGTTGATAGGAGAAAGGGAAAATCTGGAACAAAGAGAAGCAGCTAGCTTATATTTTTATTTTCTATTATTTTCATTCTGAGACTGTAATGATTGCACACTTCTGCCCATTGCTATGTAACTTGCTGGGCTCTCCTGTGGGAAGAATTGCCCTTGCTTTTTGTGTTGTGTGACTTGGCCATGTGATTTTGTCTGGGGTAAGAATCTGAGTCCAAGTGGCATGACAGTTTTGATAAGAACCTTTAACAAAAGCTACCTGTTTCAGTAGCTTACTTGAACTTTTCCATCTGCTCCAAAGCCAGCATGTTTCAGTCATGTTGATCCCATTGAAGACACAGAGCACAAAATCACAGCAAACTTGTAGACTACATGTGATGAGAGAATATACATCTTTGTTTTGAAAGTCACTGAGACTAGAGTTGTTATCAATTCATGAATTCCAGATGGTTCAATAAGCAATATCAGAAACCAGATTTCTACATTGCAACATGTAAATAATTTACATGTCAAAGGAGATTCATGTATATATCTCCTTTTGTGGAGATGTTTAAGCCTATGTAACTTAACCTGCCCCAGAATATATGTGTGCATGTATCTGAACATAATAAGCTAATTCAGCCTGACAAAAGAATGTAAAGTAAAATTAATATTTGATATTTTAATGCATCAGATGAAAGTAAGATGCATCAGTTGACTGTAATTAAATTTATACCACTTATCTATTTGGGTTTGGTGATCACCAAAATACCACATACTAAATTGTTAAGATTGGATGTTTGAAATAAACTCATTTGACAATTTCTTTACTTCATAAACTCCCTAATATCATCTCCCCAAATTGTCATTAACATTGTGATCATCAATGATTCATGATGATAATTGATTAGTAATAGATGGCAGTAAAGGAATAAATGATATTTTGAGTAATCAATTTCAGAATTCTTTCTATGACTTTAAACCTTATCAGATGCAACATAGAAAGTAACATTGAGCAAATATTAGCAATCATTTTGAAATCATTTAAAATTCATTTCTGGATATTTTTTTCCAAATTGGTTAGAAAAAAAATATATGACAAAAATACTATTCCTCAATGAGCTCTATACATGTAGATTTAACCATTGTATTCTTTTGCTTTATATAAAGAGAATTAATACAAGAAACATTAAAATAATACTAATTAGATGGGGCTCTGGCCTCAGGTCAGTGGAAAGTGAGGTGACTAGGACAGCAGCCCCCACCCTGAGTCATGCAGGTCATAAAGTGTGTAGTGGTAGGAGACAAAACTGTAAGTAAAACTTGCCTATTGATCAGTTGCACGACCATGCATTTCCTGGAGAATATATCCCCACTCTGTTTGACAACTACTCTGCCAATGTTGTGGTAGATGGGAAACCCATGAATCTGGGTTTTTGGGATACAGCTGGACTAGAAGATTAACAGATTATATAGCTCATCCCATTCACAAATAGATGTATTCTTAATTTGCTTTTCTCTTGTGAGTACTGCATCATTTGAAAATGTTGGAGTAAAGTGGTACCCTGAAGTAGGACACCACTGTCCCAACACCCTCATCATCTTAGTGGGGACTTAACTTGATCTCAGAGAGGACGAAGCCACAATCGAAAAACTGAAGAAGAATCTGTCTTCCATCAGGCAGCTGCAGGGTTTGGGTATGGAAAGAAAGTCAGTGCATTACAATACCAGGATCACTGCCTTCTCATACAGGGAGGCTTCAAGACAGTGATGAAGCTGTTAGAGGAGAGTTCTTTGCGCCACCCTCATCAAGAGGAAGAAAAGAAAATGCTTGCCGGTAACTGTCTGGGGCCCTCTCCTGTCTTGTGCGCCTTTGAATCTTTGCTCCCACAGGAGAGCCCTTTGCTCAAAAATGGTGGAGCCTTCACACTCAATTCCAAGTTTCTGTGACAGATTAGTTTTTCCATAAAACCTTTTTCAACCAATCAGTGATTTTTAGGTTTTATTAGTTTAAAGTGTAAGACATCAAACTTTTGCATTGTATTAAAATTTAGCCCTAAAATGACAAGTTTTTTAAAGCCATATTTTTCAAAAGCTCCTATTGCTCACGTTAAGAGTTGCCAAAATACTTTGTGAACTAAATTGCATTTTTGTGCTGAGAACAGTAAGCCCCAAACCATTCAAGACCTTTGTCTTTAAGAAGAGTCTGCAGTGTCTCTTTGGACATGCAGACATTTCCAAAGTATTTTCTGATATGAAAGCAGCACGGCCTCCTTCATGAAATGTTGCTATCTAACACACTCCTAATTTATCAACCCTGACCATTGAATGTCATAATGGAATGAGTGTAATGACTCAACTCTTTGGATCAATTTTTTTTTATTTTTCAGTGAGATTTTTTTTTTTAAAGAAGTGTATTCACTTTTGCTGAGAGTTTGAAAACACGGCTTACTGCCATGTCTTCTGACGAAGTATCTCTTCTAAGCATGAGCGCACCACGGTGGAGTGTGTGCATAACGAGTGGTGATCAAAGGTTGAAGAGGACATTCTGAAAAAACATGGAGATTATTTACACCATACTGCACATGCCATAATTAAAATGAGTAAAAGTGTCACGGGTGAAATTTTAAAAAGTCAATCACAAATGCAGTAAATGATGAAGAAAGGTCAGTATTACCACTAAGTAGTTTTAAACTTTACCTTTATTCTCAGACTTGCCTTCCTTCCTGAAATTGGGCATTTAATTCATCTTTGAACTGGTCATTCCCATAGTTGCTAACTTAGTGCTTTTCTTATAGAACCCCTTCTTAATGAGCAATATGCTTCCTTGTATTATAAAATCTTTCTGATAATGCATTAAACATTTTTTTTTTGTAGGTTAGTAAAAGTGCATTCCTGTTTCCTTGTTATTTTATTCAAAGCTAATAAGTACTTTCCTTAGTTTTCTAGAAATTAGGTGTAAAAATCACATGTGGCGGCTTTATAGTTTTTGAAATATTTTAGATATTCCTAAACTATGAACTTTCTTGTTGTCACTGTCTTTCCAGATCACCAACAATGTACCTTGACTAATGCTGACCCTCCTCTTGGCCTAACCCTGATGGACACACCATTCCTACTGCTCTCCCTAACCATGTACCTTTAGCTCTGTGACATTCTGTAAGTTCTGCTAGGGTAACAAAGTTCTGTACAACTTACACACTGACAAGAAGACACCTTTCAACCAACAAAATTTTTTAAATTGAAAGTTGTACAATTGGGGGCGGTGTCTTTACATTGATCTTTTGCTAATACAATTAGCAGTATGTTTTGCATGCATGACTTAATAAATCCTTGAATCATAAAAAAATGCTAATTTAAAAAATCCTAAGTAAACCTTTATACTTCATGGTCTTCTAAATAGAAAAATATATGTTTAATGTCTTAAAAATTTGTCAGTATTTCATTATTTATTTGTTTATTTTAAATTTGTCAATATTTTGAAATTTTATAGGAACAATATAATCTTTCACCCATGTGCTGTTACCATATCAAAGTATATTCTTTAGATATATTTCTAGTTTTTTTTTAATTCTTGCATGAAAGAAGTGCATGGAAAAGGTGAATACTTACATTATTTATTATATAGTTAAAAATAATACCTTTTCCTTAAAGATGTCTACATCCTGATTCCTAAAATCTGTGAATATATTAGGTTATATGGCAAAGTAAAACTAAGGCCATAGGAGGAAGTAAAGTTGCAAATCAGCTAATCTTAAAATAGAGGTTATCTTGAATTATCTATGTGGGCCCAATGCAATCACGAAAGTCCTTAAAAGTAGAAGAGAGAATTAGAAGAAGAGTCAGAAAGATGGCAGCATGAACACTGGCCCAATGTTACTAACTTTAATGATGGAAAGACGGGACCATGAGCCAAGGAAAATGGAATCAAGAGAACAATAATAACAAAGACAAAGAAATGGATACTAGAACCCCCCTCCAGAAAGTATGACAATGCCTTAATCTTAGCCAGTTAGATCTATATCAGACTTCTGATCTATAGAACTGTAAGATAATAAATTTGTGTTGTTTTAAGATACTAAATTATTATAACTTGCCACAGTGACTATGGAAAGTTAGTACATCTATCCAATAAATCTCATTATAGTTCTTGAGCAGTATGTAATCTTATTATATTCAAATTATGTTAGGAATGAAAATAGGAAAAAGAAGAAAATGGGGAAAAATTTGGAAACAAATTCATTCACTTATTCAACACATATCTGTTTGGTAGTATAGATATATGATAGCGTGTATCTATAAATAGTATGTCTATAGTATATGTCTATATCTGCATATATAGTATAAATATATCAATAGACCAAGAGATCAAGAAACAGGTTAGGAGGCTGTTTTTCCAAGGAACATACATAAAGATCCATGCTTCTTTATTACTGCATTTTTAAATAGTGATGAGGATAAATAAAGTTTAGATATCTGCAACATATGTATTGTGACTTTAAAATACCTATGATTTTCTATTGGTGACGAAGCAGTCAGATTTTAAAAATACCACTGTAGGGGCGCCTGGGTAGCTCAGTGGGTTAAAGCCTCTGCCTTCAGCTCAGGTCATGGTCTCTGGGTCCTGGGATAGAGCCCCGCATCGGGTTTTCTGCTCAGCAGGAGCTTGCTTCCCCCTCTCTCTCTGCCTGCCTCTCTGCCTACTTGTGATCTCTCTCTCTGTCAAATAAATAAATAAAATCTTTAAAAAAAAAGTACTACTGCCACTTGTAACAATCATAACGAAGTGCTAGAATTTTGTTAGAGATTAGTGAAAATAAAAAACATAATTTCCCCATTTATGTTCAGGGATCCTTCAAGTTCTATCTATAGATATCTTTGGCCCGGTTCTAGGTTTAATGATCCAGGATTAACTTTCCTTAAATGCCTGCTAGAAGCAAATACAGTTTTTCTCTGGAGGAATATAATATCATTCTTAGGTACCAAATCATGCAAGTAATTTTCCATATTGAAAGTCTGAACACTCAAACAAACAAAACGAGAACTCTTCAGCCAACAGTTAGTAGAAGACATATTCTTCTCGCATGCACAATAGATACACACCAAGATAAACCATATTTTGAGCTATAAAATAAACCTGAACAAATTTAAAAGAATATAGGTCATATCAAGCATTTCTCAGAACATAATTTAATTAAACTATAAGCCAGTAACAGAAAGATACATGGAAACTTTCTAAGTAATGGGAAGTTAAATGATACACATCTAAATAGCTCATGCCCTCAAGGGAGAAGGTTCAAAGAAAATTAAAATTATTTTAACCAAATATAAAAAATACAATATCAAGTTTGTGAAATGCAGCTAAAGCAGTGACTTAAGTGGCACTTGTAGTATAAAAATACTATTAGAAAATAGGACAAATCTGAAAAAAAGAAAAAAGTGAAAAGCAAGTAGAAGAAATAAACTAATAAAAAAATAAATCAATGAAAATAAAAACATATAAATAATATAGAAAGTCAATGAAAGCAGAATCTAATTTTTTAAAAAAGAATAATTAAATTGATCATTTCTAGCCAGGCTAACCAAGAAAAACAGAAAATAAAAATACCAATATCAAGAATGAAAGAGATATGTTACTACTTATCTCAAAGACATTCAAAAGATGATAGGAAATACTGTTAACAAATCTATGCTCATCAGTTTAAAAATTTAGTGACGATGAACCAATTCCTTGATAAGTGCAAACTATCAAACTCACCAAAGAAGAAGTGATAAACTGAGTAGTTTTATATCGATTAAAGAAATTTAATTTTTATCTAAAATAATCCAAAAAAGATAAGTTCAGTCTCAGATAACTACACTGAAAAAATACTGTTAAATATTTAAAAAATAAATAATACAAGTTTTACATATTTTTTCCAGAAAACAGATTAATATCAAAAACAGATAAAATCACTAGAAGAAAACTATAGAACAATAACTTTTGTAAATATAGATACAAAAATCCTCCACAAAATGCTAGCAGAATAAACTTGTTTTTTAATAGATTGATTTGATAAACAAATATATAGATATTTGCATATTTGCATATAATGAGTATATATGTGTGCATATACGAATATATATGTATATGTATGTGTATATGATAGCTTTTTCTCTTGAGAAGCCCTCCAACAAGCCGTGATAACATAATAGTGATGAATACACTGAACACATCTAGTTTTCAGATCTTGGTTTCTAAATGTTATTCTCCAACAAAAAGAACCAGGATTCCTTGACAAGGTGACTAACTCTAGTTAGGAAAAGGAACAGACAAGATGAAGATGGAGCATCTTGTGCTATCATAAGGAAGTGTTTAAAAAGATGAGTAAGAAAGGATTGGTGGCATATCATCAAAAGGACACAGGAGCCAATCTGGAAAGAGCTCCCAATGGCCAAAGTTGGAACAACGAGACCAGCAAAATAATGTTCATTATAACTCAAAGAATCAAATAAAGGCATATATATTCATGGGTCCAAAATAATAAGATAAACTATTGAAAAGTAAAGAAATTGGAGAAAAAGGAAAACTCTTCATCACAGAAAAATTTCAAATAAACATGGAAGGTATATGGTCATAGAAAATCACTATTGGTACTTTATAGTAATAAGTACTGCAGATAAGATCCACTGATGAATACTATTATTAGCAAGCCAAACAAGAGATATGCATACCCTCAAATAATCTTGAAATATATATTAATCAATGGGGTAATTTTAGCATGCATTTACAAATTCATTAACACTTTTCTTCCTGGAGATAAATTTTAAATACCTTTTCTTTGACTATTGACTAGACTTGGTGAATTGCTCTAATAAGTGAAGTATGAAAAGTGAAAAATTGTAACTTTAAAGAGGAGAAATCTGGAAGACGACATCTTTTTTAATTTTTTATTTCAGTATGGTTGACACACAGTGTTACATTAGTTTCAGGTGTTCGACCTAGTGATTTGATAAGTTTATACATTTCACCATAAGTATAGCTACCATCTGTCCTGTTACATTGCTATTACAATATCACTGACTATATTCCTTATGCCCCATTTTTTTTAATGACTTACTCATTCTATAACTGGATGCTTATATCTGCCTCTCCCCTTCACCCATTTTGCTCAAGCCTCAACCCCCAACCCCCTCTGGCAACCATCAGTTTGTTCTCTGTATTTATAGTTCTGCTTCTGCTTTATGTTTGTTTATCATTTTTGTAAGATTCCATTTATGAATGGAATCATGTAATACTTGTCTTTCTCAGTTTGACTTATTTAATTTAGCATAATACCCTCAAGGTCCATCCATAGTGTCTCAAATGGCATGATCTCATCCTTTTTATGTCTGTGTAATATTGTGTGTATGTAAAATGCATCGTGGCACATACTGTATATACATAATATATAAGAATATAAATATATATATAATTTCTTAATTTTGATAAATGTAGTGTTTATGTAAGATATTAACATTTGGAGAAGCTGAGCGAGGAGTATATGGAATCATTCCCTGCTATCTTTGCAATTCTGCATATCTAAAATTATTGCAAAATTAAAGTGTTCAAAAAGAAGCACAATAACAAAAATAACTAGAAATGCTATAAGTCAAAATTATGTGACAAAAGAATATGAAGAACAACAGTCAATAAGAACAGATTTATAAGTAATCCAGATAATGTAATCATCATATGCAGACTTTAGAGTAAATATGGTTAAGATCATCAAGGAAATAAAGGACAATATAAAAAATTTCACCAAAGGACTGGAAACTACAAAAGAAGAACCAAATGTATATTTTAGAACATGAAGTTACAGTAACTGAAATTAAAATCGTCAAAGACCACAACATCCACTTATTGAAAAGACACTTCTCCGTTCCTATTTTATTTGAGTTTCCAGAGTATTTGAAATTATTGACCGTCTCTTTTAGCTCTTACTGCTTCTTGCTAATTTTCCCCAAGCATTCTCTGTCTGATCAGTCTCTAGAGTCTTGCCTCCTAAAACTCCTTCCATCATGTGACTTCAGCTCTATACACCCAAGATTTCCAAATTTGTGTTCTATGTCATCCCATACAATTTCTGGTCAATTGCCTTTGAGAGTATAGCCTGCATCTCAAATTGAACAAATATTTACTTATCAGTATTTTCTTTACTTTTAAAAAATTATCTGTTTTCCTAGAAAGAAATTAAGCTTCTCGAGTATTTGTGTTTCTTTGAAACTCTAAAGTGTTTAATGCTGTGATTTGCACATAGTAGACATTCAAAATATATTGACAAATACAACTTTTATGAGGATCCTTATTACAGTTTAGTGTCACATTATTACAGTTTCAGGACAAAGTATTCAGGACAAAATACAAAATATTCTTAGTATTTATGGCAGTATCAGGCTTTCAAAGTTAATCTTTAATAATCGTTTTCATTATGATGACATTATTTAACCCATTAATATTTTAGACATGACTTACTTGGAAAACTAAAATGTCAGTTTTAAAAATCTTCTATGCAAAGCAGAATTTCTTTATTTATCGTTCTTAATTTTGAAGCTAAATAGATTATTTTTCTCATGTTATTACATTTCACCATTTTAATTATTGAATGTATTCAAAGATGAAAATTACTATGAAATGAACTTTTTTTTCCACAAGCAGCATTTACTGATTATTTTTGCTCTAACAGGTACTTTGGGAATGAAACATAGTTATTCTGTGCTTACAGCCTATTTGTCTTCTGAATTACCAGACGTAGTCACTAGACATCCACTTATGCAGCAGAGGAGCTAATATTCCTGATGAGGGCAATATATAAGGCAATCTGTATTTCTAGTACAGAATGTGTATAAGCAAAATGCAAAAACTAATCAAGCTAACTAGACTGTGCAGTGATGAAATGAGATAAGGTGTATGACTTTTAACTGGGAAAACAAGACACAAATGTAAAATAATAGAAGCATAATTATTCTCATAACTTCTGTTTAATGGTTAGTTGAATTTAAAAACATATCCAAATTTCTTATTAGATGTTATACACTGATAACAACTTTTAAAATATTTCACATGAGAGAAACTCAAAGGTAAATGGCAGTTTAGAACATTTTGTACCTCAAAGCCAAAAAAAAAAAAAGAAAGAAAAGTTGGAGGAAGAGAGAATAAAGAAGGGAAGAAGGGGAAATTTCCCCCACAGGGCAGTATGGCTGAAGTTGAAAAGCAAACTAGCACAAAAAATCTTTAATTTATTATTATTATTATTAGATGAAGCAGTCAATTGAGCTCTGATGAGCTTAATATAAATACATGTATTCTGTACAAATCCCAGTGTACCCCAACACTCTAATCAACCACATCACATTTCTCCATTGAAGGATGAACAACATTTTCAGAGCTGTTTAAATTCTGGAAAACAGGAGGCAATGTTATAGATTGGTAATATATTATTCAGGATCATGAATTCAGAAGAAATCTTTTGAGTATACCTTGATATCTGTATTTGAAATTAGATTACGATGTGGTTTAGGGTCAACTAGCGTGTTTTGAAGAAATTGATCCAAATGCAGTTGCTTTACTACTCTTTTCTCCATGTAAATTTCCCTGCATTAACTTCCATCAGATTGTTGATTCTATGTAGGCAGCTACTCATCAATAGTTTTTTAAACAACAAAAAAAAAGTTTTTTAACACATAGAATTATAGGAAGTTTATCAGTTTAAAAACATGTCAACACAACTTTAATTTCTTCCACACTTTTCCCTTCCATTCATGTTGCTTCACAATATTAAAAATCCCAAAACCTTATTTTATAGTATGACCCAACTCAAAAGTACACAATGGATAAATCCATTCCCTATTCTTAATATCAAGACTTTACATGTTAGTCTCAATACTTATCCATAACTTTGTAATAGAGATGATGATGACAACAATTTTACTTTTATTTTCTTGGTGGTCTTCAAAGTTTGAACCATACCAAAAGCATACAAAACATTAATATTTCAACAAGTCTATTTTCTTCCTTCACCTAAATATTCTAAGATTTGTACATCCAAACTACTTTTTACCTTTAATGTGGTAAATATATTTCAACCATTTTAATAATATTTATTTGGGAATCAGGTCTAAAGTAAATACATCCAGTTGAAACAGTCCAAATACTGTATGTTACCATCGTCCTCAAACTTGTTCTTTTTTGATACTTTAATTTTGAAGAATCACTTCTTCCTGTATTTACTGGGACTAGCTTTTCTTTTTTTAAGATTTTATTTATTTACTTGAAAGGAAAGAAAGAGAGAGCACAAGGAAGGGGAGCTGCTGGCAAACTAAGAGGGAGAAGCAGGCTCCCTGCTGGGCAGGAAGACTTCCTTGGATATCAGTCCCTGGGATCATGACCTGTGCCCAAGGCAGATAAATAACTGACTGAGCCACAGAGATGTCCCTAGCTTTTTTTTTTTTTTTATATTAGGGACCTGTATAAGTGCTAAGAGGAGGCACAAAGATACAACCACAAGAAAAGAGCCCTATGTTTGGAGTGAAATGCATTGCCTTTTAACTGTGAAACTTTTAGCCACATTAACTTATGTAGTATACTTAAATTTTAAGAAGTCAACTTCCTTAGATAACACAGTTTACATGTAAAAAATGTAATTATGACTTCTGTATAATCACTACTGTAATAAGCACATAAGGTTTACACATGAAGGCATATTTATTTATTTGTTTATTTATTTATTTTTAAAGATTTTATTTATTTGACAGAGAGAGAGAGATCACAAGTAGGCAGAGAGGCAGGCAGAGAAAGAGGGGGAAGCAGGCTCCCTGCTGAGCAGAGAGCCTGATGCAGGGCTCAATCCCAGGACCTTGAGACCATGACCTGAGCAGAAGACAGAGGCTTTAACCCACTGAGCGAGCCACCCAGGTGCCCCAGATGAAGATATTTTTAATCAGAAAAGCCTGAAAGTACATAAAATAACATTTTAATTAACTAGGTTGTAAGAAATATATTTATATGTCCACAGTTTGTGCATTAAAATAAAAGTGGATAAAATTGAGCATTAAATGTGAAATGATAAGATAGTTAAGACTCTGTAAATTAACTCACATTGAATTCACTGATAAACAATAAGCATATTAACTAAATTCCATTGTTTTAAGAGTACTAACCACCTTGCCAAGAGCTTTATTTTTAATTTGTAGTTAAAATTATGCAAATTTTCAGAATTTCATTTGAAATGTGAAGCAAGATACAATTAACAGGGGAAATGCATGTGCAAATTAAGGGTTGTTTTCATGAGGGATTTAATCTTCATGTTCATTTAACAGTAGGTGATTATTGTGTGTCTAAAATTTTACTGTGATAAAATATTGGTCTTAGATGTATAAAATAAAGCATTCATACTGTTTAAACTAAAATATTATGATTTATTTTTACATTGACACCCTTCCATTTTATATTCTCTGACTTTTGTGTGAGAAAGTGAAAATTCATTTCAGGTTTAAAAAAAATTCATGTGGTATTAAATACAATTTCAATACTTTCTAATATATGTTCTAGGTAGATTTGATTTAAAAGGAAACAAATATTTAGAGAATTAAAGAAATACATTGAGTTGATACACAGATACTACATCAAAATTAATTCCATATAATCACGAACATTGAAAATACATAGAGAAAAAGAGGAATAAAATGAGATATGTGTAAATATCCCTGGTTAACTTACAGTAGATGTTGATTCTAATAATATCTCTAAATAAACTTACTCTGCCTGTACTCTTACCTTCAGTCTACAAAAATTAAAGACAATTCCATGATTAATTTAAAGGAGGTAGCATAGTCTGTCAAAATACATTAGACAAGAAAAGCATCTACAATTGTGAAACAAACTTTTTTCTCAACAACAGCAATAAACATTAGTCAGTAACATCAATATTTTAAATGGTAGTTTTTAAATATTTTCTTTTGCTAAAGCAGCACGAAGATATACATGTGTTGTTGCTTCACTTGGAACGTTTCCAATAAATTAAATTAGTCTCTGATCTTCTTATCAACATTTCTAAGGTAATTAATAACTCTTGTAAAGTTTAGAAACTAAGACGTATTGGTAAATTCATCACTTAAACATAATGGATGACATTTAAAATTATATGGTACAATAAATTACCTGGATATTCTTTTTCACTGTAAACTAACTTTAAGCACACATTTTAAAGCATAAATATTTTATCACATTGTCATCAATGGAAAAGCCTCTTGATGTTGAAACCACTATTTAATGGCCATGGAGGATAGTTGTATCTGAGGAAACTCATTTATGCCTTTCAGGCAACAATGTAGGTGAAAAAATATTTTATACCATTACGTTAGGACCAATTTCAATATTATTTTTGCTCTGTGCATACATACAAACTATGTCATTCAGTCTTTTTAAAATTAAAATAGCTGCCAGGTATATTACTAAAATATAGGTTTAGATCAAATTTTGAGTTTAAATTTCTTTGCATATTCATTTTATAGAAAATTTTTTATATTATGTTTGCCTGCCAAAGGCCACCCATACTAAACTGAAGACATGAGTAAACGCACAAATTGTATTACTGACCAGAGAAGAATTGAATGTGATAGACTACATGATGGAATTATCAGAGGAACCCACTCTGTGAGAGGGCAGGATAATTTTGTGAGTTGCCACTAGGGCCTATAGACCCATAGGCCTTGGAGAGAGCAGGGCACACAGACAATTTTTTAAAACTTCACATTGGTTTCAGTATTTCTACACAACAAGTCATTGCCCTAGAACACTTGTTTTCAAATGTTAAAGATCAAATCAGATCACTCGGAGGACATGTTAAAACACAGATTTGTGGCTCAACCCCAGGATTTCTGGGTAGAGTCTAAGAATTTATATTTCTAGTAAGTTCCCAGGTTCTATTGATATGGTTGGTCCAGGGCCCATGCTTAAGAACCACTGCCCTAGAAGGTCCTGCTTTTCTAAGGCACAGTCATTCTTGTGAGACCTTGTCCAGGAATGGGGGATGGTTTTTTTCTCCATAGATGATTCTCATCTTTAATTGATATTAGGCCTGCCTTTTTATGGACTAGAAAGATAAAGGACTGACGATTTTTACATTTTTAAAATTTAATATCTATGATACAGTAAACATGGGGATACTAACGTGAATTAGCTGGGTTCTTTCTTTCAACCTAGTATAACCTAGTGCAAACTAGTGGGGTTCTAAAGAGATAAAACATGATAAAAATGATAAACCCATGGAAAAGAAATGTTCAAGGAACATAGAACATACAACTAAAACAACATGGAATCTGAAGCCCAAAAGGCTTTGTGAAGATTTGACTGAAGGGTTATATCTTATAAGATGAATGGCAATTACCCAGTGAACTATTTTTAACAGTGGAATACTCTGGAATATAAATTATCCCATTTTTCTAATATGTGTGAAAGAAATAAGACAAAAAGAAATTCTCTGTTATAATCTCCCCACAAAATAGTTGGCTCTGGTCTATGCTTTGTTCTTTTTTTTTTTTCCGTTTTATAATCTTGCTCCAATCTGAATATAAGTTTTTTGTTTGTTTTGATTTTGTTTGTTTTTTAAGTTGAGTTGGAGTTACATTTATATTTCCTGTCTGATTCTAACTTCATTTTAGAAAGTTTAAGATTAAAAAAAAAGTTTAAGATTTCTTGACTCACTCTTGGAAAAATTGCATCTTCAGAATTTCAAAATAAATTCCTAAGTGTTGTTTTTCAAATACAAACACAGAGAGGCTCACTCATATCTCATACATTGGCACAAATACCAAGACATGGATGTCATCAAAGACCACTTTAGAGCCTGCCTAACACAATAGCATACAAGCTGAGGTCTTACTGTCAACGCAGAAATGAGCCATGACAAAGCCAGAAATAACAATACTTCAGACAAGACAATGACATTATGTAGTTTGTAATGCCATTTTAACCAACTTGCATTTATAAACTTGGGAAACACACACAAATATTTTTACCTGTGCCCCTATCACTCTGGGGGTGTCCCTGTCTCAAGGTCTAATATATTTTACCTATTATTCCCCTTCAGCATTTTCCCTGGCAGTTTCCTCTGACATAGCCTCTTTCTGCTCAAGTCACCATACTTTACCAGGTTACCTTTTGAGCCAATCTGAGCTGTATTACTCGCCTTGTAGTCCACTTGCCTACAGTCCACTTGCAGGCCTCTTTGCTTTTCTAAACTCCAAAAATGATGGCCACATTCCAAAACTATGTTTTGTGCTCTTCTCTGTTAGCACCATGTGTTGGTTCTACATGTGTTTGCAGCTGAGTGATAACTGGTGCTTCAGCTGTCTCTATGAATCATTCTCTGAAAATATCCCTTATTTGGAATACAAGGAGAGAAGGGAAGATACCACAGCATTCCCCATGGAGTAAGACATCAACTTTTTTTTTAAAGAACGAAATTATTTTTAATTTCTTGTATTCATATACATAAAAGAATGATGACTGATATGTCAGGAGAGCAAAATCAGGTTTCCTAATTCAGAGCACATCCTATAGATGCTTACAACATCTCTATCTGGAAGGAGGAGGTATTTAAACACTAAGACAAAAATATTCCAGCATAACCTCCTGTTACAGTGTCATAAGTAAAACCTTGATTAGAAAGTTTGGTAGAGTAAATGATAGATGGATTGATAGATAGATGCCATAGAGATTTATCTTCCATATTTTAGGTCATTTAAGGAGTATTTCCTATGTATAGAAGTACTGGATAAATATATATGAAATATCTTAAATCTCTTCCCGAAAATAACTTTAAACATTTTTTTAAAAGATTTTATTTATTTATTTATTTATTTATTTATTTATTTATTTATTTATTAGGAAAGAGAGAGAGTGAGAGAGAGCATGAGAAGGGAGAAGGTCAGAGTGAGAAGCGGACTCCGCATGGAGCTGGGAGCCCGATGTGGGACTCGATCCCTGGATTCCGGGATCATGACCTGAGCCGAAGGCAGTTGCTCAACCAACTGTGCCACCCAGGGGCCCCCCGAAAATAATTTTTAGAAGAGACATTGGAAGATTATCTCATGAAGAACACAACTAAAAAAATAAAAACACTCAGAGAATCAGAGAGAAATAATGAAATCCAGGGTGGTATAGTGTAAATATTCCTGAAACGGTAAGAACTTCCATAGGGCATGAGATAGGAAAACATAAGTGAGATTAGGATACCACTTTTAAAGATCACAGAATTGGAATATAGTAAGTAAGAACAACCCTCATACATTTCAAGAATGAACGTCCTTCAGCATTGAGGTAGAGAGTCAATACTTGGATCATAAATTTCTTTTCCAATGTCCTCTTGAAAGATTCTCTTCAGCATTATGTCTTGTCCTATATCTTCTCATTTTGATGCAGTCCACTGTTGATGTTGTTGCTGATCACTGCTTAGAATGATAGACTTTACCCCTCAGAGGACTTTACTCCTCTCCGTAAGTGTCTGAGAGAGTTCTGGGAAAGGCAGTTTTCTCTTTTCTGTTCTTTTCCAAGCTTTCCCAATCTTCTGTTTACTTTTCTAAATAATTTTTTTCTTCAAGATTCCATATGTATATTCATCGTTTTTCCCTGACATTCCCTGTTTTCTCCCACAAAAGTATTACTAATCTATAAACAAAAAATAATAATTACCCAAAACTTTATTTCCTCTCACCAGTGTAGGCAATGGCACTGAATTTATCTTTGTATACTGATTTGCTAAGATTTCTTTCTAATTTTAAAATCATAACAAAACAGTATCTCACTGTAACTAGGAAAGTGAACAGGATTTATAATCACAAATTTAAATATAAGGAGATCCTTATTTCTGAATGAATGCAATATTGAAAGATTCAAAAAAATTTCTAAGAGAACTAACAAGTTTACATGCAGTTCTACATAAAGAGAAGAAACATGTTCTCTAGAAAGAAAAGAAACGTGTAAGTACAATCAGGAAGAACCACTAACGTCTCAGGAAAAACAAAGCCTCTAATTTTTTTGCCCTCTACACACTTAAAAAAGAAAGAAGAAGAATTTGGACTCTGGATGTTTTCCATTAATAAAATAAAAATGTAGAACATTGATATAAAGCTGTGGTTATTTAACTAAAATAAAATTGTAAAATTTCTAAATATTTCAGAAAGCATTAAATTTTATACTTTTGAAAGTATAATGTATAAAAGACATGTATCTGTATGAGAAACTAAAGTGGTTGAAATTTCTAAAAAAGCAAATTAACATGGAAATACCATCTGGCTGAGTGATGATGTACTTCCTGTAATATGAATTCTAGAAAAATTAGGAAAGCTGACACTAAAATATGCATAATGCAATATTGTTTTGAATAATGACATTATAAATGATAGTTAACACATTTTGACTGCTTTTTATATAGCAGGAACTGGGGTAAATGTTTTATATGTAAGTATTGAAAATCATAAGATTTTAGATTCAAACTGCACTTGTGCCATTTATTATATGATCTGAGGCAATTGTTAACCTAATCCTTGTGCAATACATCTCTAAAGTGTGGTGAGAATAGCAAATAGCTAGAAGTGAGGTGTCTAGATTAAATGACACAATACACATGGAAATATCTAGTAAAAAATATGCAGGAATAGGTTGAATTCTGGTTAACTTTTAAAATTCAATAGTTTCGATATTTAGATTTATTTTAAAATTTGCTGCTACTCTAATGTTAAAACTAAAGTAAATTTCAAAAAAAGAAAGCCAATTGCTAAAGTTTATTCAAAGGGAAATTAGATAAGCAAGGATATTAGTTTATAGCTATGCCACCTATATTAAGTCAATACTGAATGCCTGCCTTAAGAGAAAAAAAATCGCCAAATCTCAAAAAAAAAAAAGTCTCCTGTGATTAGGAATGTTCAAGACATAGATAAAACACTCCTCCCCCCACCCCCAAAAAAGCAAAAGCTGAAATTACAGATCTTTTTACTTTTTTCTTGATTCTCAAAAGATTAGGCACTGGAAAGATGAAATTTCATAACACGGGAAAATATAATTGAGACAACAGGTTTAGAAAAAATATAGAAAAAGAAAAGACGATTTAGGCCAGATTTAACTCTCTCTCTTGAGTAAGTAAGGTGGTTTAAGAACAAAGAATTCATGTGTGGAAACTCTAACGGAGAAAATAAAAGGAGACACCCTCTCTTAATTCATTATATCACTTTACTACTGCTTCCAACCAAGAAAAATATAAGGAAGCAGGCATTATTTATTTCAGTTTTTGGCTTAAAAATCATCCTAAAATGAGTGGCATAAAATGACCACCATTTACCACTACTACTGTGTGGAGCAGGAATTGTGATTGTGCACATTTGGGAAGACATCTCTACTTCATACCTGGGACCTCAGTTGGAGAGACTCGAATGGCTG
Organism: Nasua narica; assembly: GCA_028533885.1. Lineage (NCBI taxonomy): Eukaryota > Metazoa > Chordata > Mammalia > Carnivora > Procyonidae > Nasua > Nasua narica. The sequence goes on from CM052802.1 coordinate 51,798,910, forward strand.
TGGGTGACTTGTACAACAGAGGGCAAGAGTTATCATAATATTGCATTTATATTTCTGTCACTTAGGCCGAGATGATCTATAGACCATGGTCGACTGTGACTGGTGACACATATGTGGCCTCTTCATGTGATTTGAGTTTCCTCACAGCATGGTGACTGAGGGCTCCAAGAGTAGGTATTCATGCAAGTGAGGCAAAGACTAAAGTTTCAGCTAAAGGGGACACAGAACTTACCCCTTCTTGGAAGGAGAGTAAAAGATGTAGTCGTACGTTGGGCGCCTGGGTGGCTCAGTTGGTTAGGTGTCTATCTTCAGCTCAGGTCATGATCCCAGGGACCTGGGATGGAGCCCCATGACAGGCTCCCTGCTCAGTGGAGGAGCCTGCTTCTTCCTCTCTTTCTGACCCTCTCCCATGCCTGTGTTCTCTCTCTCTCTCAAATAAATATGCTAAAAAATAAAAATATAAAATAAGATATTCTTAAATATTTTAACATTTTATTTTTAAGCATTGAATCAAACAAAAAAGATAACTTATTTAAAAGTCATTATTAGCTATTGGTCAAATATGAAATGTAAGTTTCATAATATATATTGAAAAATAAAAAATTCCTAAAGATCTAATATATTACTTTAAATATTAGAAATATCTACATCAAAGTTACTATCAACATGATACAGCTTAACATATACATTGTGACATAAACTATAAAAATTGACACTCAGAGAGGTGTAAGCTTTACTATTTCAAAAGACCTGGGTAATAATATAGAAGTTTTATGCTAAAACCATAAATATTTTGAAAGACTTTTTTGGCAGCATTTTCCTCCCGAGTTGTTTTTAAAATAATGTATAATAGATGTGAGATAATATCCCTCAATAATAGAAGAAATTCTGGACACCTAAGCTACTCTAATATTATTGCTGCATCTGGATCATTGATTCCATTTCTGTTGGCTTCTTAGGTTGTTACTATTACTGACATTTTAATACCATCCTTTGTTGAGAGAAAATTTAGGTAATGAGAGTTTTGCATTTAATTAGCTCTCATGGATTTTATCGCCTGGATGACAAATCAATTCCCTTAATACACAAAACTAAATGAAAAACAAACACTACCTCATTTAGTCTATTGATTTCCCCCATGTTTTTGCTGTCTCACTTTTATTTATTTATTTTTTATATTTTTCTAGTCATGCTTGAATTGAAGCCTAAGCTTCCAAGCACAGTGGCTACCATCCGAGCTGGTTCTAAAAGTGAAATGAAGTATGCTCCTCTGGCTGACCTTCCTGGCCTTAGCTTAGAATTAGATCACATATTCCCTCTCTTATACCAATGGCAGTGCTCCTGCCTTCCTGAAAAGCTGCTCCATCCATATGTATTAGATAAAGCATCAAGCCCTGGCTGCTATGGAATGCTTTTCTAGCACATAGAGCTTGCTCACTGCTTTATGTCTCAGCTCAGGGACAAACAAAAGGCTTAAGAAGTCTTCTATTTGTTCTGAGGTCTTAGTTTATACTGCCAAGAACTACAAATGGTTTTATATGCCTCTATATAGTTTTTGATGATGAGGAAATAATTTATATGGCTTCTTTCTTGATACATTTCCTCTTTCCCAAAAGAAATACACTTAAAAATAATTGATATAATTAAAGTCAACACTCAAATACACTCACAGACTCTAGCCTCTGCTTTTAAGACGGACTCTGTCAGGATTCTATGGTGGGACAACAGAAATAAATATTATTTTCTAAGTTGATACTGAAACAAATGAGAAGGAAGTTGTCATTTTTCTTTTGTCATATTGTATTAGTCCACACTGAGGAATAGTGGCATAACTATTCTAAAACATTCCCATGTTGTCAACCCCCATAAAGATTGTAAAGTGACCACTTTTCTTGTAAGCATGTACATTTACTGACATAAGCTTTGGATTCTGTGATATGTATATGCAATTCATTTTATATTTATATTTGAGAGACCTCTTGGGTCAAGTTTGTCCTCATTTATTTATGTCTGAATTGACAGACCACTCTTATACTCCAGATGCCATTTTCTAGAGGCAATATATCAGAGCGGTTAAGAATTTGGTTGTTGTTGGGGTGCCTGGGTGGCTCAGTTGGTTGGGCGACTGCCTTCGGCTCAGGTCATGATCCTGGAGTCCCAGGATCAAGTCCCGCATCGGGCTCCCTGCTCTGAGAGGGGCCTGCTTCTCCCTCTGACCTCTCCCCTTTTATTCTCTCTCTGTCTCAATTAAATAAAATAAATCTTAAAAAAAAAAAGAATTTGGTTGTTGTCATGGCCATTTCTTTTGGAAAATATAATTTGTGACAACATAGAATATTCTCTTAATCTTGACACATTTTAGTAGTCTTAAATTCTGTTGTTTCTCAAAAGGATATTGTTAACTCTTCCTTAGTTATTAATATTTAAAATGTATAAGACAAAGGTGATTTTTAACATATACTTAAAATTTTAATTTGATTATAAAAAGTAATTATGTTGACAAGAAATTGATTTGAAAATGAAAGAAACATGGGGCGCTGGGTGGCTCAGTTGGTTAAGCGTCTGCCTTCATCTCAGGTCATGATCCCGGGGTCCTGGGATCGAGCCCCACATCAGGTTCCCTGCTCATCACTCTTCCACTCCCCTTTCTTATGTTCCCTCTCTCACTGTGTCTCTCTCTGTCAAATAAATAATAAAATCTTTAAAAAAAAAGAAAAAGAGAAACTCATGAAGGTTCAGTGTTATTAATGAGCATGATGACTCTTAAAAATGTGATAATAAAATAAATAAAATACAGAAGTCACTTTGGTATACTTCTTTGGCATAATTTGTTAAGCTTTATAATTTTTCTTATAACCAAATAATAAAGGAGTCTTTCTTCAAATCTTTAATCACCCGTATTGAAGGTAATTACTTCAAACTAAAGATTAGCCGTGAGCTAGGTAAATGGTTTCAGAAGATAATAATATCATGAAACCACATAGTCATAAGAGATACTAAGATATTAAAGAAATTAATATGGTCTGTTCTTAGTGAATTAATAGAGATTCAAAGGATTTGAGTAATAAACACTTACATACTTGGAAACTACAAGATGATAATGGGAGCTGTGGTGTACAAAATTAGACTTCTGGGCCAAAAGGTTACTATGTGATGTAGTCCTTTAGAAATTGACAATTAAACAATCATATTTTCTAGGTGATACAGGCACATTTTCTACATGATGAAAGTTTATCTAGCTGTGTATTTTAACTGGAAATCATGAAAAAATAATATGCTCTAATTGTTTAGAATGGTATTTTATTTCAAATGGCTTTATGATTTCCCTCTCTAAACTAAAAACACAAAGTTCCAAGTGCACAGGCTGGCTCTCTGTGGAAAAGTTATAACTTTGTTTTACATAGTATAGAAAAACACAATAGCAACAAAAAAGGAGATGCTTGCCTTTTACAAGAGTTGAAACCCACAAGTGAGAAGAAGTTGATTATAGATACCCGAGTTTAGAGCTGGGTAATGTGGAAAGTTGAGCAGACACCCAAGGTTTAAAAAATAAATTAAAAAGGCTGGAGAGATCATTTATTCTGAGAAAATTTAATAGCCATTTGAGAGCCTTTAAAGCTCAGAATCAGCAGCAAAGGTGCACTAATAAGTTACTTAATACCTTTATTCCAACTGTTAGCTGAGCATAAGCAAAAATGATGATTAGAAAAGGAGAATGGACTGACATTTATCATGGGTAATAGAAAAGATTTTTAAAAAGCCCACAAAAACAAGCAATAAAAGAGATTAAATGGGAGTGAAAGCTCTAGCTAATAACACAGTCCTTCAATTTCAAATTAGATTTGTGTTTCTTTTAATACTTAACTCTAACATCTTCCATCAGTTGTTTAAAAACAGAATTCAACAAGTGGGGAGACATTCCCTAAAGAAAGACTGCTATTTTTATGTATTAAAAAGCACAATTTTTAAAAAATATTTTATTTACTTATATGAAAGAGAGACAGCATGAGAGGGGAGAAGGTTAGAGGGAGAAGCAGACTTCCCGTGGAGCTGGGAGCCCGGTGCAAGACTCTATCCCTGGACTCTAGGATCATGACCTGAACTGATGCGAAGGCATCGCTTAACCAACTGAGCCACCCAGGTGCCCTAAAAAGCACAATTAAATAAGAGAACTCATATTTAATTAAGTATCTCTTGTTTCCACTTCTACCTGTGTTAGTATACATCCTTCTACTCATCCCAATTACTTGCATCTGATAGGACTGATCAACTGCTGGCAAATTCCAGAACCAAGCAGAGAAATTAAAAGAATTTGTCACTTGTGCCAGTAGCCAATGTTAGGTGCTCAGGAAACCTTCCTTATCCTACCTCTACATGCGTAGCTGGTTCTGTGATTTATCATGGAATTTACCACACAATAACAAATAAATAAATATGTAAATGTTTGTTACTTTCATATCACAGATTGTTTTTAAATATAGCAACCTCAAGAGCTAGTAAGGAAAAAAGCATAAAGCAACAGTTTCATGAACTAGGTTCAAAAAATCCATAATCTCTTACATTATCACGGGCATGTAAAAAAGCGCAGGGGAGGTTCTTAGACAATGCTGAATGCCATTACAAGTTTATTACAAATGTCCCCTGTAGCTGATCAATTTGTAGTTCTGATAAGAACTGCCTTAATAGTCCATCCCTAAACCTCCTAGCTATTTAAAGGCCTTTGGCCTTTCCCTTCCTCACACTGTGGCTTGTTAGAAATGAGGATGAGGATGAAGTAGAAAAACAGATCACAATAACTGCATATGCCTCGAGCAGTTCTGTAGACCTTCTCGCACACTCTTGGTGCCCCTTGCTCTAATTTCCCTACAGATTCCCCTGTCTAGTAAAGAAGTGGAATGTCCCACTCCTGATCTTTTAGACCTGTAATTTAACAATGTTGTCAGCTATAGGCAACTGAAAAAGCAAACAAACAAAAAACACCTTGCCCTTGTAACATCCAGTAATTTTATTTTATTTATTTTTTATTATTTTATTTTGTTTTATGTTATTTTTTTACATCCAGTAATTTTAGATGGTTACATCTGCAGATAACTAAAAAAATTAGTAAGTCCTTTCTTCCTTCCTCCCAGCAGTCCTTCCTCCCTTCCCCTCTCTCTCTCCCTTTCTTCCTTCCATTTTCTTTCTTTCTTTCTTTCTTTCTTTCTTTCTTTCTTTCTTTCTTTCTTTCTTTCTTTCACTACAACACTCCTCTTTCTTAGGAGATATAAGTTAGTAGAACTCCATTTTTTTCTACAACTATGCATCTGAGGAATATAGCATATTCCTCTTTTTATCAATGGATCTCCATTTAATATTTTAATGACAATTTGTGTATGAGGTTCTGTGTATGTTGAGTGACCTGGTTAGAGCATGAGAAATACATGTGTGGAAGAAAATAACTTTCAAAAGGTCATATTCATATCTCCAGGGGATGTGCACTGGTTGAAAAATTCACCTCACAATCACCACCACCACCATCACGATGATTGTGATAAAGGTCCTTGGCTTAGAGTCACTGATGAAAGGTGATGGCAGAAGCATGAGGAGAGAGTTTTGAACTACCAGGAGGCTTTGTCCTCACCTTATGCTGGTCCGCTTCCTGCACAACACACAGATCATCTTCAGTCCTGTGTCCCATCGCCCTTCTCTGCAATTTGACTTCTATTGCCCTTCTCCAGTCTGTCTGTTTGTACGTCCAACCAACTGTTAAATGAGAACATTTGACCAGATGCCCATTGAAATGTTTCAAGTACCCTGACAGTTAAGAAGGCTTTGTCTGCTCAGAACAGATGGAAACTCTGGGCAGGGCGAAATGAGATGTTACCTGATCCACATATTACACTTCAAAGTCTAAATTTCAGCCAAAAGACCCTAAGAAACATTGTTATAAATATACCAGACTCTTCAAACCTTTTTAACCCCACTTCCAAAAAAAAAAAAAAAAAGAATCAGGTCTTAGATTAAGATCTAAAAAAGTTCTTATATAGATGAAATCTATTTATAATTGCTGCACACAGACTAATAAGTTGAAGAGCAACAAAAGCATCTGCTTACACTAGCTGGCCAGCTCCTTAGGGACAAGAAACAAGGTTCTATCCATTTTTATACATTCAAAATTTATCTATCTAATAGTTTATGTCAAATATTTAAAGAGTATTGCATTAGGCACTTCCTAGGAGATATATCCTTCCATCTGGATATAACAGTCTCCCTTCTCAAAGAAGGAAATTTAAGCCAATCAGTTTAATATCTTTTCATATCTACTGGGCTGGAGGTATGGACAATGTTCTATGGTGGTGCAAGGAATGTTTAGTGGCAAGGTCAAAGTTTCCTGGAGAAAGTCATATTTGAGATGAGCTATGAAGGATACCAGAACACAGATAAAGTTTGCAGGGAGGAGAGATGAAGAGCCATCCAGGGAAATGTAACAACACCGTAACAAACTGTTTTGTTTGGGGAAGTAAAGTTAGAGGCCAGGCTGAGCTTGAGAAAGAACACAGAAGGAAGGATTGTGTTCTTCATTCTGAAACATATGGGACCACAGAAGGATTTTATTACAGGGACTGGTATGATCATATTTGGAATTTATAAATATCCCTTTTGCAGCAGTGAAATTTATAGGAGTGGAACAGGACTGAAAGCAGAGGTAGAAGTTATATTTTACTAAACATAACATTCTTATATGGTTCAGATATTGCATCCGATACAGTTTGAAATTGGCTAAACTTTTTTTTTATTTTCTTATCAAAGCCTTATGATGAATAGTTTTATTAAAATAATCCAGAATGGGTTTGGAACTAGTTCCAGCTCTAACTTGGTGTTGTCCAGTAATAAGTGAGACCCATATGTAACGAAGAACCCTTGCATTTCGCATGGTAAGATCAGAAACACAGCCCTTCTCTCTTACCCCTACACTTGTGACTCAGTGTAACACCTACCTCTTTCAGGAGAAAGTAGCAGGGCACACACTAATAAACTCAAAAGGAATTCAAATCTGAGCAGGTGGCAAGGACTCAATGGTTGAATGAGTGGAAGATGGTGGTGGGAGAGGTACCATTGGCACTTGGTGGGGCAGTAAATTGTATGAGAGTGGCCAGTGACTTAAACTGCACACAGTTCACCACTCACCAGGCCTGGCTTTGATGGAGTCACTAAGGACTGTGGAAAGTTATCCTAAAAGTACATGAAATATGTGTAGGAAATATAGACTGATGTTCCCCATCTGCACTAGCCAGTATCTGAACATATGGAAAGTACCACAGTATAGAATTCCGGAATCTAAACATATGGAAAGAACCACAGTATAGAATATTTAATTGGATAAGTAAGACACATTGACTAGGCTATGAGTTTTCAACACTTGAATTTGGCAAACTCTTTAAGAGAAGCATATAGTTAACATTTTGATGGTTTTGTCTCACAAAAAAATATTTGTTGAAGAAAGCACTCTCGTTCTATCTTTTTGTGTCTTTTATGACAAAAATATCCTGGTTGTGCAAACATATGATCTGAAATATTTATATACCTTCAAGAAAAATCTTAAATTGAGACTGTCTTCCATTCTGCAGTATTGGCTCTGAGCTTATCAGGTGAACCTCTAATGAAAAACAAAAGGATGCATGCCAATGCCTTACATCAGCTTTCCTAAAAACAGAAGCCGCTCTTGAGAAAGGAATTGTTTGAGGGAGTGCTCTCAGGAGAGGAGTGTAGAAAGCTGGGAAGATCACAGGAAGAAAGGTAAACAAGGACTTTGTCTTGGCAGGGGATTCGCTTCAGCCTGGCCCTAGAGGAAACTCAAATCACAGCGAAGGATCTGTCCCATGTAATGCTGGGGAGTTAGATATTTTAGCTCCTTTGGTGGTGAGGGTAATGTTCTCCATCCAGTAAGACAGGCAGAGCTATTCTCTGCCTGTTGAGAGTTATTCTCTAGAAGGATGGAGCAGCTAACAGTCTGAGCAGCAACACCCACAAGAACCCAGATGAGATAGATAATTGTCCTGCTGAGAGGATGGGGAGCAGGAGCATAACAGGATCTGTTACAACTGCAACCAGATTTGTGCATTTATAAGTTAATTTTCTATTCATTATATGAATCTTCCAGAATTTTACTTATACTGTACATGTGCTGCTACATTTAAAAATATATCAAATCTTCAAATGGTAGCTTAAAAATTATGAAAATACCTTCTTATTCCTAACTGGCTCATTGGTCTAAATTACTCCGTTATTTTTCTAATTTAATGGGAAAAAATACACAGTTACCCTTTAAACATTAAATGCCAATTTTCAAATTTTCATAGTACAATGTAAAATCCTTGAAAAATAGGGGTTACAGTGGAAGTGCCAAGACAACCTTAATTACAGCACTGGGAAAAGTAATGCTCTAATAGCTAAATAGTAGATTGTATTTCAAGCGAAGAAACAATAAAATTGTAAACCGTGAAGTGCAAGTGGGAGGATGAGACATATGTCTCATGCATTCAGCATCAACTAAAGTGACAATTTTGAGACCCAGTTGGATTCTTAATCAGATAATTTTATCAGGTGCAAAGAGCTGTCATTCTCACTGGCCATTAAAAATAGTTTTTAAAATGGTGTTAAAAGGGGATCTCTGTTTCTTTCCTTCAGTCACTGGGCACCAGGGTCTGCCAGCATGCTCACTTCTAGGAGCCCAACTCGATCTCATTTAGGTCTTTTCAATTTTTTCTTGGAAATAAAATGTGAAACACTACAGAGTTTAACCAGACAGCATCCTCAGCAAAAGAAGTAACTAAAACATTTTCACATTTGTGATGATTTTTCTTTGAAGGCTAAGTCACAAGTTCTTTCTAAAAGGGATAACCTCAAAATTTCGATAAGGGTTGAAAGGCTTCTGAACAAAAGACAAGGAAACCTGTTTGTCCAGCGTAGGTCACTGTAGCTAATAGAACTATATAAAACTATTTCAATCTATTATATTCAGTAACAAGTTTCCTCTAAAAATGAAATAAAAAGCAAACAAAAGAACAGAAAAAAAATTTTAGTCATAAAATAGATTACCTTCCCCTTTGGAAATAACACTTTTAGGAAAACTATCATATTTATTATTCTTCTATTACATCCTGCAGGCTTGTGAGAAAGATTGAATGATGAGGAAAGAGTGACATAAGTGAGATTTGGTCTCTTCACTCCCCTGTTCTTGTTCAGTTTGATGTTTTAATTCCTGTTACATGGCCTCCTGTTTCCAAGATAAGATTGAAAGGAGGAAGCCTAAAAAAGAATGAATGATAGGATGAAGAATATATTTTATGTAGGTAACATTCATCTATATACATACATATGTACATAGATATCACATATTCACATACACACCATTTTCTACAAAACTTATTCCCAACCACAGAAATCTATTAACTATGTGTCTTCATTCTTCACAAACAATGAAATCGAAATTTATTTTCATAATCAGGTTCTATTCCTCCAATATTTACTAATTTTTTCAATGTAATAAAGTATGATAGGAAATAGTCAGTACATTAATTAAAGTTAGACAAAGAGTTTCCAGGGGTGAGATGACTTGCTTACATTCACATAGTCAGAAGTAAAAGAACTGCGTTTGCATTGCAGCGGTTATAACCTTTCTATCACACAGAACTATCACACTCTCAAGGGCAGGAAAAGCACTTCAGAATTTTGGTAGGAGTTAAGAGATGGTGCCTGGGTGCAAGTGACAGGAAATCCCCCCACCCCCGGACCGCACTGACAAACTATGGAGAAGTGGGGATGTAGCAAACAGAGGTAGACAACAGTAAGACTCTGGAAAACAATGACAAAAGCAAATATAAATTGTGCAAATATATATATGAAAGTAAATATAAATTCAATAAAGATAAATATAATAAATTACATTTATTAGAGTTATTTCACAATTTAATATACATGAAGGCTGATAAGGAGAATAAAAAATAAAGCCAAGCCTAACTGATACAGAGCATTTGTGTTTGGGTTATTGGTCCCCAGCTACATCAATGTATGTATAGACTGACTATACACATTCCTAGAAGCATGTTGATAAGAATTGCTATGGTCAAAAAAAAAAAAAAAAAAGAATTGCTATGGTCATTAAGAAGCTTATACTTCCTTAGAAGTTTGAATTCATACTAAAAAAATTCTTTCCTGGAAAAAGCAATTGGCTACTAAGACAACCATATCTAGCTGCCAACTCCAAAGGACTAGTTCCTGTTTTTCTGGAAGCAAGGATGTCTGTTAATTCACCTGTTCCTGATTGCATATATGATTTTACATCCAAAATCTTTACAGATAAGCATATTCATTCTTAAGAAAGAATATTAGTGATTTTCTAATTTAGAAAGTGAAAAAATAAAATACTTATGAATATTACATATTATCATAAAAATCTGCAATGCAAGAGGTCTTTCTTTAAGGATTTTAAAAAATCCAAAGAGATTATAGGTATAAAAGGGGGAAAACAATGAGCTAGCAACCCACAGAATACCACCACAATTTGCATTATTCTTAAAACATTTAGAATTTAGTGAAGTAGAAAATGAGAAAAAAATAGTAAAGCAACCCACACAAAAACCAAATAATGTAGGAAATTTAACTATTCATAAATGTGGCAAAGCTTGATATAAGCCAAATGGGAATTGACTTTTAAAGCTCAATCTTCTGAAAAATTAAAAATGCTTTTAAAAAATGGGTATCAATATGCACCACACACCAGTAGCTTTTCTTATTTACACTGTTGCATTTATCAAGAATCCCTTCATAGTCAATAAATATTAACTATAGGAAAGAACTCTAAACACCTTATTTTTCCTAAGTAATTATGTAGTAAAACTAAATGTGCATGCTTACATGTGTTAATTCTTTCAATAAATGGACAAACTTTAAAATATTTTTAAAAAGTTCACTCATAGAAGCTGAGCGAAAAACTTATTGAAGGCAAATAAGAGGATAAGGTTATGGTTCAGTTTTGTGATGCACTGACTATAAAAATTGCCTGTTAGGAAATATCCCACAGTATTAGGCACAGACACTTATTTGGAACTAATTACATTATGTTGTGATTAATTCTTTACAAGTTTGGTTTATATAGGAGTTTGCATTAATATGAGGAGGAACATTTGCTACAAGGAGATAGCCAATTTCTAAGAACAGATGAAAGAAATACATTCAGAAGAACCAAAAAATATATAAAATATACAGAATTCTGAAAAGAGTAGATTGGTGAGTTTATAATTACAACAATGAAAATTCTATTTCTCTCTCCCTCTCCTTTTTTTCTCACTGCATTTATAGAAATGTAACAGCTTATTTAAGCGGTTATGTAGTACTACCAAAATTATGTAGTAGTTACATAGTCTTCTAAATACTTATACGTTAAATACTTACTTAGACACAGACATTTAATTTCAAAACATAAGTGGTTAATTTCAGATTTTTGCATGATTTCAAAAGTTAATTATTTTGATATTTAATATATTTTCGAAGAAAGTGCAAATTATAATGATTGAAAATATTTAGATCATTTGAAATTTATGTCTATGTTAAATATCAAAAGACAATACAATAGAATTAATTTTAAAAAGAAAGAGTATTTCAATATTCCCTCTCTTGGCATTATATTTTGCTCCGTTGAGGTCAAATCAAAAACATGAATACTAGCAAATAAGATTTTTCTACTAAGAAATATAAATAGGTCAATTCTTCTTTACAGTGTCTATATGGTAAATCTCTTGTTCTGCAATTTATATTTTAATTATTTTTTCTTTCTGAATATAATTTTTGCCACTTGACTTTATACTTAGTTGATGATTATAACTGAGAAAATAATCTTATCAACACCTCTAGAAAATTCATTCATTTTCCCAAACTGAAATTCTGATTATAATTTGATCAGGTAATGACTTAATAATAAATCTATTACACTATTCCAAAGAATATATCATTTGCCATTGATTCTGAAACTATGCTTCTTATATGTTATAGTACCATGTTAGAAATAATGGAATACTGAGCTAAAAGAATACTTCATCAATTCAAGTAAAGTACTCAGAATATTAATTCAGTATTATGATATGATCAGTATTACAGTATTGAACTTAGAACATCACTCCTTAACTCATCTTCTTTTCAAGAATTTCCCTCAGGTTATTAAGTGGTGGCTCAATTCCAGCAAGTTATTAATATTTTTGTTAAAAATTATTGAAAAAAGGAAGTTTCCATTTAGCTTTAGCAAAAAGTATATCAAAATATAACAATTATATCAATATAAAAATATTAGAAAATTCTAACTCATAATTTAAGATAAAAATAATATAATTCATTAAAATATTTTAATGAATTAGAAAATCACCCCTAGCTATTTATTTTTAAATCAACTTGAGGCTATCCATTGCCAGCAGGAAATTGTACTTCAATGACCATAACCATACTCAATAAATGGTGCCATGAATTCTATGACCATCTCAATCTATAAATCAGACCCCCAACAGTGTTTCAGATTTGGACTGAATAATGCAAGGCTGTACATGTAGTACTGCTCCATTCAGTCTTAATAGAAATATTTCTAATTAATTAGAAGAAATTTTTCCACTCCTGCCTTCATTTAGCTGTATCAATTCCAGGTGAATTCTTAAGTCCAAGTTTGCTCAAGAACCCCACAGTGAAAAGGAAAAGTATAATACTAATCATCTCAAATCAACTTTTTTATATCTCATTACAGATGATAATATATAATATATATGATCCAATATAATATATATGAGCTTATATTATATATGTGAGCTTATATTATATATATGAGCTTATAATATATATGAGCTTATATTATATATAATAATATATGTATTATATAATATATATAGGATCCAAAAATATACAACACAATCTTTCTTCATGGTGTTCTGTTCTGTCTGTCAAGAGAAAAAGCAGAAGAAATCATTTTCCACTACACGTGCACACAAAATGTATTAGAGTAGGTGGATAAAACACTCTTTTCAGAATAATAGAAAAGTGTTAAGGTGACATTTAATATCTTTGCTCCAATAATCACCTAGCAATACTTACAGATAACTCAAGATTTTAGAAGTCAAAGGTTTTAAAAATTAGTTAGAAGCCTCAAGCAGATTTGTGAATAGACTTTATAAAGTATCAGAGTTTGAAGAATCTTTTAAAGGTTTGTAAAAGTGCTTACATGGTGTTTGAATTTCTTCTAATAGATTCCCACCAAGTGGTTGCACAGGCAGTCTGAAAATCTGTGACAGAGAACCCATCATCCCTAAGGCAGCCTATTCTGTCAAGACTATTATAAAGTTCATCTTCAGAAGCCAACATTTGCCTTTTTGTAGTTTTCAGTAATTGTACCTCAGTGCACCATATAAACCAATATTTCACTTGGGTATCTGTTATAAGCATTATATGTCCACATGTTTCTTTACTTCTTTGCCTCACCACTATTTTATGAACTTTATGAATTATTTAATGTTGTAGTCATAGTTTGATAATCTTTGTATTCTTAGCCCTTAATATGGAGTTATGCATGTAGTGATTATGCAGAGCAAATGATTGCTAAATGAGTGAATTGTATCTGAAATGTAAGCTTATCCCCAAAACAAGACACATTATTTTGTCATAAAACTGATAAGGACATTGTGGGAAATATAAAGGAGAAGTGAATTAAAGGACAGCTACCAAGAATCGTGGTCAATATTTCCAAACATTTCTCAGATACTTGAATCCAAGGTATGGTCTGGGATCCATACTATTTGACTTGGACACATGGAACACTGATGATATCCAAGCAGGAAAGAATGTTTTTAACACATGTTTGTGTGTGTTTCAAGGGAAGTAATAATAAAAAATATGACATTTTAATATTATTTGTTTACATCACTGGGAAATTATAATCCTTACAAAATCTAGTAATATTCAACATATCTGTCTTTGGGAATGCAAAGTAAAGTTCATATGTCAAAAATTTCTAAAAATACATTCAAAAGATAAAAAAATGGTCTATAAAGAATACCAATGGAAAGATACCTTGTGTTCATAGATTGAAAGGATTAATAATGTTAGAATATCTAAAGTGATGTACAGATTCGATGCAATCCCTATTAGAATTCCAATGGCATTTTTCAAAGAAAAAGACTCCAAATAGTCAATGCAATCATAAGAAAGGAATTAAGTTCTTGATTTTAAAATATGTTACAAATCTTTAGTCATCAAAACAGTATGTATTGGCAAAAAACACACACATAAGGCAAAGGAACAGAAATAAACCCACTCATCCATACACAGATCTTTGGCAAGGGAATCAAGAGCATACAATGGGGATGGAAAAGTCTTTTCAATAAATGGTATTGGGAAAACTGGATATCCACATGCAGAAGAATGAAATGGAACCCCTATCTTATACCAATTCCAAATATTAACTCGAAATGGATTAAAAACTTAAATGTAAGCCCTGACACTATAAACTATAAAGAACACAGAGAAATATTGATCTTGGTAATGATTTTTCGATATGACACTAAAAGTACTGGCAACAAAAATAAAAGTAAATAACTGGATTATATCAAACCAAAAAGCTCTGTATAGTAAAAGAATCCATCAACAAATTGAAAAAATAGGAGAAAATATTTGCAAACCCATATAACTGATAAGGGGCTAATAGCTAAAATATATAATGAACACATACAAGAAAAATTAAGTTAAAAATGGGCAGACGGGGTGCGTAGGTGGCTCAGTTGGTTGAGCGACTGCCTTCAGCTCAGGTCATGATCCTGGAGGTCCAGGATCAAGTCCTGCATTGGGCTTCCTGCTCAGCAGGGGGTCTGCTTCTCCCTCTGACCTTCTCCTTCTCATGCTCACTCTCTCTCATTCTCTCTCTCTAATAAATAAACAAATTTCTTTTTAAAAAATGGGCAGATGACCTTATAGACATTTTTCTAAAGAAAACATCCAAATGGCCAACGAGGTACATGCAAGATAATCAGCATAACTAATTATCAGGGAAATGCAAATCAAAACCACGAATGAGATATCACCTTACATGTATTAGGATGGCTGTTATCAAAAAGGAGTATTGGCAAGGTTGTGCAGAAAAAGGAACCTTTCAATATGGTCAGTGGAAATGCAAATGGGTGTAGTCGTTTTGGAAAACAACATGGAATTTTCTCAAGAAATTAAAAAACAAAATTACTACACGATCCTGTAATCCCACATCTGAGTATATACCTAAGGAATATGAAAACTCTAAACTGAAAAGATGCATGAACCTGTATGTTCCTATCAGCATTATGTATAATAACCAAGATATGGAAACAACTTAAGTGCCCATCAATGAATGAATGGATAAAGAAAATGTGGCTTTACTCAGCCATAAAAAAAGAAGGAAATCCTGTGACAACATGGATAAACCAGGAATGGGGGACATTATGCTACATGAATAAGCCAAACAAAAAAAAACAAACATTATATAATCTTTCTCATATGTGGAATCTAAAAAAGAAGTTGAATTCATAGAAACAGAGTAGAATGGAAATTGCCATGGGCTGAGGGGTGGGAGAAATAGAAGATGTTGGTTAAAGATAACAAACTTTCAGTTATAGCATAAACGTATTCTGGGGGTCTAATGTACAGCATGTGCCTATAGTTAATAATACTGCATTGTATACTTGAAATTAGCTAAAAGAATGGATCTTAAGGGTTCCCATCACACATAAAAAAAAACAAAACATGGTAACTCTCTGAGGTGATGAATGGGTAAAATAAACTTAATTGTAGTAATCGTTTCACAATGTATACAAAAACAAAAATGTTGTACGCTTGTTGACAATGTATACAACATTGTCAGTTATAGCCCAATAAAGCTGGAAAAAGAAAAATGTGCAAAATACAAAAAAAAAAAAAACTAAATAAAGTCACTACATGACGTATAACTAAATTTTTAAAAATCTTTTTAAACATGATCCTTGAAAAATGGACCTTAATTCTTTATCACAGATGCTTGCACACACATTTTAAATTTTTATTTAAAAATTTTTTTGCTGATTTAATTTTTAATTGAAATATAGTTAACATACAATATTATGTTAGTATTATAGGTACAACATAGTGATTTGGCAATTCTATACATTACATTACGCTCACACTCATTTTCCTTTTGATGCTGCCATAATTCTTAAAATACCTCCTGTTACACCCACTGGCAGAAAGGGACATGCCTCTGTGATAGCTAGTGCTCCAAACCAGTGGTTGTTAACTGCTCTGTCACCATACACAGGTGTGCAGTGGAGGCTAAAAAGAAGAGGAGAGTTAGAGCCGGCACAGCACTGCATGTGTCCGCCATGTCCTCCCCGCTCCATCTGTTATCTCAGCAGTGTATGCCTGAGCTTCTGAGAGTAAGCTGTGCATTCAACACCATCCTGTACATATCCACGTTCACATGACTGATTCAGACATACCTTTCTCTTCACCGCCATGAAAATGGATTTAACAATTTGAGCAAAGGTGCTAATGTCTTTGTTACTTCTCAATTCTCATGCCCTCAGATACATCTGCCATAAATAAAATTGTGTTGTCTTCTTACACGTTGCTTGTTTTAAAAAGATTGAAGGCATTTTAATAAAATAAACCAGGCATCTGCTTCAAAACAAGAGTAAGGAAACATGCCCACCTTACTCCAGTTGAAAAAACAAATCAACCAACAAACAAATACCTTCTTGTAACAATACAAAATGTTACAAACAGGGAAAAATCCTGCAACACAACACATATTGGGGAAAATATCATCAGTAGACTTCTCCACATAGATGACGTATCAGATCATCACATTGATGGGTAAGCTAATATTTGAAATTAGGAAGAAGAAAAGTGGGAAAGCAATTTTTTTTCATAAGGGAAATGCAAAAGTGCTATATTTACAATATGCAGTCTTTCTAAAATTGACATTCAGAATGAGTAGGTTCTCTAGCCTGCTTGCCTCCTCCCTCACCAAAGTATTTCAAAATGAGGATTGTAAGGCACTATTCCTTTTGTTTGCAGTATGCCTTCTATTTGTAGAGAGACAGATTGGAGATTCACAGAGTTACAAAGAAAACACATACTAGCTCTATATTAATGACATATTTCCTTACTTAAATTTGGAGAAGCAAGATGAATGAAAAAATAAGCAAATCTAGCCATGTTTTGGTCAAATTTTGGGTGATCAAAATGAAGATTAGAGACTAATAAATTCCAGAGAGGGAAATACGGAACCAGGCGCATCAGCAACATTATGTGCAAAAGAGAAAGAAAGCAAGCATGCAAATGTCACTTAAATTTATGGGGAAAAATATCTCCAAACTAGAGTTCTATACCACGCAAAATTAAATGAAAGGGCATTTTTAGATATAAAATATCCCAGAGATCTTCAGAAATACGTTTAAAAATATATTCTAGGATTTTTCACAAAATATATCAGATTTTTTTGAAACGCTTATTAAAGAAAATACTCCAGCAACATTATATGGAGTACACAAAAGAGGTCTTTTGAAAATCCGAAATACCATGGTAGCAATATATATAATGTACATGATGTGTATGTACTATATACTTGATATGTTATATAATAAATATATTTAATCAGTATATATGTTACTATACATGTCACTAATATGACAGAGGAAGATAGAGATAAAACAAAAATCCAACCTAGGAAAAAATAGAGATAATTTAAAAACAGAAGAGAATTCTGAACAAATTCTAATTAATATACTCAGTGTCACATAAAAGGCATGCTTTAGGCCCTTAAGTTTTGAATAATTAGATTTGTGTAAATAGTAATTGGAACATTCATCATAAGGTAATAAACTACAGGTTTTCCCCACTACCCAAAAGTGGGATGTTTCTACAAAAAACTTTCGTAAGTTGAAATGGTGTAAAGCAAACAAGAAATTACCATTAATTTATATCGAAGATTTTTCAGCGCTGCCAGACCTAAAAAATAACCTCTCTTAGGCTTTTCTGATATCTTAGGATACATCTTGCTAATGGATGAACAATGCAAATCAATATAAAGCACATACATAATGACACATATAGTGATTTATATGGGTAATACATCAGCTGATTCTAGTAATATCATCAAGATTATGAATAAAGATAGTGGAAAGAGAGTGGAGTTGAGCTTCTTCCTCTGCTGTTGGATGACTGACTAGTTCTTTTTTTTTTTATTTCATTAATTTATTTTTTAGAGTATGTTCAATTAGCCAGCGTATAGTTGTTCTGTCTCCCAGTTGGTATCTCTCTTTAGGACAAAGTCTGAGTGATAAACAGAGGAGCAGGTTTTGTGTAACTGCTGTGTTCACGTGACAGTAGGTGATGTTGAGTATGCTGTGAGGTCTTCAAATGCTGGGAAGGCTGAACCTTGTTCTGAGGCGCTCAGAGTCACAATAGAGCCATTTCTATAGAAAATTGTCTTTTCTTTTACATAAAGGGCATACAGATTTTGTCAGATGATAAGCCTGTATTAGCTCTACTATGGGGAGGAGATTTAGGATGGCCAAGGAGCATAGTTATGCCATAAATAGAACTAGAAGCAACTTTCCTAAGCCAGTCCTATTTCTCATCCTCACTTTCGGTTGTTTCTACCGATATTGGAAAATCACTGGGATTATGACTACCAGGACTCTGTTACTGCAGGATAATTTACCTCTTATTTTATTTAGTAATAGAGATTTTTATCATGAAAATGTAAATACATACTCTCTTGTCTAGACCTTATAACTCTGACCAAATTTGGATGAATTTCTAATTAACTACTCTTAAACCTATGGAAGTTAAAAAAAAAATTTTTTTTAAATACTTAATGAGAAATATTTTACCCATTCTACTTTTGAGGCTAATGATTACATTTTTATTAGTATATTTAAACATTTTAATAAAAAATATACTGTAGTGTAATAGACTGTTTTCAGTATATTAAGCTAATATAATTCCTTTACCTTCAGGATAAATATTTTAGAATGGACCTTCAAAATATATGTGTAATCTTTTGAGTAGTGAAGTACTCTTTTCATCTATATCAGAGCATAGATGGATTTTAGTTCGTTATAAATGTTTAACATCCTGGTTATTTTATAATTCCTTCACCTCCAGATCAATATGATTTTTAAAGCTTAATATCATTTGAAAATTAATCTAAAATAAGAACTATTTTGTCCAAGTAATTTGAAAGTCTAAGACATTCAAATGTAATATTGACCTGTGAAGTGTTCTCAAGAATGCCCTGACTTCTCATTTTCTGATGATTGAAAACTGTGGTGATACTATATTTCTTAAGACTACATACTTACTATTCATTTTATTTGATTTGAATGATTTTTTTTTGTACAAAATGTAGTTTGTTAATATGAATCCAACACAACTAAAGTTTTTGGTATAGCAGAGCGGATATTTCACCCAGCAAGATTTTGTTTCACAGTCTTTGTTCCAAACTTAAAATAACACAGACATGCTTTCACGCAAACATTACACCAAATCAAACAAAATAAAACACAATACAACATGTGTGCATAAATTCACACAAACACATGAAATGCTATCTTTTTAAAATATGAAATCGTTCTTTTATGTTACTTATAGGTATTTAATTGCTAAGGTCCATTAAATCTTTTGAAAATTGCAAAATATAAGTTAAATCCCCATCTAGGCAAGACCCAAGTCCATAGTAAAAGATATGAAATTTCTAAATAGCTTTGCTTTTGAAAGGGAGCACCTGGATGGCTCAGTCTGTTGAACTTCCCACTCTTGGTTTCAGCTCAGGTCATGATCTCGGGATCCTGAGATCAAGCCCCATGTCCAGTTCCCCTCTCAGTGGGGAATCTACTGGATGTTCTCTCCCTCTGCCCCTTCCCCAACACGTGCACACGCATGCGCACACATACTCTCTCTCTCTCAAATAAATAAATAAATCTTAAAAAAAAAAAGAAAGTAGTGTACTTAGAAAACTTAGGCAAAGATTATTCTTATCTAATTTTAGTTTTCAGATTATAAACCCTTCTATGCTTTTGCAGAGTAATAAAATGTCTTATGTTTATTAGGCTAGTACGCATGATGCCAAAAAAAGGTGATAATTTTCATAGAAAAATTCATCAGATATAATTAGTGGAAGTGTTAAATAAATAACTTATATGTTTTAATGAAATTTCATATTAAACTAGGCACCTTTTTTAACCCATATCATTTAAGTGTATCTTATTTTTTAAGTTCTTATTCATTGATCCACATATAAATCAAACAACCCTTATGAATACTCACCAAAGTACAAGAGATTCAAATATAAATTTGATATTTAAGTGATTTATTTGCATAAGAAAGACATTTGGAAGTAAGACTAATTAACTGCTAAATTCATCTCTAGCAGAAGAAAATTCAACTGGAGAGATTTTGAGCTCAGTACACTTGGCCCAGAATTAATTCAGAATAAAAAAAGGAAGAACTTTTAATAAAAGTTCAAATTATTGAAAGATAAAATTAAAATATTTAGTCACTTAATCAAAAATTTGAAAATGGGATTTTCAGAATTAGGTGTTCGTTTCACAGAATTCAATTTTCTAAATTTCTCGAGTTACTTCAAAGTTTAAAGTTATGTATTTAGGAACAGATGTTGTATTGAATTATATGCTCTTGTGCCTGTATGAAACAAGAATTATAAGGATATGTAATAGGATTTTCATTTTCCAGATAATTAGGTCTGCCATGGGCCACAAGACAAAGCATTTTAGATTGCCGAGTTCATTCACATGGAGGAAAAACAGTTCAAAAGATGAAAATGGAAGTATTTCATTTATAAGGAGGAATATTCATTTATTTTGAGGATTACAATATTATAAGAAACATAGATTTTACAATACCACAATAGTTGTTCTGCAAAGTTTAGGAACCCCAGAAAACATTCCTTAGATTATAAATAAAGAACACTTTTAGATTTAACCAATATCTGAAAATTATCCTCAAATTAAATAGTCAGTAATTGTATTTCTTCTTTTTTTTTTAAGATTATTTATTTATTTGAGAGAGAGAGAGAGAGAGAAGCAGACTCCCTGTAGAGCTGGGAGCCTGATATGGGACTCGATCCCGGGACTCCGGTATCATGACCGGAGCAGAAGGCAGTCGCTTAACCAGCTGAGCCACCCAGGCGCCACGTAATTGTATTTCTTCTATGTTCACTAAATTAGAAACATTTGAAAGAATTTTAGATATTCTATGTTTCTTGGTGTCTCTTTAACGTCATTCCGATGTTTTAGCAATGAAGTACTAAAGGAGGCTCCTATTATATCTGAGAGTTAATTGTTTTTTTGTTTTGTTTCATTTTGAGAGCTGATTGTTAGTGTTCAGGAATCTTGTAAGCACATTGGTATTTGGAATCAGCCATGGTATAAGTATTTACACCAAATACTTGGCAAATGCAACAAATCAAGTTTTCTTTGTTCATTTTTCCCCCTCTTTTTCCCCTGGAGAAACAGTTGCTAATTTTTTTACCAGCACAGTAGTGGTTTTATCATTCCCAATGCTCAAACGGGTGAGAAATTTTTTTTTTTTTTTAATAGCCCTGGCTGTAAATACAATGACTGGTAGATTTCTTTGTTAATGAACCATTGGTTTCTCACAAAATTTTATTCTTGCTTCTCCACTGCTGTCACTCCTTAGAAGGCCAATTTCCACATCCCAAAATATTATTCTTCACAGAGCCATGAAATACATCTTCCCAGATTTTCAGCATATAATTTTTCTGTTCCTTTAACTAATACTTCTGTTTATCTTAACCTCTTCCTGAAACTCTATTCAATGTTCTTTTTCTTTGCATCCCACTCTCTACTCTAGTCAAATGCATCAGCTTGCCAGTGCTATCTTTTTTTTTAATATTTTATTTATTTATTTGACAGGGAGAGAAAGATCACAAGTAGGCAAAAGGTAGGCAGAGAGAGAGGGGGAAGCGGCTCCCCGCTGAGCAGAGAGCCAGTTGTGGGGCTTGATCCCAGGACTCTGAGATCATGACCTGAGCCAAAGGCAGAGGCTTTAACCCACTGAGCCACCCAAACACCCCCAGTGCTATCTTTTTTGTTTTCTCTTTTCTCTGGAAGTTCTTCATGTTCTCTGAATTTTTGAAATCCTACTTATTCTTCAAAACCCACATCTAGTTTTTTCCAATTTGTAGGAAGCAATATCAATGATAGAAGTGTAACACTGCAAATCTAACTTCTTGTATAGCAGTTAACCAAGGTGTTATGGAATAAAGCATATATGACGCAGGAGGTACTTGTTAAGAAAAGAATTCGAATTTTAAATATGAATATCAGGTTATGGTGAACATGAAAACGCACTGCTCAGATATTCTGTTGCAGGAGCCACAGATGATCTCAAAAGGCAGGAAAGAAATTGTGTACCAAAAGAGCTGCAAGAATTAACTATATTTAGTGACAGAAGCTAAGGAAAGATCATAGGATTAAATTATGTGGGTGCTAGTTTGAAAGGGGTGTTTTGAATTTAAAAGTGTATAATAAAGGGATCATTTTAGGGATACTTTTTCATGGCATGCGATCAAATATTCTAGCAAGAATCCCAACAGGTGAGACAAACTCACCACCAGGGTGGCTCTTGGAAGCCTTGAGAAAATAATGATGAATACTGAGCAAAATAGAATGCCTAGTTGTCCAGGAAGATGACACGGGAAGGGATAAGGGGACATGCGTATACTGTAATAGACATATGATGTCATGCCAGAGGGCCCACTAGAGGATTATGTTCCATGAGAGGACCCATGGACATGACACTCAAAGGTCATTAGGAATAGTTGGTGTGAGTTTTATTAAACCATATAAAGTTCCATCATGTCTCTTCTCTCCAGTAGGCTGATGACTATAGGACAAGCAGTCACAGTGCTGGGCTCTAATATCACAGGGGATGATAGAATCCTGAAGTAATGGAAACCATAATAAACATCACTGAACCACCAGAAGCTAGGAGGTCACAATTACAATAATAAATGGCAAATTCAGAGGGAAAGAGAAGGGAGCTGGGTCTGGAGGAGTTTTCAGATACAGTTAACAGAGTCTGGTACCCTTAAAACAAAATTAAATGAATGGAGAATAAGGATGCTACTTAACATTCGTAGCCAGGAAACAAGAACAAAGGAGCAAAAGGCTGAGAGCAATCATCCCAATAAAATGTCATGAATTCCTTGTTCACTTCCTAGATTTGAAACAGTTTTTAGATTTGAAATATGTTGATTGAAGAGAATACCCAGGATAAAAGGAGCCTGCAACACCAGAGTAACTATATAAAGTACTGATGCTCCCCACACCCCCCGCCCAGGCCTTCTCAAAAGGGGTCTATGACTACTGGGTGACTCTATCCTCAAAAGAAAGGCAAATACCCAGACGGGCATATAATGGACTATGGGACAAAGCAACTGAGCTGACACCAGAAACTCAACTACCCTCGTGGCCTACTTGGCAGAGTGGAGACTTATAGGCACCAAACAATAAATGGATTTTTTGTTAAAGTCCATCTCAGTAGGCCCACTTGTTCTATGAACTTGCTCTATGACCATTTTCTCAGTCTCTGAGTATAAAACTAGGATGGATATTCTTGGCAATTTGAGTAGCCACTACATTGTTTCATTGACCTTTGGGTATAAGCTTGATAGTGGTAAAGGTCGAGTGAAAAACCTCTGAGATAAAATTAAAACTAAAATTACATTTCAGGAGAGTGGATTAAATTAGCACCACCATTAAAAACTTAAAGTATTCAGGATCAATGGCTCCTATTATGTGGCTGTTTAACTTGCCGTTCTGGCCTCTGTAGAAATAGAATGAACCTTGGATAATCACTGTAGCCCATGACAGAAACATTGACTGCAGCCACTGTGCCAGTTCTAGCATCATTGCTAGAAAGATTACTGAGGTACATGGTATACATAGGTGCAAGGCATACAGCCATTGAGTTGGTCACTGCATTGTTTTCTATTTCATGTACCAAAGAGAATCAGAAATATTTTTCATTAATATGGCATGGAAAATAATAGCCATTTACTCTTTTGCTTGAGGATTATGTCACCTATTTTGCCTTCTATGATAATATAGTCTGGAGAAATCTGTACAAACTGGATATCGCACAAAGCATCACACTGATCCATTATATTTATTGATACCATGTTGATATGATATGTCACACATGAGGTGATTAGTACACTGGAGAATTTGGTGAGATACATACCATCCAGTAGACACATGATAAATCTACAAAGTTTAGGAAGCATTCCAATTCGACCAGTTTTTAAGTACAATATTCAAGGGCATGCCAGATAGATATCTTTTTGATATAAAAACAAAATTAATAAATGCTGCATCCTTTACTACAAAGAAAACACTTCAAAAATAGCATGATAAGTATATGAAAGGGTGGCCACACTGGCAGAGATAAAGATTATATATAGACCCAGTGGTACGAACTCCAACTTACCAATACCGATATAACTGCTATGGTCTATGAATGTCCAAATTGTGAGCAACAGAGATGAATACCGAGCCCCCAATACAAAACTATTCAACTTGTAACTGGTCTAAATTGAGTGTCTTCCATCTTGGAAGGGCCAAATGTTTGTCTTCATAGGGATAAATATCTATTCTAAGTGAAGGTTTTCATTCTGGTTTTCAGAGCCTTAACAGGCAACCATTCAGGGTGCTTACAGAACACCTGATTCACAGGTGCAGGTGTAGCACCTAAGTAGGCTACTGACTTCACAGTGAAGGATGTGTGGGAGTCAGCCACAACCCATGAGCTATTCCACCCAGAAGCAGCCAGCCACATAGAACCTTGGATTACCTACTCAAGGCATAACTGAAGTGACAGTTTAAAGGCAATACCCTGAAAGGAAAAAGTTTCACTTTTCAAGATGTTGAGCATTCACTAAATCAAAGATCTTTATATGGTGTTTTGTCCTTAGTAGGAATAATATACCAGTCCAAGAACAAAGGGCTGAAAACCCAAGTAGCTTCTCTTACCATCCCTTCCTTTGAACCCATAGGAGAAATTTGTGAGAAAATTCCAACCCTCATAACTCTGAACTCAGCAAGATTGTAGTTTTGTCTCCGAAGAGGGGAAACTCCCTCTGGGGAATATAGCAAGGAGTTCACTTAAACTAGAAGCTATGGCAACTACCAGGATACTTTGGATTTCTGGCATCCAAAGACTAGCAGATAGATAACAAAGTTGCCATCTTTGTAGGAGCAATTTATCTTGAACATCAGGAGGTAGTGGGGCTGCTTTTTCACAATGAGTACAGAAGACTATATGTGGAGCTCATGTGATTGATTTAGGTGCCTCCTGGTGCTTACTTTTCCATACATCTATAAATAGACAAGTCCAGGATCTCCAGCCTGAGAGGGTGCGATTTGCCTCCAGCTTCCCAGGAATGTTGGTTTGGATTATATCACCAGATGACAATGGAGGATCAGAGGAATTTTGAATGCATAGTCATGGAGGAAGAAGATGAGTACCAGTTGCACCGCAATGTCAACTACAGTATTGAGATCTATAATTCTTCCTATTAAACTCCCTCTTTTAAATTTCCACTAAGAGGCATTTGTGGGAAAATGGAGGAGCTATTCTTCAAACTCACACAGAACAGGAAATTCTGCAGCATATGCTATAGATGATGATGTCCATAGAGATGCGCCAATCAGATCTACTACTTTGGAGAGTATGGTTGACTAATAGCTCCAGCTCCCATCCCTCTAATTTACCACTTTATTTATGCTGAGGACACACTTTCCCTCACATGGTCCTAGTCAGTGATAGAGCTTGGTGGAGGTAATGGTTCTGACCACTTCCAAAAGGACTCCTCCCATGGACAATTTGAGCATATATAACTTTTATTAGAATTTTTATACTAATTTTGGAAAATCTTTACCTTACCTTATTATTATTTACCTTACCTTATTTATTACTTAACCTTACCTTATTATTGTTTATTATTATTATTATTTACCTTACCTTATTCTTTTGTTTCCAACAAATCCTTAAATGTACTTCTACTTTTGTATTGTCCATCTTAGTTAATAAAATTATCTCAAGTTCAAGGTAGACTGTCAAATTCCTTTTTTATTTCTACCTGTCATTTTTTTCTTTCATCCAGGCTATCATAGAATTATCCCAAATCTATCACAAATATTTTATAAATTTTCTTCTTATCTATTCTTTTTGCACAACTGTATTCGAGGTCTTTCTCTTGTCTGGGCTATTACAAGATTGCCCCACTCTCACAATCTCTCATGTTAATCCTAGTGTCATCTGGCATAAAGGTAGAGGTGTGCACTTCACTCCCTTACTGAAACTGGAAAGAGAATGAAGGTCAAACTATTCTGCAAGGAGTACAAAAGGCATCTCGTATCTCCACTTACCTCTCCAGCTGCTTTTCCAAATGCGGCAGAGTAGAGTCTTTCAAATATCTGGGTCTTATGTTCACTTATCCATCTACATAGAGTGTTCTTTGACTTTCCCTTCATTTGACAAATGCCCAGATGTCTATCAAGAGCTAGATCTTATGTCACCATCTGCTTCGTGAAGACCAATCTTTCCAATCTTTCCTCCTCTTCTTAGTAACAGAACTTAATCATTTTCCTAAGATGTGAATCCTCCAAATTTAGGTACTGCCTTGTTCACTTTTATGTTTGAAGTAGCTAGTAAAGACTTGATTAAACATGTATTAATTTGCCACTTTGAATGCCATTTAATTTGTCTATTGCTTGAATGATCTTGCCAATCAGATTCCAATTTTGTGTGTATGTATGTAAAATTTTCTCACCAAGTAAGTCTTTGTATCTCTATAGTTTTGGACTTGTCGCCATTTCTGCCTTTCTATTTCACCACTAAAGAAACAAGCACACAAACAACTATAATAGGAATTAACAGAAGTTGGACACTCGAAAGGATGAATAATGTGTACTAAATAACCTTTGATATTAATTACCCTATAGATCTACACATAAGAAATTATTATTACTCACCTTATTGTATAGTAAAAGTTTAAAATTACTCTATCACCTTTGATGTGAAAAAATAAATCCAGTGCCATTAGACAAAAGGGATCACATTTTATGTAACAGTGTATTTCCAGTAGCTATTATAGAACTGTTTTCAATAGTGATATTTTTAATATCAGTATCACAAGAAATATTTTAAGTTACAACAGGCGCTATTATGATATTAAAAAATGAAAATGGGCAGAAAGTTCTAATGAGAGATGACAAATAATAAATATGTACAGTGGGGGTGGGGAAAAGAAGATAATGACAAATATTTGAGAGATAAGTTAGAGGAAAAATAGTCCACTACTCCACAATGGATCGGATGTATTGTCAATATAGACAGAAGCATAGAAAGGTAAATGTCACTGCCAAAGGACTCATTTTACTACTTATAAAAGAGTAGAATTTAAGACAAAACACTAATGGCCTCTCCAAAAAGATAAAAAATGAAATGAATAATAGTGCTTTCTATTAGAAAATGTGGTAAGGCATCCAAATTGGCAAAGAAGAAGTCAAACTCTCACTCTTTGCAGATGATATGATACTTTATGTGGAAAACTCAAAAGACTCCACTCCAAGACTGCTAGAACTCATACAGGAATTCAATTAAGTGTCAGGATATAAGATTAATGCACAGAAATCAGTTGCATTCCTATACACAAACAGCAAAACAGAAGAAAGAGAAATTAAGGAGTCAATTCCATTTACAATTGCACCCAAAACCGTAAGATACCTAGGAATAAACCTAACCAAAGAGGCAAAGAATCTGTATGCAGAAAACTACAAAGTGCTCATGAAAGAAATTGAGGAAGACACAAAGAAATGGAAAAACGTTCCATGCTCATGGATTAGAAGAACAAATATTGTGTAAATGTCTATGCTACCTAAAGCAATCTATACATTTAATGCAATCCTTATCAAAATACCATCAATTTATTTAAAGAAATGAAACAAATAATCCCAAAATTTATATGGAATCAGAAAAGACCATGAATAGTCAGAGGAATGCTGAAAAAGAAAACCAAAGTCGGCGGAATCACAGTTCCAGACTTCAAGCTCTATTACAAAGTGGTAATCATCAAGACAGTGTGGTACTGACCCAAAAACAGACACATAGATCAATGGAACAGAATAGAGAGCCCAGAAATGGAACCTCAACTCTATGGTCAACTAATCTTCAACAAAGCAGGAAAGAATATTCAATGGAAAAAAGACAGTCTCTTCAACAAATGGTGTTGGGAAAACTGGACAGCCATATGCAAAAGAATGAAACTGGACCATTTCCTTACACCACACACAAAAATAGACTCAAAATGGATCAAAGACCTCAATGTGAGACAAGAATCCATCAAAATCCTGGAGGAGAACACAGGCAACAACCTCTTCGACCTCAGCCACAGCAATTTCTTCCTACAAACATCTCCAAAGGCAAGGGAAGCAAGGGC
>CM052802.1:51827970-51900600 GCA_028533885.1 Nasua narica
ATATGAGAATTGCTACCCCAGCTTTCTTTTGAGGTCCATTGGCATGAAAGATGGTACTCCATCCTTTCACTTTCAGTCTGGATGCATCTTTTGGTTCCAAGTGTGTCTCTTGTAGACAGCATATGGACGGGTCCTGTCGTTTTCCTCCACCACC
Organism: Nasua narica; assembly: GCA_028533885.1. Lineage (NCBI taxonomy): Eukaryota > Metazoa > Chordata > Mammalia > Carnivora > Procyonidae > Nasua > Nasua narica. The sequence goes on from CM052802.1 coordinate 51,828,125, forward strand.
ATAATAAAATAGTTATGCTTTTGGAATTTTCGTGTAGGAGTAATTCCCAGGTTAGTTCTAAACTAAAAATGTCTCTCAATTTCATGAATTGTGTCAAATAATCTCCTGAGCTATAATTTCTGAGATTTTGTTAAATAACTACTTCACACCCACTACATTTTTTAGCCTTCATTTTTTTCTTCAAAATTTAGCCTGGAAATTTCAAAAATATATTTGTGCTAGTCAGGAATAGAGCTACAAGTAGAACAACAACAACAACAAAACTCATCTAAATTATTGGAATCATTGACCAGCATAACTCAAAAAAGCATGTAGGAAATTGGCCCAACATACTACCAAAATCAAGGTTTCTCTATTTTGTTTCCATTTCCCTTTGGCTTTATTTCCTGTCATTCAATTGAATTCTCCAACCACGCTAAAGATATTCTATATGACTGTGGAAACACTTTTTAGAATTCTGAGTTTACATTCTAAGGGCATTACGGAAAGGTTGCTTCTTATCATCCATGCTTTGAGATATGCTAGAAGATCTTTGATTCACTGACTTAGGTTGTACAACCACATTCATAAGCTAATTAGTAGGGCTACATATGTAAGTTTGGTTATATGAAAAAAGAATAGAAAAAGCAGACACAATTAGCAACAACTCTGGTAGTTATACTAAATACATTCTATAACGAAAACCTGCTCAACGTGTTTTGCAGTCTTTGATTTTAAGTATTACCTCCAGTTGACACTTATAATTAGAAAATGTGGTGTTTGAGTCTTTCATTTATGTATTATAAACAGAAAGGAAAAATAATCCCTTTCTTTTACGTGTTGGTACATTTAGTTCTACTGCTTAATGAAATAGCAGAGAAAAAGAAAAGATCACCTTATTCTTCCTTGTTTTTCCATAGTTTTTTTTTAAATTTTATTTATTTATTTGATACATATCAAATAAGAGGCAGACAGAGAGGCAAGCAGAGAGAGAGGGAAGCAGACTCCCCACTGAGCAGGGAGGCCGATGCGGGGCTCAATGCCAGGATCCTGAGATCATGACCTGAACTGAAAGCAGAGGCTTTAACCCACTGAGCCACCCAGGAACCCCCCTTGTTCTTCCATAGTGACTGAAGATAGTGTTGAACATGAATGGATATACATAGAAGGATGCTAAAGTCATCATGGCCCAGTATTCAAACAGGCCTGATTTTAAATGCGAGCTCCAACCCAAACTAAGTGTAATTAGAAAATAATAATGAAAGTATTTAGAGGTTATTTTATGCCAGGATTTGTTCTAAACACTTTTTATATATGAGACCAAAGGGTTAACTTGTCTAAGATGGATCCTCCATAGATTGGTTGGTCTCCTATAAATTTCCATGGAAATTAACTACTGCAGAGCTCGGAGAGAGCCAACGCTGGATGAGGCTGAAATGGAGGAGCATGATGCTGGCCTGGCGTGCGATACAGATGCAAACAGAAGGCTTGGAATCCAGCCCACTGACATACCATGATAGTCTCCAATCTGGTATTCCTCCAACCATAGAGGCTGAGCGGGACATCTGGACTGGAGCCAAGGTTCTGCCCTTCAGACTGTTGTTGAATCCCAGCTCCTTGTCAGGCCAGGAAGGGGTGGCCGATTTCTTATCCTTGCATTTTAGATAACCTCACAGGACAATGCATAAGTCCTCCCAGAGACTGGCAGCTGGTCCTGTTCTATTCTTGGGTTCCACCCCAGAATGTAATGGGAGACAGGGGATCCACATTTTTGCCACTGATCCGGCTTCATTATTTTTCCCAGTAATTTTTGTTCCACTAGCCCTAATGTGTGGGTTCTCTGACCATTTAATTGAACCTGTAGCTTGGTATCATATTAGTAGTTATTATTCCCATTTTTTTAATGGAAAAACAAAAATTGATTTATTTTACTTTTAAATTCCATACTACAACATTTTACTGAAAATGAAGTGATTTTTAATCTGTAAGTAAAAGACTCTTTAAATGATACTCAGGATATTTTACAAGTTTGGTTTTAGCATAGATTTGAATTCACAACAGGTCTTACACACAACAATTTCAATCAGTTGGGCATTCCAGAACACAATGCAGAGGCATAACAAGTATGTGATGACTTCGTAATAGTCCAAAGGGATAAATACCTTTTTAAAATATGGAAAGAAATTAGTCTTTCTACAATATTAACCCCTAAAATCTATTCTCCTTTATAAACAACCATATTATTGTCAGTTTCATATGCTTTTACTTTATAAAGAACTCCCAGAGGAAGAAATTTCTGGAGGTTTCCCCAGATACATATAGCCACATTTTCTGTCATGCTTACAATATCTGCAAAGTAGGGCACATCCAGATCTGGATTCTTAGGATTAAGGGGCTTCATACTTGCCTCCTCCATAAACTCTTTGAGGTTGGTCAAATTCATAACCATTCCCATAACAGGATCAATCCTTCATGCACCATCACCACAACTTTATAATTGTGTCCATGGCCATTTGGATTGTTGCATTTCCCAAAGAGTTTCAAGTTTTCTTCATTACACAGAGATTTGCTGTGGAGCGGGTGGGTCACGCTGAAGGAGACGAGGCGGGACACGCACACCCGGGGTCCACCGCCCTTGCCAGCGCCTGCCACGCTCATCGCCAGCCCTCCTCGTTGGTCTGGCAGCTCTTCCCATTTTCATAAAACTTTTCTACATGTTAACTCAACCCAGCATTATAGCTTCCGTCTGTGGCTTTACACAAACATTCACCTCTATCCAAAATATCCTTTCCCTTTGCTTAGTAAACGCCTATGGCTTAGAACCCATGTCCGATGTCATTTTCTCTTTATGCTTAACCTTATTTCCCTGACGGAAACAGATGGTGATAATCCCTGTACTTGGTAACAATTTTGTGGCGGCTACGTATTTCTAGAAAAGCATAATAAAAGTCAACGTTTGAAATGTTTGTCTAAAAGTTTTGACTCCCTCAGCAAGATGAGTTTTTCAAGGACAGGTGGTATTCATCTTTTTATCTCTATCTCTTAGCAACATGCCTGGACTGGAGTAGACCTATGACAAATTTGTTTAAACTGAAATCTACATTTAAAAAAAACCCTCAGACTCCAATGTTATGGAAATAACCAAAATATTTAGATAATAAAGTTCAAGGCTACATTTTGAATGCAAATGATGCCACCATCTGGCTCATCTCAAAGGAAAAGAACTACAAAAGTAATCTCTCAGTGTTCTGATTACAAAGTCAAAATGTATTTAATAACTGTTTGAGGAAATAAAACTTTACCTGTACCATTTTCTTAAAATATCACTCATAATTTCAAAATTGAACAGGGAAACTTGAATAACTCTCTGGTTAAATTTCCATGACAGTTGATGGAACACCTGCGCATACTGACCAAATGGTCTCATCTGGTCACAATACCTGACCCACTGGTCAAAAAGAGAACCTGCTTTTCCTGTCACTTGTATCATTTATTTAGTGATGCAGTTGTGTTTTATGCTTTTTTTTTTCAGAAATTGGTAGCTTAATGATAATGATTGAATTAAAAATATAATTTTTATCCAGTCATTCCATCCAACAAAACATCTCCCTTAAATATATGTTACAATCATTTCTGAAGTTAGTGGCTAATTTATACTATATAACATATCTTTTATTTTTCATGAAGATTTGTCTTTCCTCTATACCATACTGCCTGCTCTTACATCACTGATAATAATTTACAAAGATATTTAGACATTTCGGTTTCTAAATTTGGAATGTAGGTATGGGTTCAGGCAAATACTTGGAAGTTGTCTTTTACCACATAGTGATAATTATATAAGTAGACATTCGATGAAAATGCTTCCAGTGGGAAGAAAACCCAGAGCAGTTGCAGAAACAATAAAAGGAAGGCAGCTGCCCAGTATTCCTGAGGGGTACTTAAACCCAGGTAATACATTCACCAAGCATTTTAAGTATTCACATTTTCAACAGTGGAGAAATTGTTCTTAGACTGAAATTAAAATAAGCACAAGAAAACAAATAAGAGCAAATCTTCATAGAGAAAACTCATTTCTGCCTGATTAATTCTGCAATGAGCATAGAAATTCTCAAATTAATTTTTAAACTAAATGTCACATGGTAGATTTTAAACTGAAAAAGTGATCAGCCTTATTACCTAAATCACAGACATCTCTATTCTTCCAAAATATTATCTAAATTGAAATTTTTCTAAAGGAATCAAAAGAGAAAGCTAAACTATTGAAAAATTGGAAGTTTTTAATAGATTTTCTTAAAAACAAGAAAGGTGGACAAGGAAGCTAGTAGTCTCCTTTTGTGTACTTTTCTTTATTAGAAAATAAACATGCCAATCCCACTAAACATTTGTTAAGCATGAGTTAAAAGAAAGGATCCAATTGAAACCGAACTCACACAAATCAAATATTTTATTCAGTTTCAAACTTTATTAATAATTTCAAGTAAATAAGTAAATAAGCTTTTAAGAGGCATGGTGATGTGGGAAGAGGTCCAGTATTTGCAGTGTGTTTTTCTACCCACATTGGATGTATCCTCCTTCCCAACTTAAAAGTAGGTCTCAAGTTGGGGAAGTGTGTAATCTCCTAGATAACAGAGTCAGGATCAAGTTCAGTTATAAAGATCCCCTTTTTTTTCATTCAGATGGATATAGCTTATGTGACATTTTTCAGGGAGCTATGCTTTATTCATCTGTAGATTCCAGGTTTGTTTATCATAAGCAGTCTTAGATAATGGGCACCCAGCATTCAATATACTTAAGGGAGCTTATATTTTACGATCATGGAGACCCTTTTTGATGGCATATATCCTTGATTTGTTTGCCAGAAGTTCAGTTTTTACTATGTTCATAAAGAAATTACACCAAGATGAACTGCAATCTTTCCATCCGAGTGAGCCCACCAGCCTCAGGAATGGGAGCAAAATGGATCGCAAGTTGCTCCTTAACCTCTTTCTTCCCAGCATATATTTAGCAAATGCAGTTTGAAGTAAGAGCAAACCATTAACTTTCTCTGGTCACTCACCTGAACTGGACACTGGATGAGCCCAGAGCAAGAGACTTATCAGTAGGAATTTTCAGGTACAAGCAAGGAGCATTGAATCACTAGACAGTGAGGCTAAACTACTAACTTTAAGGAACTGATATTGCAAATATGGTAAGGTACAAAGTATCTTTCACTGTGAACTCTTCAAAGATTTAGCACAAAAGAAGAGCATGGTAAATATTTCTTGAATTGGATTTTTTAAGCGGAGACATCCGTAAGTTTTGAAACAAAAAACTTCAGTTTAGAGATTCAGATTAGCTTTTATATACTCTAATGTAAACCTCTAAAAAGTTTTTAATCACTTTCACATAGCTAAGATAAATTTGACACATTTCAGCATTATCAAATTTTGTCTTTTAGTATATAAAAATATACAAATTCTCCTTGGGTAGCACATAAAAATAAATAAAGCTAGCGGGAAAAATAATGCTGTTTTCAAGCTTTCAGAAGTATGTTACAAAAAGTAATAGTGGTAGTAAACTGTATACACTATGATAAAAATAAATACCCTTGACAGAAGTGTTTAGTTGATTCCTACTATCTTTTATTAAATAGCGTACGTATTAGCCACAATCAGTCATACTTTATACTATTGGTTTAATTTATTAAAAAAAAGTTACTGTGGTCATATTTGTTAATAGTTTAAACAAATACATTACAACTTTCCTAAAAATATGCATTGTTTATTTCCTAGTTTGGCTATTGCTTTCTAGAAACAAAAACAACAAAAATACTCATCAATCCAACTATCTATTTTAAAAAATGAATTTCTAAAAGTTCGTTGTCTTCTAAAACTAAATTGTTAGCTAAAACTATAAAAAAATAAAATGAGTATTATGAGTTAGAGAATTAGGTATTTCAAATTAAATTTGAAGTAGTTTAATAGAAAATATTCCCACCAGCTTATAAGCTAAATAAATAAATTAAAATAAATAAATAAATTAAAATAAGTACATATATGCATAATGATGACTAATAAAAATTTCTACTTTACTTTTGTCTATATTAAATTTATTTAAGTATCTGTACCTTGCTTGTAACCACAGTTGTCACAATTTGTGATAACTTAAGATTGAGTAAATCTTTTTGGAAATAATTAACCACACAAATTTGTGTAGGAAAATGTCTTAAGTGATGAAATTTTCACCATTATTTCATATTTGTTCACCTTTTGATTTGAGGTGATTTCCAGGCAAACCCAGGTGAGACTATAAAACAGTAGACTGTAGGCTGCTTCTATAATTATTAGTTTTGACACCAATTTGAGAATTTATATTTTTCTTTAAGATAATATATTGTGAAAACTTTTTTTTTTAAGATTTTATTTATTTGAGAGAGAGAGTGAATGAGAGAGAATCTTTTCTTTTTTAATTGAGGTATAATTAATGCTGAAACCTTATAAACATTCAGAGTTGACTTTGTTTTAACCAATTTAGCAGGAATATTAGAATGTCAGATTGCTGAGGTTTATCTGCAACAAGAAATTATGACCTTCTTCATCTTAATGTTGATTATTTTATATTTTTACTTGCATTTAGATCTTTGTAGATATGCTAATCTCAAATAATACACTTGTCTGTTTAACAATTGCTCTTTTTTTTAAGATTTTATCTATTTATTTGACACAGAGATAGAGATCACAAGTAGGCAGAGAGGCAGGCAGAAAGAGGGGGAAGCAGGCTCCCCGCTGAGCAGAGAGATGCGGGGCTAGATCCCAGGACCCTGAGATTATGACCTGAGCAGAAGGCAGAGGCTTTAACCCACTGAAGCCACTCAGGTGCCCCAATAATTGCTCTCTGTCATCTTAGTTGATATGGACTAGGGAAGAAGAGTATTTATTCATATACATTACTACTTATATTTAAAAATAGTATAAAAAGTTATGAATTAAGAATTATCAGATCATTGTACAATTTTTCTCCAATTTTCTATACTGTGTTGAAAATAATTATAAAAATTACTCGAATGATGATCATGTTAACTTATGTGGTATGTACGTATTCTACATGTATTTTTACTGTGTCTTGATATTAGAAGACCAAAGAAACCTTTAACTTGGAATTAATTGACTCAGAGAAATTTTTTGGTCTATTCTTTAATATCACAGAATGATTTTGTGATAGAAAGACCTGATGATCCATGAATCCAAGTGCATTCTAATTTACATTTGGAAAGTTCTAGCAGTCTTCTTTTGTTTTCTTTATTTGCTTCGCTTTGAAACTATATTATTAAGAGTTCAGAGAAGAAGTAATCTAAAAGGGAACAAAAATTATATTCATTTTTAATATGTATATATTGAAAAAGACAATATATTTTGAAATAAACCACAATACATGCTAAGTTGTTTAAGGCTAGTTCTAATATACACTGAACTATAAAAATGGGTCAAGAACAATGGTTCTTTTATTTTTGAGGGTGTGTTTTTCTGGACTTTCAAATTATCTGATATTTTATTAAGTATGCTTCAAAATGAGGTGGGTGATGAAGTTTATACATACTGATTGGCCATAATGACCACTTAAAACATTTATCAAGATATTCAAAGAAATCCTGCCTGTTTGCTCACCACTGTTTGGAAAGTATTGCCATAAAGAATACCAGAGAGGCTGGCATGGAGGCATGTGCAGTAAATGACCACTTACATCATCTGTTTTCAGACATTCTTATGAATTAAAAAGAAATAATAATTCTGGAAACTTAGTAACTGGAGATTTGTTTCTTAAGCCTAGGGTTTTCATACCTAGATTAAGAAGAAAGATACCTTAGTCAAATCACACTTGAAAATTTTTTTTTTTCATTTTAAGAGTATGATTAAGTTTCTGTGGAAGAAACTAGAAAGATAGAAAATGAAGTTTGCTAGGTGGGGGCCTTAATAATTGCACTTAGGCTCTGGCCTTTGTCTAAATGTTAACATGTAAGTTTGAAAATGTGGAATATTGTTTTATCATGAAGGAATTGGCCCTCAGGCTGTGAAAGATTATATAGTTTGCTTATAATTCCTCCTCCCTTTTTTACCATTAATTAGTATGATTCACTGTGATTGTAACAAAGTCTCACCTCATTGCTGTGGGTGAGTCTGTAAGATTTGCTTTAGCCAATAGAATGTGGGTAGAAGAGACAAAACAGTAACAAACTGAGCATTTAATAAGCATCACCTGTTACCACATGCCTGTATAATGGTCCGCCATTTCTGTAAGAATGCTCGCGCTGGGAAGTCTTCGATCCAAGGAGAACAAAGACATACTTTAGCTTACACTTGAACCTATACACCACCCCTGCTGCCTACCAGCTCCACAGTAAGAAAATATTAATTTTTTTCATCATAAGCAAATGTGACTTTGGGGTTATTTGTTATTAGCTGACTTTCAATCAGTTTCTCTTTTAAAGCAATTAGCTAGCCATGATAACATATGCTATCTATACTTAAACATGGCTATATTTAAAAACAATGAGTTGATTTTTTTTTTATCTGTAAGGGAGAGCTGAGTGGTGGTCCATGCATTGCTCTGCTTGCTGTTTTTGCTTTCAGACACTGAGAATTCCCACATCTATGTTTGCACTGTCCCAGTCACACCCTTTATAATATTTTACATAACGTGTGTATACTTTTTCCCATCTTTGCACCTGGAAAACATTTTATTTAGTTATTTGCTATAAACTCTAACTTGACATACAGGGCTCCTCACAGAATGATTCCAACCTATGATTCTGAGTTCATCTTTGTTTTTTCCGATCTATGTAATGTAAGTCAGTCAGTTAAGAATGCCCTAATGTTTCCAAAATTTCAGGCAATTGTGCCTTTATTTATATGATTTTCTCTACCTAGGAATCATTCCATCTTCTAGCTTTTGTATTCTCCATGCTTAATTCTTGCCCCAGGACCAAGATGAAGATCTCAAAATGAACTATTTTTAACAGTATCTAACTGAAAAATAAAATAAAAAAAATAAAACCAACACAGAGAATAGTATATACAAAAAAGAGAATGGAAATTATTTTCCTCTTGTTTTCTTTTGTAAATAAAATATCAAAGAAAATGAAAGGTGATTAAAAGAAAGATATAGAAAGTATGAAAAGATACTGAGAAATCCTGGCTTATGAGAAAAAAGATGCAAAGAAAAAGATATCAAAGCAGATTATCTTCAAAACTCTACCAATGGAGCAGGAAATGGAGAAAAAAGAATGTCACCTCTGTGTGCAGTCTTGCCCAAAGCAAGGAAAGAAAACAATAACCCATTTTTGAGACTTTATTTTAAAGAACAAAAAGATAACATATAAGCTATTCTAGAAAAAATACTTCTTTGAATTTTCTTTTAGAAAATTTTTCTTGGAAAAAAAAAGAAAATTTTTCTTGGTACATTTATGTACTTTTCTTTGTATTAATGGTTATACTTAGAACAAACCAATTTTAATATCTGTTAAGGACTGAGAATATAGAAAAATTAGCTCAGCAAAATCTGTCAAGAGTGATATGTTTTTTAAATCTTGCACATTTGTTGTGGTTATGACAGTAATAACAGACTAGTACAATTTTCCACATAATGAAAATTCAGGATTTGTTATATAATGTACTTTATGAAAATATGTGAATGTAAAAGCATGAATGGCTTTTTTCAGGGGTGGTGCAAGATATACTTGCCTCTGCAGAATCTAAATATTACTAATTATTATCATTATCAATCTAAATAATACTAATTATTATCGCATTATCATTGCTTATACTAGAGCAAATATTTTTTAAGTTTCCCTTTCTTAAGTCTTATATCTATCCAGAGCACTTTTTAAATTTATAAATTAAATATGTGCCAAGAAATTATAACCTCTTTTTCAAAGTGCATTTTAATCTTATGTTAAATTGCAATGAAGTGAACAATTTAAAAAATTCTAACATTTTTATTTCTGGTAAACTGAAGAAACATAATATTCTGTACAAAAGGGCAAGGCAGTTTTATGCCATGGTTAAAGTGATTACAGTGCTCCATTACAGGGGAGCTCAAAGAAAGGTGAAGGTTGACCCTAAGAAAATTGGACAGGATTGTATAGAAGAACATATCTCTTTCTGATATTTTATAGGCTAAAAGCTTCAAAAAAACAAAAGATATTTCTATTTAAAATTTTTAACCAGGAAAACCCCAAATATGTTAGAATTTAAGGGAAATAGTTTGGAAATACAATTTTCAAAAGCTGATGTATTTTAGAAAATGATCACATTTCTTAACTAAGTAACCTTAACAGAATACATAATAAGAGAGATAAAAATCAGTCTAAGCATGTTTACATTAAGTCTGTGAGGTAAATTAAAATTGCCAACAATTTTGAGATCTTGCTACATGTCCTAGGAACTACACTAAGAATATTATAGGATAGCATCATTTGATCATTGTAATGATTCCATGAAATGTACTATAATTATTTTTCAGAAGAAAATGAAGTTTAGGTCGTCATTTACCTAAAATTGCAAAGTGATGGACCTGGAACTTAAACCTACATTTTATTCAGGTTGACATACTTAGCTATTATACTTTACCATTTATTCATTTCCACTGTATTCACTTATTCTATTAAGATGAACTAAAAAAATAGTTACTGAATCACTTCTATGTTCTAGGCACAATTCTAGTTAACAGGACAGTAATAAGCAGAAAAAAAGAAAAAAAAAAAAACCTGCCTTCCCCCTTGAAACAGGTCAGAAAAACCTAAGGAGAAGCTAGTGGGGAATGAGAAGAGGGCTTATAGGGTTGAGATATTAGTAGTTTTAAAGAGTTGGCTAGTGAAGCTCTAACTAAAAGAGAGAGAGCTCAATAAAGCCTCAATATGGTGTGGAAAGAGGCCTTGTTAATATTTTGAGGGAGAGAATTCCAGGCAGGAGGGAAGAGTGTGTAAAAAGCTTTGAGGCAGGAGCATGCCTGCTGTGTTCAAGGAACTGCAGAGTATAGTATGGTTGGAGCAGAGGAAACAAGAGGCAACAGGAGATATGTTCAGAGAGATAATGAAGGGCCGACCATACATATCCCTGTAGTTGGTGGTGGTCCGTCTAATGTTTCACTCAGAATGATTTGTGGAATATTGAGAGCTTTAAGCAGAAGATACCATGAACTGGCTTATGTTTATTAGGATGACTGTGATGGAAGTGTTGAGAATAAAATGAAGGGGAGCATATACACAGTTTGCTATTTTAGTCTAAAGTAGTATTAATTTTTAATGAAATGCACAATAAAAATGAAAGTGGAATGTAGACTACATATTAGGACAAGAATAGAGTAAAAGCTGTAGTGTCCAGAATCTGGGTAGACATTTTACCAAAGAAGACATACAGATAGTCAACAGGTACACGAAAAGATGCTCAACATCATGAATCATCAGGGAAATACAAATGAAAACCACAATGAGATATCACCTCATACCTGTTAGAATGGCTATTATCAGAAAAACAATAAATAACAGCTGTTGGCAGGGATGTGGAGAAAGGGAACCCTTCTGCACTATTGGGGGGAATATAAATTGGTACAGCCATTATGGAAGAGACTATGGAGATACCTTAAAAAATTATACATGGAAGTATCATATGATCCATCATTTCCTCTTCTGGGTATTTATCTGAAGAAAACAAAAGCAGTAACTTGAAAAGTTATATACACCCCCATGTTCATTGCAGCATTATTGACAATAGCCAAGATTTGGAAGCAACCTAAGTGTCTTCTGAGGGATGAATGGAAAGATATGGTGTGTACACACACATACACACACACACACACACACACACACACACACACACACACAGTGGAATACTATTCAGCCATAAAAAATGAAACATTGCCATTTACAACACCATAGATAGATTTTGAGGGCATCATGCTAAGTGAAATAAGTTGGAGAAAGGCAAATATTCTAAGAGCTCATTTATATGTGGAATTAAAAAACATCAACAAAACAAAAACAAGCTCATAGATACAGAGAAAATGGTGGTTGCCAGAGGTGGTGGTGTGGGGGGAGTGGGCAAAATGGTGAAGGTGGTCAAAAGGTACAAACCTCCAGTTATAAAATAAATAAGTCATGGATGTAATGTACAGCATGGTAACTATAATTAGTAATACTGGATTGCATATTTGAAAGTGGTTAAGACTGTAAATTTTACAAGACTTCATCACTAGGAAAAAATTTTTGTAACTATGTATGATGACAAATGCTAACTAGATTTAGTGTGGTGATTATTTTGCAATATATACAAATATCTAATCATAAAAAAAGAAGCTGTGGAGTCCAGCAAACTGTGGTCCTTAGAAAAATATATCATATTCCTTATTAAAAGTTAGAGACACTAAAGCAAAAGTTATTAATACCTCTTGCCAATTGTTATTGAAATGATTGAAAAAATATAAGATCCACAACAAATTAAGTTCAAGTAAAGCACTTAGGAAATTACTGAAATAGTGAAGGGGATAGAGAGCAGCTATTTGCACTAGGGTGGTGGACATGAAGAAAACTGGAAAGATTTTAAAAATACTTGGAGCATAAGGATCAACAAAATATAGTGATGGACTACATATGAAGCATCAAAGTGGAGAGGCAAGTGTGAAGAATGTACTTGTCCTCTAATTTTCTGTTTGTGAAATAAAAATGAAATTCAAAAAGAGAAAACAGGTGCCTTCCACTATCCACTCCTTGTTACTGGGACACGGGGGAAAGTACAATAAATAGGAGGGGACAGAACAAACATGGTTCTAAACCTAGGCAGGAGTGTTGGTTTTAAAATGTACAAAAGTGGGGCATACGGTGGTTCAGTGGGTTAAGTGCCTGGTTCCTCGTTTCGACTCAGGTCATGATCTCATGGGTCATGAGATTGAGCACCCGTGTCAGGCTCCATGCTCGGTGGGGAATCTGCTTGAAGATTCTCTCTCTCTCCACCACCCACTTGCTCTCTCTCTCTCTCTCTCCAAATAAAAAAATCTTTAAAAAAATAATGTCAAAAGAAATGTCAAGTTGTCAGATCTTCATTCATAAGAAGGGTATTGAATGGATGCAATAATTTATGATTGATTTGACTATGGGGATAAAGCCACTGCTATGAATAAAATCACCAGAGGACAAAATACAAAACAAAAGAACCTGATGCAAGGAGGTATATTCCAATATTTACTAAAAAAGTAGAGCTAAGACTAGAGTGGAGACATACATAGAGAAGCAACTTGTAATGCATTTTCTATGGGAAGCAGTGTGCCATTCAGGGAAGCATGGGATGTCCTTTGGGGTGGAATCACAGTCATCTTCCCTAATTTTGAACACATCTGCCTGGAGGCATGGGTAGACCACAGGCCAGACAGGGAACACAACTGGAATTGCTCCACCTGCAGAGCATCAAAAGCATTCAAGAGCCACTGGATAGAGAAGAACTAAGATTGTGCTATGACTGACAGAGTGGTCGGGGTTTTCCCTGATGCACCAGAGAGGAGATTGGACTTAGCTAGGAAACAGATACAGGGTAGCTGGCAAGAAAGCCAGGTCAATCATAAAGCTAAATGCAGAAGCCTTGCTCCCAGGACAACCCCTCAGTCACACACCAAATAAACAATCCAGAAATGAAATTCCTCTGCTGGAACTGCCCAGAGCCATGGTTCCCTTGCTATTAGAGTCATTCTGTTAAATTGCTGTACAGGAAATGTAAATTTATATCCACAAGCCCTCCAGCCTAAGATCTGAGGAGAGAACTAAAATAGCAACTAGGTAAACAGTGAGGAAATTTCAATAAGAACACACCATTACAAATTATTGATATAGGCAAGATGGGATATATACACAAGTTCAAGAGAAAATAAACAGAAATTGAGGAAGGGAAAAGGGAAGGAAGAATGGATACTCAGTTTAGTCAATACAAGAGTCTATAAATTAGAAGGAAGTAAAATAAATCTGTGAGCTTTTGTGCAGAATAGTTACCTAAATGCCAGTAATTTTCCCTATCCCTGTGCTCCTACCTATGCTTGTTATAAAACTTTGAGAGCCCTCGCTGTCTGACTCTGCTCAGTCCTGGGATTTGCTCTACACTGGGACATCAGCAAAATATTAAGCACTTGAGAAGTGATTGTGCTTTGGGGCTTATCCTCTCCTGGAGCCCTGCTACACTATAAGAAGTGTGGGCTAGCCTGCTGGATAAGAGAGACAAGAAATTCCAGACACATGCCCTACTGCCAAGTGGTTGCAAGTCACTTGGGTAAGGCCATCTAGGACCAGCCAGGTGAACGGCACAAGCCTAGATGAACTGAGCATGGCTCAGGACAAGAGAAACGCCAGCACTACTGTGAGCTAAATAACTCCTTGTTGTTTTAGGCTACTAAGTTTTGAAGTGATTTATGTGAAATAAAAACTAATTGATGCAGATATTTACCTTCCAACCAAATTCTCTAATAAAGTTTCAAAAAGAATACAATCATCTAACTCTGATTATGTGTCTACCTATGATCATGTGCCAGTTGATACAGATCTGAGCCAAATGAGATAAAATTAGGGAGTCATGGCTTATCAAGAAGGATAGGTATTTTCTAAACCATTGACAGTAAACTATAGTTTTTAAACAAGTTGAAAACTTAAATAACTCTTGCAAACAAAAGCATCTATCAATGAGAACATGAAAACAGTAATATAGTAATAAGGATCTGAAATCCCATATTATGTCAATAAAAAACAGACTGTGGGCTGTGACCAAGGAAAGAGAATAAGGAGTATGATTAGTATTTTGATTTATGCAGTAGACACTTGAGATATCTTTTTGTTTTAATATTATTAATTAAAAAATAGGATCAACTATGTATATATATTAAGTGCCGTTACTAGAAGTCTTAAAAACAGGGGCACCTGGGTGGCTCAGTGGGTTAAAGCCTCTGCCTTCAGCTCAGGTCATGATCCCAGGGTCCTGGGATGGAGCCCCGCATCAGGCTCTCTGCTCAGCGGGAAACCTGCTTCCCCCCTCTCTCTCTACCTGCCTCTCTGCCTACTTGTGATCTCTCTCTCTCTCTGTCAGATAAATAAATAAAAGCTTTAAAAAATATATAGGATGAAAAGGGATGCCTGACTGGCTCAGTCAGTTAAGCATCTGCCTTCATCTCAGATCATGATCCTGGAGTCCCCGAGATCTGCCCTCCCCCTGGGGCTTCCTGCTCAATGAGGAGTCTGTTTCTTTCTCTCCCTCTGCTCCTCCCTCTGCTCATGATAGCTCTCTCTTGCTCAGTCTGTCTCTAATAAATAAATAAAATCTTAAAAAAAATAGAATGAAAACTTAAAGCATGTAGAATATATGTAAGCTGTATTTTAAAACCAGTGTATAAATTACATGATAACAAATATAAGATAAAACACAACCATGTTTACAAAATGGAATAAAATCAACAGTGAAAGACAAAGCCTCACAAAGTAGTTTTAAAAATCCACATATTGGGGGCGCCTGGGTTGCTCAGTGGGTTAAAGCCTCTGCCTTCGGCTCAGGTCATGATCTCAAGGTCCTAGGATCCAGCCCGGAATCGGGCTCTCTGCTCAGCAGGGAGCATGCTTCCCCCTCTCTCTCTGCCTGCTTCTCTGCCTACTTGTGATCTTGCTGTCTGTCAAATAAATAAGTAAAATCTTTAAAAAAAAAATCCACATATTGGGGCACCTGGGTGGCTCAGTCGGTTAGGTGTCTGACTCTTGAATTTGTGTCAGGTCTTCATCTCAGGGTCATGATGTCAAGCCCTGACTCGGGCTCTGCCTTGGGCATGAAGTCTGCTTAAGATTTTCTCTCTCTACTCCCCACCCTCCTCCCCCATTCCCACTTGTGCTTTGTCTCTCTCTCTCTCTCTCAAAAAAAAAAGTAATAATAACAATAATAAATAACTAATAGAAAATAAAAATCCAAATATTATTATTTACCAGGGACCCACTTAAAACAAATTAAGTGATAAAGATTAAATATAAAATAATAGAAAATATATACTGGACACATGCAACTAAAACTAAGCTGGTAATGCAATATCTTTGCAAAAAAATAAAATTAAAAAAAATTCATTAAAAGTTACAGTTGTTTGATTTTTATAGAGGGTATAATCTACAGTGCAGATATAACACCATCAACCTTCACAAGCTGAACAAAGAATTGGCAGAATAAAGGCAAAACAGCTGAAAAATAATAACCTTGGAAATGTAATAAGAAATTAACATAAATTCTATGGTATAAGATTTCATCACACCTCTCCTTCCCTCTGGATAAATGAATTAATAAATAACTAAATAAGAAGTCACCAAATCTGAATTATTCAAATAAAAAACTAGTGTTATATCAAATTCTGAATCCTGCAAAAGAGAATATGACTGCCTTTTAAATATCCTTGAGCAATTTACAGAAATAATATCCACTTCAGGCTGCTAAAGTAAAGCATTTCAAGTAGCAGAAAGTACATAGTTTTTTTCACAATTAGAATGTATGAACATTAAAATGATTATTAAACATATCAACAGAAAGAACCCAGTCACCTGAAAATATTTGAACTCCTTTAAATAATATTTCTTACCAAACCTCCCATAAAACTGTGATTGAACAATACTCAAAAAAATAAAAAAATAAGGACATGTCAAAATTTCTGGAATGAATCCAAAGCTATTTTCAAACAAAACTGAACAGATTAAAATACTTTCATCTTTAACTTTAAAAGAACACACAAAGTTAGCAGTCAATGCAATAGTTATGACAACAAATATGTCAAATAATATTTAATAAACATAAAAACACAGACCCAAAAAGGACAAATGTCTCTTAAACTATAGACAGTGAGTGAAAAGAATGAGAAAGTAAAAAAGGCTCTTCCTTCTCTCAAGACTCCTTCATCATAACATTCCCAGGATTGTCTCCTTTACCTGCTGAATTTCCTAAGAGTGCTTCATTGGAACAAAGATTTCAAAGACTAAAAAATGTAAAATGTTTAGAAAAGACTGTTTTAGAGCAACGCTACTTATGGATTTTGATGTAATTGCTTTGTTTTTAAATTTTATTTTATTTAAATTCAATGACTTAACAACAGTGTATTATTAGTTTCAGAGGTAGGATTCAGGGATTCATCGGTCGCATATAACACCCAGTGATTATTGTTATAATTGTTTTGAATAGATGTCAATCAAATACAAAAATAACATATCAGCTATAGATACGGTAACTGTACTATGATAGCTTAATATTATAAAAATCTAAAAATAAAATGTGAATCATGTATTAGTCAAAGTCCAAGAAACAAAAAAATTTTAATGATTATAAAAATGAATTTAATAAAATTCATCATGTATATTGATTTAAAAAAGAACTTTAGGTTGAACAAGATACAGATAATTTTAAAATTAGAAATAAGACTAAGCTTTTGTATCACCACTATTACTTAAAATATTTCTAGTAGTTCTCATTAATACAAATGGAGGAGGAAAATGACAATCAATCTAAGTGTTAAAAAGAAGGAAATAAAATTATCACTATGTAGATTTTAACAGTATCTCTTGAGCAAACCCAAGAATATCAACTGTAAAATGAAGGAACCAATTATGAGTTAAGTCCTATGGACAGCTGTACAATGGATTTAAAATAGCTCATACCTATAGCTCCAACATAAAAATTATAAAGAGTTTTAAAACACTCACAGGAAAATTTAGGTCATATACAATAGCACTACAGTTGCTATGAATACATTCAAAAAGATATATTAGAGCCTATAGAGAAATGACAAAATTTTATGAGAGTTAATAGAAGAATTCTTAAATAAACATCAGAAGTTCAAGGCACCAGTTCAAAGTAATCTTTTCAGCTCTTTCTTTGTGAAGGTAATCTAAGAACGACGGACACGTTTACTCCAGCTTTGGGAACCTCCACACGTTAAAGGGACTCAGTGATATGTATGGAATATCCTAAGCTTTACATGGATTTGAACACTATGTGTTTTCTGAGAATAGACTTATAGGTTTATTTCTCTTTGCCCTTTGAGAACTGGGTCTTCATGCAGTTCTCAATGAACATTAAGCAATTTAACAAATCTAATTACACAGAATGTTCTCCCTAGTGAAATGACTAAATGAATCTCTCCACATTGACGATCATAAACTCAAATGCCTAGCCCCACCAGGAAATAGCCTCGTTGCGTGAAAGGACCAGGCTGGAGTAATGTTGAGCAGGATAGCACATTCTTTCTCAAGGAGGGCAGCTGCCACTGAGCTTTGGGTCATGATTGCCTCAGGTGGATATGGTTCTTTCATTTTTTACATAAAATCTCCCTATGCTTAATAATTATTAGAAAATTGTTCGACTTTGTTCAAACGGCATGCAGGTCGAATGCACAACATTTGGCATGAGAATTATTAGTTGTAATCTCAGTTCTACCCATGCAGATATCATTAAAAACTTAGGTATCTTTTATAAAGTTACAAAGTGATAGAACTTAGGATGTGGGTTCTAAAATCTCTAGGACACAAAATAAGCATGAAAACATACAACATGTAATAAAACAAGCAATAAATATGTCAACAGAATGAGGAAGAAGCAGAGCTTCCAGAAAAAGGTGCTGAAGTGAATATGAGAGTCATGCTGAGGTCTCATCTTAATTGAATCAAACTGCAGACACTGCTGTGATTTACACACATTCCAGGGTGGGAAGGAGAAAGGGAACATCCCAGATTCATAGTATCCTCTGGCAATGGCCTGCTTTTTAGGATGTCTTTTTCTTAAAACTACGGGAACAAAGTTCACCAACTTTGGGTGTCCACGTGCCTGAAGCAAGCCTTAAAAAATAGCACTCTCACTCTATCCTTTTGCTGGAGAAAAATCAGAAAGCTGTCCAGTTAGAAGACCTAGAGAGAGAAGGATGCCCTAATGATATAAAAGACATAGCACATTTATTATCCTAATGCTGTAAGGGATAAAATACATTTATTAAATACTACTATATCCCAGATGCTTTATCTACATTCACTCTGTTTATTCACAGCAACAATCAATACAGTGTTATTACTCATGCTTTTTTGTAAAACAATTGATGCTGAAAGAGGGTAGTTAACTCACCAAAGGACAATCAGCTAGAAAAAAATGTAGAAACTGTAGATTTCAGAAAGAACCTTAGCTACGTCTAGCTCCTTGAACACAACAATACAGTCAAAGCTCCTTCAATACAATCAAAGGAAAGGGGAAAACATTCCTGGCCAAGTTACATTGTCCACAAGAAGTATGGAAGAAAAGAGAGGCATAATTAAATTCTACTCTATTATTGACTTTCTCACTGTCAATCTTATTGTCTGTCTTGTTAGTGAAGATGAACGTAAGTTTGTTATAAAGGGTCATCCAGGAATTTTAGATTAAGTCCCTTTATCCCCCTGTAAGCCATGATCAGCAGGGAGTCTACTAGAGATTTTCTCTCCCTCTTCCTCTGCCCTTCCCCTTCTCTAAAAAATGAATAAATAAATCTTTAACAAATAATAAAATAATATATAAAATGTATAGCCCACTATTCAAAAAAACAAAAAATACAAATACTAAGAAATGCATACAAGAAAAATTCTGCATTCCTAACTATAGAATCTATTCTTTTTCCAAAAGTAACCATGTTTAATAGGTTTTTATGATCTCCTACAAATGATATATATATAATGTATGTGTATATAGATATATGTTTATATATGTAAATATATATGTGTAGATATGTATATATATGCATTATGTGTTTATGTATGTATATATGTACTTGAAAATATAAATTCAGTGAGTACTAAAGTAATTATCAAAGAAGACAAACTCTCATGAACTTTAAGCTTATTATTTCACATATAAGCATTGCATCAATTAAATTTTATTATGACTTCAAATATATCTATATAAAAATAAGATTAAAAGTGTATCCGCAAGGTGCTTAGCAAAAAAAAAAAAAAATGGAAACCTCCTGTCTCAGTAAAAATAACATAATTGAAAAATTTCTGAACTACCCTTGCTTTCTTATAGAGAAGAAAATATTTATATACATTGTATACATTATATACAAAATAATTATATACATTGATGCCAAAGAGTTTTCAATAAAAATAAAAATCAAGAAGTAAAATACAAGTCAGTATTCAACATGTTCTTCCAGCATTTTTAATTCTTAATATAATTTCATCTGCTTAGCATACTCATTTTGGTTTTGCTTCATCTTTCTGCAATTTTGTATCCTCCTTAAGAGAGCTTTCATGAAATAATAGCAGATACTATGTCATAGAGTACAGAAAAAGGCTTTTCTAAGATACAGAATATTAACACATATGAAGAAAAAAATGCTTCTATTGAATATTAGTGTGTGGGTACCTGGGTGGCTCAGTCAATTAAGTAGCCAGCTCTTAATTTCAGCTCAGGTCTTGATCTCAGGATCCTGGGATTAAGCTCCGTATAGGGCTATGTGCTCAGCAGAGGCGTCTGCCTGAGATTCTCTCTCTCTCTCTTTGCCTCTCCCCCCTCATGCTCTCTCTCTCTCTCTTTTGAAGGAAGGAAGGAAGGAAAGAAGGAAGGAAGGAAGGAAGGAAGGAAGGAAGGAAGGAAGGAAGGAAGGAAGGAAGGAAGGAAGAAGGAAGGAAGGAAGGATTAGTGTGTGATTATACTGAAAGTTGCGCTAGAGATTTATTTTTAAAAATGAGCTACTAACTTTTATTCCGAAGCTTTTTGTCTTCCAGTTTGAAGTCACTAAGACTTCAAATTAAAACTTCTAAAAGTTAAAAATGAAACAAAAAAGTCAGCTCTGGGCATTGGCCTAAATGTAGACATTCTACAGCTGTTTACAGTGTGGCCATCCGAAATCTTCATAACTGCTTTGGCTGTGAAAAGGTTGGAATCCAACATATTTTTGTGCTTGCAACAATTTCAGTGAAAAAAAAAATCTGTTTTATGTTGATCCAAGTAAGGTTTTTAGGTTTTTAGAACTTCAGCTGGTTCTCTTTCAAAAGTATCCATCATTTACTGAGGGGCTTGTGTTAATACCTCCACTAGGAAATGTATGCTAGATTGCTAACCTCTACAATCAAGAGGGGGGGGAACCAATGAAAGATCTTTATAGCTTATCTCATAGCGGCCCCACCTAACAGAGGTGTAGAGAAATCACCAGGGAGGGTCATTCCCTTAGGGGAAAGGCTCCATGTTTTCACACACGATCTTCCTTCCACCTGGGATGTTCTTCCTCTCTGCTTTGTCGGGTTAATGTGGGATGTTTTTCTTCTCTGCTTTGTCTAGCTAATGTTTATCAGGCATGCATTTGTTTAAACTTTATTTCTTCAGGGAAGCCAGACTGTGTCAGTACTCTGTGCCCTCTGTCCGAACCCTTCCCATCTCACCAATGCTGACGTGTGAGGTTTTGCCGGACAGACCTCTGTCCGTTGCCTTTCTGCCATCATGGACCTCGCTAGGCTCCCTTCCATTCCCCACCAGCCACACCAGCCCCGTGGCCCTTTCTGGAGCATGGCCACTATACTTTTTTCTCAGAAAGCAAATGTGCCATTGCTGCTCCCTCTCCCAGTACACTCTAGTTGCCCCAAGTCTGGCCACCTCACCTCATTCAAGTCTTTACTCATGTCATTTCCTCAGTTTTGTCTTCCCTGAGTCTTCCTTTTCAAATTGAGTTTCTCAGGGGCACCTGGGTGGCTTAGTCGTATGTGTCTGCCTTCCTGATCGAGCTCCATATCAGGCTCCCTGCTCAGCGGGAAGCCTGCTTCTCCCTCTCCCACGCCCCTGCTTGTGTTACCTCTCTCACTGTGTCTCCCTTTATTTAAAGATAAATAAAATCTTTAAAAAAAATAAAATAAAATTGAGTTTCTCAGTTATGCAGCAAACTCCTTTCCTGATTTGTTTTCCTCCATAGAATCCACCATCTGATATACCATACTATCTAATTTGCCCTACATAACAAATTTCAAGAAACCAGGAGCTTTTGTCTGTTGAATCTCCCCCATATTGGAACAATGCCCATCTTTTAGAAGGTGCTTAATAAATATTTTCTGAAACAAAGGAATGCAATGAAATACATTAGGGACTTTTAAACTGGGTTCTATTTACCCAACTTGGGCACATAGATTGATCTCATGGGCTCAGTGAACCTCTTGAAATTGATTACAAAATATGCAGAGATCTGTATGTATTCTGAAAATGTGTGATGAGCTATCATTGTTCTGAGGTTTAGAAGATTATAAAGATAATGTACCTTTCAATACTTAACACATGTTAGGTGCTCAAATTGGTACTATAGTAAATAAGTACCTATTTATACATCTGTTTCTCATATTAGACTACAAAATTCTCAAAGAACTTCACACTGATGTTATCTGAGGTAATCTTTGAACTTGTATTATCTCATATTTGAAATTATTGTTGAGCTCATAGTATTAAGCATAAAGCAGCTATTCTTAATAAATATTTGATGAACTGGACAATTATATTAACAAAGTCTGTAGAGAAAAAAGAGAACCAAATCAAGTTGATAGATTGATGAACATACATGCTCATCTCCTCTCCTTCCTAAGACCCCTCTGAAACAGTTTAATAGGGGCACCTGGGTGGCTCAGTTGTTAAGCGGCTGCATTTAGCTCAGGTCATGATCCCAGGATCCTGGGACTGAGCCCCACATTGGGCTCCCTGCTCAGTGGAAGCCTGCTTTTCCCTCTCTTACTATCCTTGCTTGTATTCCCTCTCTTGCTGTCTCTCTCTCTGTCAAATGAATAATAATTAAAAAAAAAAAAGGTTAATAAAACAAAATGTGCCAGACAATCATAAAAATTAGAATAGAATATGAAATCATTGAATATATAATTTTATTAAAATTGTGGAAGATAGACAGTGAATGGATAAAGAGTTACTGATGAGTAACTTCCAAGTTCAAGAAATTGGAACCTCTAACCCCCAGAAAGGCTAAAATATACTTGAGATGTCTAGGACTTCAGAGGCAGGTGGTAATAAGGCAGGAAACTGAAATATAAATATTATTTGAAAATCCATAGCTGAATAGTCACTTTAAGGACACTCATACACTGAGAGTGAAGAAACAAAGAATTATATTTCAAGCAATTGATAACTAAAAGATTGCAGGGGTAGACATTAAACAAATGGACTTTCAGAAAAAAAAGGACACAGGAAACAAAGCAGATCATTAGATAAGGATAAAAAGGTCATTTCATCATGACGACATAACAATTGTAAATACTGATGGGCTCAACGCTGCAACACCTTTAAACATCTATAAAGCAGAGTTAATAGCTATAAACACATACGCCTAGAAAAAAGAAAGATCTAAAACAACCTAATATTATGCTTGACAGTCTATAAAAAGAACAAACTAAGCTAAAACTTAGTAGAACAAATGAAACAATAAAGATTAGAGCAGAAATAAATGTAATAGAGAATACAAAAGAAATAGAAAATACTTTAAAAACTAAGATTTGGTTATTTGAAAAGATAAAATTGACCAACCTTTAGCTAGACTAACCAAGGAAAATACAAAGTACTCAAATAAATAAAATGTCACAACAGATCCATAAAAATACAAAGAATCATAAGAGACTACTATCAACAATAAGCAAGCACCAAAAAAATGAACAACCTTGAAGTTTTGGATACTTCCTAGAAATGTACAACCTCTCAAGACTGAATAACGAAGAGTAGAAAATCTAACAGACCAATCATGAATAAGAAGGTTGAACCAGTAATCAAAAATCTCTGAAAGAGTAAAAGTCCAGGACCAGATGGACTCAATGGTGTATTCAATCCACAGTTAAAGAAGAAAAAACATAAATCATTAAACTCTTCCAAAAAGTTGAAAAGAAGGAAACATTCCAATTTCATTTTATGAGACCATAAAATGATATTATCTGATATTTTTATGATATAAAAGTCAGATAAGAATACCACAAGAAAATAAACTACAGGCCAATGTCCCTTATGAATATCGATTCAAAAGTTCTCAACAGGGGCATGTTGGTGGTGCAGTTGGTTAAGCATCCAACTCTTGCTTTTGGCTCATGTTGTGTTCTCAGGATCATGAAATTGAGGCTCATATCAGGCTCTGTGCTCAGTATGGAGTGTGCCTGTTACTTTCTCTCCCTCTCCCTCAGCCCCTCCTCACTGCTTACTCTCTCATTCTCTCTCTCAAATAAATAAATAAATATATCTTAAAAAAAAAGTTCTCAACAAATTCTCCCAAATCAAATTAAGTAGCAATTAAAAAGATTAATTAAAAAGATTATACACCATAATCAAGTAGGAGTCACACCTGGGTTGCAAAGATGGTACAACGTGTAAGTCAATGAATGTGGTATGTTGCATTAACAGAATGAAAGATAAAATTCAGATTATTATATCTCAAAAGATACAGAAAACACAACTGACAAAATTCAAAATCTATTCACAATAAAAACTCTCTGTAAATTGAATATAGAGAAATGTACCTCAACATAATAAAGGGTAGATATAAAAGCTCATAGCTGACATAGTACACAATAGTGAAAATTTGAATTCTTTTCCTCTAACACCAGGAGTGAGACAAGGGTGCCCACTCTTACCATTCCTATTCAACATAGTGCTGGAGTCCTAGCCAAAACAATCACAAGATAAAGAAATAAAAGGCAACTATCAGAAAAGAAGAAGTAAAAACGTCTCTCTTTGCAGATTACATGATCTTATATAGAAAAAACTTAAGACTCAACAACAACAACAGAAAAAATAACCCCACAAACTATTGGAACTAATAATCGAAATTGCAAGATACAAAATTAGCATACAAAAGTCATTAACAGTGAACTCTGTGAAAAAGAAATAAAGAAACTATCCCATTTATAATGGCACCAAAATAATTTAAAGCATAGAGATAAATTTAACAATGGAAGTGAAAGACTTGTGCACTGAAAATTATAAGGCATTGATTAAAGAATTTGAAAATTCACAAAAATAGATATCTTCCAGTGTTCATAATTCAAAAGGATTATTATTGTTAAAATATCCATGCCACCCAAAGTAATCAACAAATTCAACCCTGTTAAAATTCCTATGGCATGTTTGTTTGTTTGTTTGTTTGTTTGTTTTTTACAGGAATAGAAAAAACAAATCTAAAATATGTTTGGAATTACAAAAGACCCTAAATAGTCAAAGCAATCTTGAGAAAGAAGAATAAAGCTGGAGGCATCACACTTCCTGATTTCAACCCAAACTATAATGTTATTGTAATTAAACGGTGTGGTACTGTCACTGAAAAAAAAAATAAATGAAATAGAATGAGGGTCCAGAAATAAACCCACACATAAATGGTCAATTAATATTTGAAAATAGGCCAAGAATACTCAATGGGGAAAGATAGTCTTATCAATAACTGGTAATGGGAAAATTGGATAGTCACAGGCAAAAGAATAAAACTGAACCCCTACCTATCACCACTCACAAGAATTAAATCAAAATAGACTAAAGCCTTTAATATAGACATGAAACCACACATTCCTAGAAGAAAAGAAAAAGGTAAAAAACTTTCTGACGTTGCTTTTGGCAATGATTTTTTGACTATTACACCAGAATTACAAGGAACAAAAGCAAAACAAACAAGTATGAACCCACCAAGCTAATAAACTGCACAGGAAAAGGAAACAATCAACAAAATGAAGAGGCAAATTATAGAAAGGAAAAAATATTTGCAAATCATATACCTGGTAAGGTATCAATTTCCAAAATACATCAGAAATTCATACAACTCAATAACAAATGAATAATTTGATTAAACTATGAGCAGAGAATTTGAATAGATATTTTTCCAAAAATATAGAAATGGCCAACAGGCATGTGGAAAGATGCTTAATATCAGGGACATCAAATCAAAACCACCAGGTAACACTGCACTCTGTTAGGTTGGCTATTATCAAAAAGACAAGAGATGAAAAATAGAACTATCATATGATCCAGAGATTGCTCTTCAGAGTGTGTATCTGAAGAAAGTGAAATCACTATCTTGAAAAGATATCCATACCCCCATGTTCATTGCACTATTTACAATAATCAAGACATGGAAACAATCTAAGTGTGTGTGTGTGTGTGTGTGTGTGTGTGTGTGTGTGTGTGTCTGTGTTCATTTAGCCATAAAAAAATAAAGAAATCCTGACATTTACAACAACATGGATTTGGAGGGCATTATGCAAAGTAAAATAAGTTAGACTAAAAAAAAAGACAAATGCTGTATGATCTCTCTTATATCTGAAATCTAAAAATATCAAACTCACAGAAACAGAGCAAGTGGGTTGATGCCAGGGCCAGAAGTAGAGGAAAAGGGTGAAGGTGGTCAAATGGTACAGACTTCCAGTTATAAGATGGACAAGTTCTAGGAATGAATAACATACATCATAATGACCATACTTACCATTCTGTATTTTATACTTGAAGTTGTTAAGAGAGTAGACATTAAAAGTTCTCAACACACACACACGTAACTATGTGAGGTTGTGTTCACTAACATCAGCGTGGTGATCATTTCACAATATATCCATACTATTCATCACTTTGTACAACCTTAAACTTACACAATGTTATATGTCAGTTTTATCTCAATCAAGCTTGAAAAATTAAATGGCAAAAACAGCATTTGGGTGATATAAATTAGAAGAACCATATTCAAACAGGCCAGTGAGTTTATTTCAGGTAAGTAGGTTGGTACTTCAGGTAATCCAGTAAGAATGGTGGGGAGTCAGAGGAAGGCAGAGCAGGAGAGTCTTAGATTTTACAGAAGGTCTTATGGCTACAATTTAATTTATTGCTATGTACATGTGATATATTAAGAGAATATATAAACTAAGGTAAAAATAGCTGATTTTTTTTTTCTGGAATACTTTAAAATGGGGTATGGAAGAGAGGAATTCTGTAATGTAAATATTCTATTCCTAGTTAAGAGAGATTTAAAAGACAGCAGGGATCAACCCATTTTGACACATGAGAGATTTATGTAAGTTTTTCCCTTAAAAATCAATCAAAGGGTGTCAATAGCAATCCTTTTGTTTTGATTGTTGAAGAAGCAGAAAATTACTTGTGGATAGATCAAGGACAGAGCAGAGGGAGAAATCTTGATTATCTCTTCTGTCTAAGATGTATAAGCCAATTAAGGGCAATAAATGTAGCCATTGGTACTAACCTCCACAGAACCTTTAACACAGAAGTCTCTGTAAGAATACATACTCATTTCCTGGGAATAGATTAATGTAAATTCATAAATTGCTAATTAGCAGTTAACATTTAACAAATATAGAAAGTACTATATTTTCTCTTAATGCTAATAACTAGATGTATTGTAACTGTTCTATCTCTTTTAGAAATTTAACTCCATACTTTGTGGATTTTTCTTTTCTGAAAAAAATCCAAAAAACAAAAAAGATATCTCCTTTAACAAGTCACTACTAATAAACTATTTTGCATGGTTATATTTTCTTTTTGGACCATCTGCCTACGAAACAGGAATTCAATGCTATGTTGAGTTCAAAATAGTAAGACTATCTCCAAAATCTCTCATTCACCTTTAAACATGAATGTCCGAAATTAAATACATCTTCTTCCCACAGTTCCCTCCCCTCCCTCACCACCAGGTCTGTTCAGACTGGTCTCCAAGAGCTAACTCCTTCATGTCCCATCTTTAACTCCATTCTGTCACTTTCTTCCATAATGTCTCCCAACTTTAATTCTTACCTG
Source organism: Nasua narica (assembly GCA_028533885.1). Lineage (NCBI taxonomy): Eukaryota > Metazoa > Chordata > Mammalia > Carnivora > Procyonidae > Nasua > Nasua narica. The sequence goes on from CM052802.1 coordinate 51,855,889, forward strand.
TTGGTATCTAAAAAATTTCAACAGCTTAAAACCAGTCTTCTTTACACAAAGAGTTGTACTCTTTGGCAAGCCCTACAGATGATACTAAAGCAATCTCAATTTTAAAACCACTGCCTTTGAATATTATGAACTTGGAATTATAGAAGACACTGTAAAATTCATTTAGTAGTATTTTCTTTTTTTACCAATTAAGAAACTAGAGGTTGTGGTGCCTGGGTGGCTCAGTCGTTAAGTGTCTGCCTTCGGCTCAAGTCATGATCCCGGGGTCCTGCGATACAGCCCTACATCGGGCTCCTAGCTCAGCAGGAAGCCTGCTTCCCCTCTCTCACTCCCCCTGCTTGTGTTCCCTCTCTTTCTGTGTCTCTCTCTGTTAGATAAATAAATAAAATCTTTAAAAAAAAAAAAAAGGAAGAAACTAGAGGTTTCAATTACGATCGCCCTTTTGAAGTTCTTATAACTGGCAAATGGCAAAGCAAAAACTAAAGTCAGGATATCCTGATTATCAGCTAAAATCTTTCATTGCATCTTAGTGAGAGATTTTTACTTACAGCACATGTCACATTTTGACTGTCAATTGCATATAAGTTTTGTTTCAAAAAGAATCAAAAGTGAATATACATGTATAAACTTATCTAAATACACTGAAATGACAATTGCTCTTGTAAGGACACGTGCAGAGAACTAAATCTCAGCAGGCTAGCAAATCCAGCTGGAGTAGGGCAACGACAAGTGAGGTTCACAAAAGAAACACGTTAAGGACACATTGAACCAGCATGGTTGATGAGGCATGATTATAGAGTGCTGAGACATAATCATAGCATAAAGAAAAGGCTGGAGTACCAGAATCAGAAACGTGAGCAAGGGCTCTGCAAACATCTGCTTCATCGCAACTCAAAATTACTATTCCCATTTACCCAGCGTAAGAAAATCATCTGGCCACACTTTATCACACTTCAATGACAATTCTGAAACATGACAAGGCAAAGAAAATGCGGAGGTGTGTATGTGTGTTCAAATGTACAGAAATAGCCAGAAAACAAATTTCCAAAAATATTTGTAATATATACATATATATATACACACTCACACGCAGAAATACATATATATATATATATATACCCACACAGATCTAAATACATCTGTATGTGTACATATATAGATATGTATATATAGATGTATTTAGATACACGCATTCTAGTATTTCCAAAAACATGAGATATCTTTTAATATTTTGGTACTTTTAGGAAAAAATTAATTATCATAGTTTCCTCTCGGAGATTTATATGTATTTTAGTGTACAAATTATCTTTAAGGTGTCCTACAGAAAATAAAACCTGTCTTAAGCCTTCACTACCTATTCTTATTTTTTTTTAAGATTTTATTTATTTGACACAGAGAGAGAGATCACAAGTAGGCAGAGAGGCAGACAGAGAGAGGGGGGAAGCAGGCTCCCCACTGAGCAGAAAGCCCGATGCGGGGCTCGATCCTAGGACCCTGAGATCATGACCTGAGCCAAAGGCAGAGGCTTTAACCCTATTCTTATTTGAATGGTTTTTGTTTTGTTTTGTTTTGTTTTTTATTTACAGGAAGTATTTCATCTGCCACTAGGGACAGACATCCACCTCTTTACTCTCTTGAGCTCAGTGTTGCCTTTGCCTAATTTGCTGTGGGAAGAGAAGCAAGAACTCTATATGCCAAGTAGTATTAACAATCCTGTGGAAAAGAAATCACAGGTTGGAGAGATGATATGTACAAATCCTGGTTTTGCCTTTTCTTGAAAAAAGAAGAATCTGGAACATGGTGCTCACCTTCCTGCAAGGTGACAATGACCTCTTCCCCAATAGTAGCTGCTGTTTTGCAGAGACAAGATGTCTTCTTTTGGCCACAGTGCCCCACCACAGTCTGATTCACACTATTATTTTTAGCTGCTTGCCTCTGTTAAGTTTCAGAAAGTGTTATCCTTGCTGTGGGACTTAGAGGGAAAAGAGTCATCCACTTCAGATGACACAAAATTGTCAGTGATTTAGGTGGAGATTTGTCAGTAATTACTTTGCAGCTTAGTGAATTTTACTTTTGCTTAAACTACTTGCTGGTGAGAGCAGTAGGTCAGAATGCAAATAGTCACATTATCCTTCACCTGCATGCCCACTCCCATCTTGTCCTATTTTAGATGAAAATAATAAAGGAACTATTGATAATTTGTAGTCTGAAATATACATGTAAATCTAAACACTTGCCCCTAAGTACTAATAAGATGATTTAAAAGTCATATTATCTCTGCTCATTGGAAGCCTAACTTTTGTTAATTAATATTACAGGCAATGTTATTCCTATCATCGCCTTGTACATGAGGGAATCAGACTGCCATTTGCTTTTATTCTATTTAAACATCTATGAGGAACAAGTAGAATGATAAATATGCTCAATTTCTTGTTTGAATTGCTATTTAATACAATGCCTGGATTTTATTGTTTGAAGAGTATTCCTTTGGTAATAAAATAATTATTATTTAAAACGAAATAGAGAAGGTGTGGGAATAATACACTGTATTCAGTTTTTCTCTCCCCTGGTTTCTGAAAGCTGCCTTTCTTCTTCCTTCTGGGCATGAAAAGAGGATAAACCACTCTGACTTTCTCCTTCTGCTCTTTTTTTTTTCTTCTGGCTATGTCGGTTCCTGAAGGGAATAGAGAGTGTCAAGAAGCTTAGAAAGCAGCTTATGTGTTATCTGGGCTGGTTTTTCCATTCTCTGCCTGCTCAATAGGGAGCCATGGAGTAGCTGTCATCGTGCTCGCTACTGTTGGGGACTTTTTGGACAAAGACGATGGTAATAGAGAGCGTTCTTTAAAACTTTCCATGTGTAGATGATTTTAGATCCGCAGAAGAGTTGCAAAAATAGTATACGGAGTTTCTATATCCTTTCAACCCGCTTCCCTTATGCTCACAATTTATATAACCATAGGATATCTATCAAAATTGAGAAATTACCATTGATACAATGCCATTTAAAGTAAAATACAGAATTTATGTGAATTTCATCATTTTTTTTTCTACTACTGTACTCTTCCTGTTCCAGAGCCAATTTGGGTCTCACACTGCATTTGTTGGCATGTCTCCCTACTCTTCTCCAATCTAGGACAGTGCCTCAGTTTTTTCTTGTCTTTTGAATACTTGACATTTCTGAAAAAGGACTGTTCATTTTGTAGAATGTCCTTCAGTCTGGGTCGGCTTGATGTTTTCTCTTGATTAGATTGAGGTTACACATTATTAGGAATGATATGTCATATGTCATATGAATTTCTCCGTGCATCATAGCAGAGATGCAGGATGTCCACATGTCTTATTACTGGTCACTGGTGATTAACTACTTGTGAGGGGATATTTGTTTATTCTTTTCTATTCTACCTATTGGTTTATTTTGTTATTTATTACATCATATAGACTCATTAATTTGTACTTTATGTTGGGGGTTAGAATTCAATACCATTTTTATTTATTTTATTCTTCAAGGTCTATCTTTGGTCTTTGGAAGCTCTTTCAGGATGGCTTATGTGACCTTTAATCAAGGTAAATGAGATAGAGTAGCTCTCACTAAAAAGGTGATTTGGGGGGCAGGGGAATATTCGAAGTAGGTGAGGGAACAAGGCTTGGAAAAAGCTGGGAACTCAGAGTCCCTAGGAGAGGTAAGAGTCAGTATGACATCTCTGAGGTCCTGAGGCCAGTGTGCCTGCAGCGGAATAAGAGTGGCCAAAGTAGCAGAACGGAATAAGAGTGGCCAAAGTAGCAGAACGGAAGACAGAGGGAAGAAGTAGACTGTTTTGATTTAATTCTGTGGAGACAAATAGCTTAGGTAAACAAATGAATGCCAAAATTTAAGAGGAAGGAAGGAAGGACGGAAGGGGGGAGGATGGGAGGGAGGCAAAGGGAGGGGAAGGAGGCGAAGAGAAGAGAGGGGAGTGGAAGAGAGGAGAAGGGAAAAGAAAGGAAGGAAAGGGAAGGGAAAGGAAAAGAGAAAGGGAAGGGAAAAGGGAAAGGGAAAGGAAAGGAAGGGAAGCAGTGAGAGAGAGAAAGAAAGGGGAGAAGGACAGAGAGAGAAAGAAAAGGAGGGGGGAAAGTGGAAAAGTGTTAAAATAAAATAAAATGTAGATCAGGTTTGAAAATCCCCCAAACAGACAAAACCATCTAAGTCATGTAAGCAAAATTAAATCTAGTTTATTTCATGAACAAGCAAAACTTAGGTTATTTCTTCTAAATGCTGCCAATAATCGTAACAAAAAAAAAGTACATCACCTTCTTTAAAGCGGTATAAGATAATAATTTTTAACAAATCCCCTAATTTCTGGAACCCCCATTCTAATAACCAGTCATTGTAATGGTTAAATGATTTCCTCATTTTCCCTTTATAAGCCATCCTGTAATGTTAAGGCTCAGCTTCATATCGGTTTTGGATTTGAAGGCTCCCAGTTGATGAACTGTTCTTATGTGTACAATAGACTCTTACTAAGTACTATTTTACCGATCTGGTTTTAAATTTTACTGTTTCTGGATTTTTGATAAAGGGAAGGAGGGATGGAGGAAGGAACAAGGGAGTCAGGGAGCGAGAGAGGAAGAAAGGAAGTAAAGAAGGAAGCAAAGAAAAGAGGAACAAATGTACTACTTAAGAGAGCTTTAGTATATATTAATATGAACTAATCTCAAGTAAAATCTCATAAACTCAAATAGGAATGTATTTTAGTAACATAGTATCAATATAATATAGTATAAAATATAATATTTAAAAGAAGTAAACTTCATTGTGAGTTTATTTTGTGCCAACATTGCATTAAGCATTTTCTTTCTTTATTCCTTTAAAGATTTATTGATTTATTTATTTATTTGACACAGAGAGAGAGAGAGAGAGAGAGAGAGCATAAGCAGAGGGAGCAGCAGGCAAAGGAAGAGGGAAAAGCAGAATCCCCACTGAGCAGGGAGCCCAATGAGGAACTTGATCCCAGGAATCTGGGATCATGACCTGAGTGGAAGGCAGCCACTTAATCGACTGAGCTGCTCAGGCATCCCTGCATTAAGCATTTTCTACACATGTTCTCATTTAATCTACACAAAGTAAGTAGAGAATCTTCATGACATTGTTTTAAAACATCCATAGTTTGGAAGTTGGCGACTAATGACTGTATGTCTATTCAATGTCACACTGAAGTATCGTCTAACAGGACTAGCCAAGAGATCTGTAATTGTCTAGTGCTATACACATTTTATTTTATTTTACTTTACTCTATTTTATTTGCTGATTACCATTGACTGAGGATTTAAATACTCTGTAAGGTAGCTATTGATTTGTATTAAATAGATAGTCCTGCAAGTATTTCATTAACATGCATTGACTTTGAGATGCAAATAGAGATGCAAGGATGGTAAAGATTTCACCTTTTTTTAACCAGTTTTATATATGATTAGAAATCTTATTCCACACCCGAATGTTTATAACAGCAATGTCCACAATAGCCAAACTTTGGAAAGAACCTAGATGTCCATCAACAGATGAATGGATAAAGAAGAGGTGGTATATATATTCAATGGAATACTATGCAGCCATCAAGAGAAACGAAATCTTGCCATTTGCAATGACGTGGATGGAACTAGAGGGTATTATGCTAAGCGAAATAAGTCAGTCAGAGAAAGACAATTATCACATGATCGCTCTGATATGAAGAATTTGAGAGGCAGGGCAGGGGGTTATGTGGGGGGTGGGGAAGAGAAATGAAACAAGATGGGATGGGGAAGGAGACAAACCATAAGAGACTCCTAAACTCACGAAACAAACTAAGGGTTGCTGGGAGGTGGCGGGGGGGGATAGGGATATGGACATGGGGGAGGGTATGTGCTATGGCAAATGCTGTGAAATGTGTAAGCCTGATGATTCACAGACATGTACCCTGGAGCAAATAATACATTATATGTTAATAAAAAATTTAAAAAAAAAGAACTCTTATTCCAGCATCTATCCTTCTAAGTAGAAAATAAATACTTTGAATAGAAATACTTTATTTATTCTTAAAGTTTTAAAAGCAATCTTACTGTTCTTCAGGTTTCCCATTAAGAAGTTTAATACATTTTGACATGTGTTTATTCTATATTCTATGAGAATTATGCCTTCAACTTTTTGAAAAGTATACTTTGACCATTTAAAATGCCGGCAATGAACCATGAGAGACTGTGGACTCTGAGCAACAAACTGAGTGGTTTGGAGGGGAGGAGGTGGGGGGTTGGGCGAGCCTGGTGGTGGGTATTGAGAAGGGCACGTATTGCATGGAGCACTGGGTGTGGTGCTTGAACAATCAATCTTGTAACACCGAAAAAATAAAATAAACATATTTGGGGAAAAAAATGCCTGCTTCTGAGGAACCTCAGTGATAGGAGAAACTCTAGAATGGCTGAAGCTGTTCGATAAAAATTCTGGCCTTGTTCTTGATTATGAATGTTTCTGTGGACCAAAATTTGGAAGGAGTGGGTTCTACAGAAAAAGAGAAGATCAATGGGGCGCCTGGGTGGCTCAGCTGGTTGAGCAGCTGCCTTCGGCTCAGGGCATGATCCTTGAGTTCCGAGATCGAGTCCCACATTGGCTCCCAGCTCCATGGGGAGTCTGCTTCTTCCTCTGACCTTCTCTCCTCTCATGCTCTCTCTCACTTTCTCTATCTCTCAAATAAATAAATAAAATCTTAATAAAAAAAAGAGAGAAGATCAAGAGGCATAGGGAGAATAGAGACAAGAGGTGGAAAGAGTCTTGACCTTGTTCAAGTACTTGAGTCCACTCTTTCCTAAAAGCTAGGTCAAATTTCATTCTTGACTTCCGTTAGACAGACTAGAATCATCTTAAAATCACTGTTTCTCAGGCTAATTTAAGTGGTGATGTTATTTCGTTATTTGTTTGTAATGCAACTCCAAATAGAAGAAATTAAAGCATTTCAACTATGACAGATCTCAAAATCTGTAGCAGGCTATCTGGTGCATCCAAGAAAGGAATCTTTTATAGTGGGTTGACAGACACCAGTCTTTTTGCTATTGCCTGTTTTCTCTAAGGCACATGTTAGGAAACCACAGGAACTGAAGATTTATGTGATTGGTGGAAAATAGCAGGTTACCAGCTCATACATATCAAGTACCTGCTCTAAGGACTTGGAAAATACTAGTAAACTAAGCTGATAAAAAAAATCACTTTAACAAGAAGCTTGTATTTTGGTAAGGAGTTGTTCTTAATGAAATCTTGTCCGTGTCCTATGGCCCATCTGCGAGTAATTAAGTACAAGCTACTTGTACTCCACAGTACAAGCTAACTTTGTAAAAGGAGACCCTTTTGTCTGCCTTCAGATACATGTGAGAGAGTGTGAGATTTCCAAAATCAGGAGAGACATTAAGGAAAATGGGGGGTGGGGTGGATTCTAAGTTTGTAACCAATACGATTGCTGTGAATCCTTTCCGGGAGACAAATAATATATTTAAAAACAGAAAGACCTGAGTCTCCACACCTGTTACTAAGAAACAGAGCCAAATAATGGGGCCCAAATTAAACAGCAAGATTTCGCAAGATTTCTAGATTGTGGTTACCAGCAAATGGACTCCTTCAGAAAACTTCTAAGGATTATAAAGTTAAAAATTAATTGATATAGTTTATATCATTTTTGAATGATTGCTATTCTATAGGAGCATCCTGAATTTACCAAAAGCTTTAATTAAAATATGGGCATAATTCATATTTTGAGGAGTTCATAATTAGGCTACATAAAGCAGTGAAGAAATAAATAACAGAACAGAGTATAGAAGAAAAAAAAGTCTGGAGGGATGAGCAAAATCATAGATACTGCAACTGCCAAAGGGCCTAGATTTACTCTAAGCCTGAATCTATACACTTGACATTCAGAGGAAAGCCAAATCGCACTTTAATGAGACTATTTTATCATCAGCTTCTGCTTTTCCTCATTTAAGTAGCTAGCTGGTAAGAGCAGTATGTTAATAATCTACTTTCAAAGCAAACTTTGAAATAAAACTCCTAAAAAAAATTTCCTTATTCATGCATCATTACATTTATATAGCAGAATATTTTTAATCAGTGTCTAGACTTTCTACTATGAATATATTTTCAAATAGTGCCTTAGTGCCTTGCAGAAGGAAGACACACATAACACATCGAAGAATAACAATAATAACAAAGGAATAGAACAGGATAAGGAGACCTAATCCCTGGACTCTCACATTTAGAGCGAGAAGAGAATTTAGAGATTGTTTCCCTCATTTTGAAGTTAAGAAAAGACCAGATAGGTTATTCCACATATAGAGCCAGGAATCAACAAAGATATTCCAATGAAAGTGGAAGCCGGAACCACAGAGGAGTTAGAGAGTTCAGTACAATCTTATAGCTAAAGGACACACAGACACACACACACACACACACACACAGATTCACATACACAGAGAGAAGCACACACACAAAAGATCCCCACTCTCTGGTGTTCTTTGTTCTCATTGTTCTTTAGTGTACCAGAACACCAAAATTCACTGATTCAGTAAATATGTATTAAGAACATACTTTACACCAGGCGCTCTTGTAAGTATTAGCAAATGCAGTGTCTGCTGAAGTATTTATCTCCAGAAACCAAACAAAACCTGCGTGACTATGCATTGAAACAAAGATTATGTTAAATCAGGCTTTACCTATGCAATGAGGCTATGACTCCTAATTTTCACTAACGTCTGATTCTAAAGGCATAAATATTCCTTGCAGTAATATGTTCAGAAAACTGCAGCATATGACATAAATTGATAGCATGCCATGCTAAAATTTACTATAAGAAAGAACAGATGAAGTGATGATTGCTACAGGATGGGAATCAGAGAAAACGAGAGAAGGATATTAGTCTCCTGCAGGATCAGGCCATTAATTCAAGAGGAAGACGTAGAGAATTCAAATATTATTCAGGCTAACACCAGTGGTCAACAATGTGCACTCTGAGATTATAGAGAGTAACATGTGTGGAGAGATTACTGTAAGACAGCCATTTGCCACAACAGCGATTTTTCCAAGTTATAGATTGGGGGGGTTCTGGTTTAATTATCTGGTTTAATTAGAGGGATACCAAAAGATGGCAGTAACAATAGGAAAGGTCCCAGAAAGCAGAGAAGAGTGTGAGGAGGTCAAGTTTTCTAGATAAAATCTGCATCATGGCCAGGTCCCAATGACATGGAAAACAATTTCTAGGACATAGTGGACACCTCATAAATTCGTTGAATTACTGAATAAATTAATCATGTCACCATTCACCATTGTAAGTAATCCATTACACTCAATCTTTTTTTTTTTTAGCATATTTGCTTTGGTACCTACAATATTCAAAGTATTTTGATCAGTTCTATTGATGATACAAAGTAAAATGGACACAACTCTGATCTCAGAGAGGTCAGAGTACAGAGTACAGAGACACAACTCTGACCTCAGAGAGTACAGAATTCATCCAGAGAGCTTCTGATTTCTAATTAGACACAATAAATGCAAATAACTGACAGGTCTAAGATTCAAAGGAAGGAGAAATCCCTCGAGGTCAAAAGAAAATGTGAAAGCTATCAGGTGATTATGAGCAAGAGAGCAGCGAGATGGAAAAGGCTGATATACACTGGCATCTATGGGTTCTATTATGGGGCTATGTTTGAGCTGAACATAAAGTATAGAAAAAATGGGTAGAGTCATAAGAAAAAGCTCTTACAAGCTACAGTGAAGTCAAATTCTGAAGTGTCTTATAAATGATTCTTAATTTTCACTTTAATGGTATGAAGGATCTGATCTGAAGGGCTATGAGCAGTAGAGTCAGATCCAAGTGGTTTTATAAGGTCATTTTGACAATCATTAGTGGGTTAGGTAGAAACAAAAGAAACTGGATGCGTATAAATCAATTTGATGCCTACTAGAAAGGTCCAGATTAATAAACTTTTAAAAAAATTATTATTTTTCATGAGTTTCAATGTAGGAGAATTTAATTCATATAAAATAATACTCTGGTTCACATAAACTGGATATTTTACAGTAAACTCTAAAAAGTCAAATATTGAGTGTTTTAGAAATGTCAGAAGAAGTACTAAAAAATCAGTGTAATATTAGTTATCCTACTTTACATTATAGCAAACTCATAACCACTATCACTATCCACTAAAAGCTTTGAAAGTTCTTTAAGGAACATTATAATAGAGTTTTTAATGGAAAAAAAGAAGGTCAGTTTCACAGCAAGAGAGGTCTCCATCAAATGATAGGAGAAATTCACAGTTCACTGCCTTTTCTGGAGTGCATCTTCTGCTTCTGTTTCTTGCTTGAGTTTGGGGCCGATAACAATGGCAGGTGGAGATGGCAAAGGTCAAATTGCTGTGGAGGTGATGAACTAAATCATTATAGAGAAAAAAAATGATAGAGAAATCATGAGCAGTCTTCTTCAGGGAAAGAAATCTTAAAATAAAAACTATTTGCAGCTGTCCTACAAAAACCCAGATTTCTATTCTCATAATGTTGCAATCAATTCTTGATTATCTACACTAATTGGGGAAATAGGGCCACATTAATCTCGAATTCATTTATATGTGGTGACTGACTCAAGGACACTTGATAATATTCATGGCCTGTTGAGATTCTCCAAGGACCACGTTCTAATGATCTAATACCAGTATTCTAAAACCAATTCTTAGGAGTCTTTGAGTGCCCTTGAGAAAACTGTGAAAAAAAGTGAACAAAACAGAAAAATGAGTATTCCATTTTACTTCATTAAGTGTAGAGAACAGGATGGGCATGACATCAACTAAAACACAATTTTCACAAGGCTGTCCTGGCTTAGGCAATGTTGTGAATTCAGTTCTCTAACAGAAACAGTGCTTTTCTAAACACAGAAAATAAAATCCAAATCAACCTACCGTACGACGAAGCACTGAACAACTACATCAATTCAAAGTCTGACTCCAGAGACCAACAAATTCTGCCATTCATCATATTCAGATGAGTTAGATTTTCAGGAATTAATCCAAAAGCACTTCTCTCTCTCCACGTTTGCACATGTGTATGTTACTAACAAGACAATTTGCTACAATTTCTCTAGTGTTCATTGCTAACCGGTTTGTAACCAGAGATTTCCTGAAGAACTGCCTTATCAGTTACAGGATTTATTAGTCAAAGCAGACTCACATAGAAATGTTTTTGGCTTAGCCTGGTTTCTTATAATTGGTCTATGTTTATAAACAGATCACCTGTAATATCTGAATATTTGTGTTACAGATCTTCTATAGCAACCTTGGACCTGAATCCTTGCGGTGTTTCAAGTGGGAAGTCAGTTACTTGTTGTTTTTTTTTGCTGTATCAATGAAATCCATATTGTCATGTCAGTTCTTGCCAGGAATTCTCAACGAAATGGATTCATTTTCAGTATTTCAATAAATATTGATATGCTCCCCAAATAAAAAACAAGTCAATTTGCAATTCTGATGAAAGTTATATACCCTAATTTTAAAAAAAGTGTCAAATGTGCCTTATAATTTGTGTGCAGTTTGAGGAAGTTCAGCGATCCCCTAAAACTCTCTCCAAACAGTAAAGTTTTTTGTTTCAGGCACAAGGCCTTGGATCCCAGTCAATGCACTCAATAGTTAGTAATGCCTTATGTTATTTGAGAGCGAGCTGTTCTGTAAGTTTGTCTGTGTTCCAGGGTGGATAATCAGGAAGTAAAAATAATCATAGTCCTACTCATAATTATGAAAACAACATCAATGCCAATAGCAGTAACCGAAGATTTTATTTAAACTTCTTATTTTAAAACAAGCCCCTTGTTTAAAATAACTAGGAGAAATGCATCATTTGTTTTTATAAGTGCTGATAAAATAGGAAACTGCAAGGTTTTTAACAACTATTTAATCCAAGATTATAAACTCAGTCTAAATGTTCCCTTAGACTATGAAGTTCTTAATACCGAACCTGTGTTGAGCGCCTGGGTGGTTCAGTCAGTTAGCGTCTGTCTTCGGCTCAGATCATGATCCTAGGGTCCTGGGATCGAGTCCTGCATCTGGCTCCTTGCTCAGTGGGGAGCTGCTTCTCCTTCTCCCTCTGCTGCTCCTCTTTCTTGGGCTCTCTCTCTCAAATAAATAAATACAATCTTAAAATAAAAAAATGAACTTGTGTTAACTAAAGCAGAGCTTTGTCTAGGATGTAGTTCTTTAAAAGCCTTGCACTACTTTTCTTCTGATTTTAGGTACTATAGGGGTCAAGCTGCCCCAGAATATGACACTTGAGCAAATTATTTAAAATAAAAGTTACATAAGGTTACTTGGCTCTAAATTTCCCATCTCTGGTGATAAGATTGTCTCTTTACCCCTGGTACAAGGAGGATACTTTTCACATGGGAGATTTTTTTTCTGCTTTCAGGATACAGAGGAAGGCCTGAATGTCTTTCTTGCACAGGCTGCCTCTGTGTTCTTTCCCCACAAAACTTGTGAAATCAAAATATTGGCCTGGGGATTTTGGAATATTTTTCTTAACCATTGCCTTCTTCATGACCAACTCAGTTACACATCTATTTTAATGTGAATTAGAAAAACATGGGCATTCTATTCATAATAATGATATGAAGTTCATTTTAAAATATGTCAAAGTAGAGTGTTCTTTGGGGTCATCCCAACGCTCAGATACACCTTGCTCTAGTTTCTTGATGGTGACTTCCTTTCTTCACCCATCTTTACAAAGCATACTTCTTAAGAATGTACCTTTGGTTTTCTTTTCTGTTCCCCTTTCTCCCATATGTGGTACCAAAGCAAAGCATTTAAAAAAAAAAAAGGAACAAAAAACATCAACTCTATTTTCTCAAAAACTGTGTGAATTATTTTCCCTTTTGTGCTCTCCACTCTCTATTATAAGCATTCATTACCTCCCCATCAGACCAATGTACTAAACCTCCACTGGTGCCCAAGGGCATACACCTCTCCCTACTCCAGGCTTCAAATCACTCCTTGGCACAAGAGTACTTACTAGGACAGACTACATTCCAGAGGTTATTCTGCACCATGAAAAACTTGGAGCTAATCTTCCTTTCTATATGTATTGTCAATCTTCTTGACATCCACCAAACTTCCTTCTCAGAACATGTATTTTCAAACCTTTGCTTCTACTTAAGATATACAATTTTCTCCTTCCATCTTGTTTGTTTATTTTTTTCTTCCATGACCAATTTTTTTCATGACCACTTCTTTTATTCCCTCATCTATGATTTTCTAGGTCATAGTATTTACCATTTCCTCAGGTGCCACAGAACTATAATTAATTTTCCATTTCTATTTTCGTTTGCATTAAACTTGCTGAGAATTCTTTGAAAAAGCTTTGCTTTTGGAAAAGGCTGCCCTTTTATGAATGTTTAAATTTGTGCCATTAAATTTATATTCAGATTTCTCCACTGTTTCATACTATTTTCGTTCCTAACTTACCTCTTCCCATCCCACTGTTGGTCATCTTTTTCCATCTCAGAATAATTCAAGAATCATTCATTTATAATGTTTTTTCTTCCCTGATGCTTGAGAGAGGAAAGTTCCACTGTAGTGAGGATGAATATGGTCACATTGTTTTATGATCAGAGTTGTATTTGAGTTTTGCATTCAATGCTGTCTAGCTAAGTGGCCTTAAGTTACCATTATTACCAAAATTGCCTCATTTATAGTAGTTACTATAGTGCTTGTCATTCAGGAATTTTTAAAGGTAAACCCATGAGTGTATGTTAGTTGTTCACACAGTAAAAGATACTAGAATATGTCACTTCTCTTCTTCCTCTTGTCTATGTCTCAGCACAAGTAAAGAAATGGGTAAACTTAATTATAAACCACATAGAGCAAAACTGCCACACTGGGCTTTAATTATAGCACTAAGAATATTCTTTTATGGTTCATATTTAATGATGTCAATATCCCAAGTGTCCTTCTAGTGAAAACAAGGTGATAGAATGAAAGAAGCCTGAGTTCCAATTCCAGCTGTGTCACTCACATGTTGTACGACTCTGGGCAAATTAATTAAACTGTATGAGTTTCAGTTTACATATCTGTAAAAACTCTGCATAATAATGCTTACTCTTCAAAGGATTGTTTGAGGATTAAATGAGTTTGATGCATAGTTATACCAATGCATGTTGTTAAAAAACAAAAATTCAGGGGCGCCTGGGTGGCTCAGCGGATTAGGCCACTGCCTTTGGCTCAGGTCATGATCTCAGGGTCCTGGGATCGAGCCCCACATTGGGCTCTCTGCTCAATGGGAAACCTGCTTCTCCCTCTCCCTCTGCCTCTGCCTGCCTCTCTGCCTACTTGTGATCTCTCTCTCTCTCTCTCTCTGTCAAATAAATAAATAAAATCTTTTTAAAAAATCCAATGAGTACATTTTAAAGATATAATTGCCATTATTAAAAGATTCATGAATTAGGCAGTACCCCATCTAGCAGGTAGAACTCTGGGGAGTTATACAAAATGGAAGGTTTTTAGAGAAGGAGGGTGGAGCGAGAAAGTTATTACCAAAAGAAAAAGATTGTTCTAGTCAAGGCCTCTAGGAAAAACAAGAGGTCTTATCAGGTGGATTACCTCATCTTCCTTTTGGGGGATGGCTAGGACCCAAGTGGTAGACTCTGGCACTGATCTAAAAATTCCTGACTGACTGGTTAAGACTATACTTCTGGGGGAAGTTGGAACAGCAATTAGATTATGTATTAAGGCTGAGTGTGGGAACTCATCTAAATGATGCTATTTTAGGCCTTCAGTTTTGTTTTGTTTTGTTTTGTTTTGTTTTTTTAAATTTTTTTATTAACATATAATGTATTATTTACCCCAGGGTACAGGTCTGTGAATCATCAGGCTTACACATTTCACAGCATTTGCCATAGCACATACCCTCCCCAATGTCCATATCCCTATCCACCATTGTTTTGTTTTTTTTTTAATCAATGTATAGATGATGATTCTCAGTGGAAACAGTCCTATGGTTTAACTGTTTCATAAGTTGGATAACATGCCATCCAAAATTCACATGAAATCTTATAGAATAACCAAGCCATTCCTAGTAGGAGGCTCTAGAAAACATGTCCCTCCATAACAAGCTCCTCTCTTCAGGATACAAAACAGACAAACACACAAGAAAAGACTTAGTGGAGTCAGTATTTTACAATCTTACATATCTTCCTTTAGCTTCATTTTATTTTTATCCATTCTGCTCTTGTTCCTTATGACTTTGACTCTATATAGGCATACATTTCGTCTTATTCTCTTCTGCTGTTTTCATGGTTCACAGCTCTGGCTGCATGTTAAAATCATCTGAAGAGCCCTAGAGCAAATATGCTCTGGATCAATTGAATCAGAATCTCACAACTGTTCTTAAACTTTATCATGAATTAGAATCATCGGGAGGGCTTCATCAAATGCAGTTTTCAGGAACTTATCCCCAACATTTCCGGTTTAATAGGTGTGTAGTAGAGCTCAAATATTTGTATTTCTAACAAATTCTCATGTAATACTGACGCTGCTGGTCCAGGGAACATTTTTGGGAACCACTGCACTCATGAATAAGACTCAGACGTCAGTGTTGTTATAAAAAGTTCTCACATGATCCTGGTGCATACCATGGGTAGGGAGCCCCTATGCTGTCCTTTCCTTGGCTTCAAAAGCTACTCACTATACCCTTCATTCCATGCCACCATTTTCAACCCACATCCTGAACCTGCTATCATTCGTTGTCAAGTTAGTAGGGATAAGCACATCATCCATTCACTAATCAAGTCATCCACGTTCTCATTTATTCATTTAACGCTGAAAACTGAGACAAATTACTTGCATCAGGATTTCAGGGCCTACTGAGGAAGACTAACAAACAAAAATTTCAGTATCATATACATGGTTTAACCTGGGGGGCATAATATTAGGGAAAAGGACTCCGACTGACCTCATGTAGTACACAGTGTAAAAGTCAAATCTTTGATTTCAAGTACTAATTCAGTAAGTAAGCCAAGCAGGGAAGAAAATTCTAAAACACATTTTTGGTTTTGTTTTTTAGTATTTATTTTTCTTAGAAGGAGGGTGCAAATCATAATTGCTTCATGTCTTAAAGACTTACTATAAGAGATGTTTAGCACTGCGTGATCTAAACTTTGAACTACTTGGGTGGGCTGTGGGTGGAAAGAAGGCAAATAAATTTGGTCAAGCCATACTGAAATTCAGTACAAGTCTTAAAGTCAATGTCAGCACAAATCCACATTCTATAACTCAGAATAATCCTTACTTAGCAGAAAGAGTAATAGGACAGAGGTGCAACAATTTTCATCTAAAAATTTATCGCAGCTATTTATTATTGAGCCCCTCCAATGCTCCCAGGGCACTTGGCATCTGGAGTTACTTATGCCTGGTCAGTAGTAGCCTAGCCAGGCTATAAATCAGGCTCAATGCCTTGACCTCTGTTGATACCATGGAAAAAATAATTAGCACCTGCACCACAGATGCAGATGCCAACTTTGCTGCCTGTTTATTCACCGTTCCAAGTAAAAACAAAAACAAAAACAAACTACTTCTGCTGCCTACTCTGACCACCTGCCACCCTGTTCTTTCCTCTTTTCTCTAAACATAACCTTCAGAAGTAGTCTGAGGTGTGACAGACAACTTAACAGCTTTTTTGAAAGGCATAGTTCATCGGCCTGTTCATTTGAATGCTAAGTGCCAATTATGTGCTTCTTTGTACTAGTGCCTACCTGCGAAATTGTTGCTGCCAGTTCCCATATTCTTGCTATTAACAATTGCCGGTGTTGCCAAGTCTCCGTTTAAATATCTGAGGTGAATATACAGTTCAAATACACTTGTGACAAACATAAAAATGCTTAATTTGTTCCCGTGACTCCAGCCCTGAAGTAAATAATATCTGCTTTGCTCCTGTCTAATACCTGCAGCGAACGTTCAAGTCTCACCTGCTTCAGTTTCTGATTCCACTCCCTTGAAATATTTCACTTGTCTGTATTTACCAAGCTGTTTCCATTAATAAACAACTAACTAACATTATATGGAAAACTAACTTACATTATATGGAAATAATAGCACACATCTTTTCGTAATGCATGCAAGGTTTAAAAAAGTATTTTGACATATATATCCAATACAAATGGAATATTTACTGAACCAGAGACTCATAGAACTTTCAAGAATCTTGGGTATAATCTAGTCCTAATTTACACATAAACAAATCAAGACCTAGTAAGTTCATATAACACAGACCCTCAATGAAAGAACTAATATCCCAGATTTTCCAACTTTGCAATCAGGAATATTTTCATTAAACTTAATTTTTAAAATGTGTCTTAATAAAATGACTGTCTGATAAGGGCAAAGTTGATGTATAGATCTAAAATAAGATGCTTTATTATTGAATCAAAATAACTTTTTTTAATTTTTAAAGTTGTACTTGTTCAAAATCATAAGTTCAAACTTTAGCTGTTGTCTATGTTCATTTGTTAAAGATGCTCTTATAGGGCTACCGTAATTTATTCATTCTGCTTTAATGATGCCATTTTCTACACTTTTAATTTGACAACAGTATTTACTTGTCTTTTCGGAGCATCACAGACAGCTGCAGAAGAGAGATCCAACTGCATATTGGCAGGAGCCCACAGACATATAAGGCTGTTTGGGGTACAATTGCAGTTTAATTTAGGTTGATGAGAAAACACACCAGAGTTTGCTCATCAGGAATTTGGCCACATCTTTTCCTGAATATTTATGTGCTTCTAAATTTCTACAATTCTTTAAAAATACAAATTTTTTTAAATCTATGTAACAGTCTGTATATTGAAGACCTTAAGAGTTTCTCACAGCTCTTTTTTTTTTAAGATTTTATTTATTTATTAGAGAGAGAGAGAGACTAAGAATGAGAGGGGAGAAGGTCAGAGGGAGAAGCAGACTCCCCACAGAGCCGGGAGTTCGATATGGGACTCGATCCCAGGACTCCAGGATCACGACCTAAGGTGAAGGCAGTCGCTTAACCAACTGAGCCACCCAGGCGCCCAAGTTTCTCGCGGCTCTTATGACCTTTAGATTCTAAAATTATTTAGTGTAAGCAGAAATTTCACAGATAAGAAAACAGATCCTGAGAGGTTAAGGGATATTCTCAAAATCACCCAGCTAGTTCATGGCGAAACTGAATTTCAGGATTCCCAGTTTATTCTAATGACCCCCCAGACTGTGGTTTGTTCATAGGCATTACTAAGCAAGCATCACGTTTGAAAATGGTATTTTCTTAATACAGTTATGCAAAGTGATGACTTCTCCTTACCTCTAACTCCCTCACTTCATCTAAATTACCATTGTGCCCTCATAATAACTGAATAGCCATGCAATAATTTTCTGCTCTATTTTGTTTAACTGTAGTTAGGTTTCTACATTTATCTAGGGTCTTAGAATTAGGTTGTGTCTGAGAGTCATCTTGGACTGTCATTCTTGTACTTTGTAACCCTACACATCTTTCTACTACGTGAA
The DNA here is from genome assembly GCA_028533885.1 of Nasua narica. Classification (NCBI taxonomy): domain Eukaryota; kingdom Metazoa; phylum Chordata; class Mammalia; order Carnivora; family Procyonidae; genus Nasua; species Nasua narica. Next base: position 51,874,432 of record CM052802.1, read on the forward strand.
TTATCAACTCTCCTTGAACCTTTTTAGTTTGTCTCACAAAGTTTCCTTTCTTAGGCAACTCTAAGACACTCAGTGGTTATTTTATTCAAGTTAGTATTTAATCTAGGTTTACCATGGGCAAAATGATGAGAAATACATCACAATTGGTGAAATCAGTAATTCATAGTCCAGAGAAGGACAAAAAATAATGCTTGTGTGCACATAAGCTTAATGCAAATGAAAACCAGTAAATCTGATAAAATGATCTAAATGAAGTAACTAACATTTCTTGAGTCATTTCTCTCTGCCAGACACTGTCAATGGAAGAGCAAAAAGTATTCAAGGAATGCAGACACTGTCATCCTCTAAATAGCACTCATGAACTCAGAGCTTGCAATGTTGAAGGCTGAGTCAAAGCCACAACAGTGAGTTAGTGGTGGATCCTGAGTTAAAACCAAAGTCTGTTTCAGACCAACACTTCCACACTATGATACTCTGGCAGTCTCAAAGGAAAAGGAAGATTAGTAGAGTTAGAGGTGGGGAAAAAAAATCATAATGAGAGAATAAAATGGACAAGAGCTGACAGAAAAAAAAAAAAAAAAAAGCTTAGATCATGAACAATAAAAGTATTTCCATTTCAAGAAAGATGACCGAGAGGGGTTAAGGTAGAATACACGCTCTACAGTCAGATTACAGAGAGCTTGGAAAGCCAGCCTAAGATGTTTGTTGGTTATTGAGGAGCTATTGAAATTTTTGAGCATAAAAAATGACCTAATGAGAGTGAACTTCAGGGACATTAATTTTGAGAAGTTTGAGAAAATGTTGGATGAAGCAGAGCTGGAGAGGCATAGAGGCTCAGTGGTGTCAGAGACAATGAAAGTGGTGTTGTTTACCATAAGCCAGCATATTTTTCTGTACATTTTTATATTCTTTTTTTAAGATTTTATTTATTTATCTGAGAAGGAGAGAGAGAGCAAGTGAGAACACAAGAGCAGAGGGGAGGAGAATGATACTCCCTGCTGAGCAGGGAGCCCCATGCTGGGCTCCATCCCAAGACCCTGAGATCATGACTTGAACAGAAGCAGATGTTTAACCAACTGAGCCACCCAGGCACCCCCATTTTTTTTCATCTTTATTCTGTTTCTGCCTTCTGGAGTGACAGAGAATACATGCTCTGATTTTTTTTTTACAACCTAATATGAGGTTATAAGAAATGTATATCTTAATGTATTTAAATCACAATATATAAAAATTGTCTAATGCTTTACTTGCTAAATATTCCATTCTAGAAACCTAGCTTATAAATGAATATGTGCTTCCAGTTCCCATTAAAATATACAAGTGCTATTCACGCCAATAGCACCTAGACAGCAGTCATATATCAGATTTATTAATGTTTTCAGGATTTATACAAATGTATTAGAAAAATTTCCTGAATGCGTAATCCACAGTAGTACACGTTTGCATTTGATTAAGTGATTTATGAGAAAGATAAATGGAGTGTTTATGGTCTGACAATAGGAGTACGGAAAAAATATTTTTATGAGGTCCAGCATTATAGTGAAGTATATAGAAATTGATTATACCAATTATTAGAGAACTTATAACATTAAAATAAACATAAACACTTATTCTCAACCTGCATTCTAATACTTCTTGTCTTTAAGCAACAAAACAACAAAAAACCAGCAAAAACAGTACTTACATATTGACTTCTTTTATACATCTATATTTATATTTCACATGAAAAGTGGATACTCAGACAATCCTTTTGTTAAAAAATTGACCCATGTAAATATATTCAGGATTAATGTCAAAATCCCTACAAATGCACATACTATATGAACTATTAATTTCAACTTATTCTTACGATAGACTAATGGATAAATGCCAACATGTAACTATAAGAATGTCTACCCTTCCCTTGTGTATATTAAAGAAAATTTGAGGATCCACTAAATAGATAATACCCTAACAATTTAAAAATTACTTTTGTAAATGTATATTTAATAGAAACATATTTTAAATTATTTAGGTAAAAAATTCAAGCTGAAAGGCAATGAATAGGGAATGTTAGATTATATGTATATCTAATATATGTAATATAGTAAACTAGGTTTCGCTGGGTAGTACTTCCATAGGTTTTTTATACTTTTCTCTATTTAGCAAATTTTCTGTATTAAGACAGATTGGAAAGGGTATCTTTTAATAGTTTTTATGTGAGCTGCAGTCTTTTTAGTCTCCATACTCTGAGGCTATTCATTTCACTGCAGTTTTCTTCAATCATGTGTTTGACTATGGCTTCCATCCCAAATTTTCTGTCTCCACAGAAACACATGGAATTCTCAGTTCAGATTTTTTTTTCCTCCAAGTGTACTTGCTTCTCACTGGTTATTTTTATTCATTCTTAAGCAATCTGTAAGAATCAATTTTATCTCCACACTAATCATTCCATTTTCTACATTGTTTACTTATTGTTATACTACCATGATATTGGTATTTTTAGTCTCTTTTTAGTCATCCACTTAACACATAATATTTTAATAGTATTTTTTATCTCAATATATATCTTCTTCATGGTATTTGTTTTTCTTTGGTGATACTGTGCTTACTAACAAGAGGGGAATGTGTACTGGACTCGTTCTGAGTCCTTTTCTGGGTGAATCTTGATCAAGTCTCCTTCACATACACAGATTAAAAAACCTATTGAAATGTACCATTCATAGTTTGATTTCTAGTATCTAGTAAGTGTTCTTGGACCAAGATTATCCTAGTATAGTTATTGAGAGCACTGATTTTGAAACCACAGTTGAATCCATTTACTATTGAACTTAGACAAGTTACTTAAAACTTTGGTGACTCAATCTCCTCATTAAAAATGAAAATAATATAACTCTTAGTCTATTGGTTGCTGCAAAAATTAACTAAGTTACCGTGCATAAGCTGCTTAGAATAACACTTCTTACACAAAAAGTTTTACAAAAGTATTGGCTATGATTTTTTTTAAAGATTTTTTTTTTTTATTAGAGAGCGAGAGACTGAGAATGAGAGGGGAGAAAGTCAGAGGGAGAAGCAGACCTCCCGCAGAGCCGGGAGTCCGACATGGGACTCGATCCCAGGACTCCGGGATCACGACCTGAGCCGAAGGCAGTTGCTTAACCAACTGAACCACCCAGGCGCCCGGCTATGATTTTTATACCTTTCCCTACTACGACCACCATTCCTTCACTCTCTGAAACTAATCAGAGAAAAAAATAAGAAAAAAGATAATCTCAAGTGTGCAATATCACTTTGTTTGGACTTCTCTGACTTCTGGTCCAATTTATAGTATAATTGTGGGTATCAAACCTTTAGAAAAATGATTTACTCTCAGGCCACTTTACCCAACCTTCTTTTATCCACTGTTCTGTCTTATCCAGGAGCATTTTGTGACTTACCATTTCCAGTTGATTATTCAGAGACACAAATAGAAGTAGTAATAGTGGTGTGAGGACAAAGCACTGTGGGCTACTCAAAATGAAGTTTTCACACTATAGAAATGCTATTCATTTTTTTAATATTCATTCTCACTTTTTATTATTTTGAGCCAAAGACTAGACATGAGGAAGAAGTAGATCCACTTAGTATTTTTTAAGAAACAGAAATGGTACTTTTTTGTCCTTGTTGTATGCTTATATGATTGATATTTTATGGTTATTTGTTGATTTTTGAAATCCAGACCATCATAGTTATCATTAGTAGAACTGTTTCTTTAATTTTATTAATAGGTTGAATTTAATATCTAGTTTTAGGTTGCTTCCTGAGTTTTTAAATTTTTGTGTTTTTAAAGGGATTTTAATGGGAATTTGGAAGAGGCAGTAGCAAGTGTGGTTAGTTCAAGATTCAACTTTAATCAAGGTTCCTTATAAGGGATAGTCCATTATGTAAGGGTTTGAGATACCAGGTTTTAGTTTTGTTTTGTTCCTTTCCTAAAGAGCAAGAATAATAGAAGGAAGTGCAAATGATTTATAGTGCTAAATATTTAACACTCGCTAGGAAGAGAGCAATTCTGATGCTTATTAACTTTCCTGCCAAGAGGCCATTAATATGCCCAGTATGAATTTCACAGTGAACTAGATGAAATGATAGATAGATAGATAGATAGATAGGTAGATAGATATCCCTTCAGATGAAGCTCAGTTGATGAAATTAGTGAGTAAATGAAGAAGGTTGCTAGGCTGGAGGAAGAGAGGACTCTTGTGTTTCTAGTTTGAGCAGCTGAGTTCTATGTTACGATTTAATAGGATAACAAATCATAAGGAAAGCACAGAAGTTTGGGGATTGATAATAAGTCAATTTAGGGAAATAGGAAACTTGATAAACCAGTTGGGCATCATGTGGAAATAAGCAGTAAACTATTGGAAAGAAGATGAAGAATATGGCCATATTAATTTTCAATTTATTTAATGAGTATTTAATGTAACATACAGTGTGACAGATACTGAACCAAGATCTGTACTATGACAGTGAATAAGACAAAATTCACTCTCCCTCTCCTGCTAGCAACTTACAATTTAGCAACATGAGCCAAAACAAACTCTATAGGCTATCGCAGATAAAAATAACAGCTTAGATTCTGTTCATCGTTTTTGTTCTATTTTGTTGTTCACTTTTGTTTATTATTAAACCAGCACCAAACATACAAGAGGTCATAAAAGGATGTGTGAGAGAAAGTGACCATCAAAACCTCCCTGTTCGCTACAGAGATGAGCTCAAAGTTCTAAGTGTGTGACTAAGGCATAAGAAACTCCTGACAGAGCAGCCGAAAACTGAGGACTCTCTGTCTCATACCCCTATAAACTGAAAGACTTCATCAACACTCCAGAGTATAAGGAAATTATTTCTGTGTCACAATTACACATTTGTATTCCATTTCTTCTTTTATTTTTAAGATTTTATTTTATTTATTTATTTGAGAGACAGAGAAAGTGAGAGAGAGCTTGAGAGGAGAGAAGGTTAGAGGAAGAAGCAGACTCCCCCCAGAGCCGGGAGCCCGACATGGGACTTGATCCCGGAACTCAAGGACCATGACCTGAGCTGAAGGCAGTTGCTCAACCAACTGAGCCACCCAGGCGCCCTGCATTCCATTTCTTAGCATGTCACTTTTACTCGAGGTTTCAACAAAGAGGCCTGGGTGATCTAATCACAAATATGCAGTAAGTGATTGCATCCCAGGAGGGTATATGCTTCATGCAAAACACAGAGAACTATATAGTCTGGTGACTGGATCCCTCACCTAATCTCACTGGGGAGAAGTCACAATAACTTACCTCAGGAATGTCTCAAAGATATGAAAATCTATCTTACCCTGGAGGAATTATGTTCTAGGAAAAAGAGATAGCATCAATGAATGAATGAATGAATGAATGAATGAATGAATAAATAAATAAATAAATAAATAAATAAGGAAACATGTGGAGTGAATCAGGAAACTGCATAATATGACTATAGCCTGGTCTTGCCTCCTTTGGATTTTGGAGGTAAATAATTTTAAAGGTTATTTAAACATTAAGCATTATAATCTGAGGCAAAATTAATTATTTTGATAATTGAACTCATTAAAAAACAATTCTAAATGTTGAAAGAATAGCCAAGATGAATAATTGATGCACTGTGATATATTCTAATTTACAGTTCAGTTCCTAGTTCTGCACCAAAAAACTACTTCTACCACTTCTGACAATACTAGATATGATTTATTAAACGTTTTTTCTATACCTCCATCACATTAGCAATATTTTAGTATATCCAGGAGGAAGTTAGCATTTTATATGACATATTGTTTTCCTTTAACAATGATCATAATTACAGGCACTCAATCCTCAACATCTTTTCCTCCCAAATCTCCTATATATCACTATAAGGAAAAACATGGAAAAGGATGTCAGTATCTATTTCTGAGATGACATAACCGAAGTTCTGAGAGTCTAATTCACTTTCGAAGGTAACACAATAGCAGAGCCAGAGTTTGAATCCATTCCTCTGCCCAGTGTCCATACCAGTTTTCCAGAAACTGTAGAGGGGGTAAGATTACACAACTGCCTCTGAGCATATTTGATATGTCTTTGCTTTTAATATTTAAAATGTTTCCATGCCCTATATAAAGATGCCATGCATGATAGTTCAGAAGGGACTGTATAAAGAAGAGCCAACTAGCATGATGCCCATCAACCCATTTCAGTCTTTCTGATCCAGTTGACAATACATGACCATGCAAACCTTCCAAAGTGCCATTTCACCCATTAAATGCACATCATTCCTGTAGTAATTAGATACAAAATAAATTTCTGTAATAAAGAAATTGACCTGAAAAACACAGTGTCTCAAACAAAGTAGAAGTTCTGTTTGTTTGTTTTTTTTATAACACTCTATGCTTAGGTATACAGTCCAAGATAGGTAGACAACTTGGTTTCTTAGGATTTTTCAGGAGTGAAGTTTAATTACACCTGGTTCTGTCATATTCTAGTATGTTGTCCTTGTCTGTATGATCCAACTTCACCTCACTTCACCTTTGTGTTTCTATTTCAGGTAGTAGGTAGTAGGTGGGTAGAGGCTAGGTGAAGAAGTAAAGGGAGAGCATTTTCACATTAAGCAAGTGTATCTGTAATGGTTCATCCAGAGAAACAAAACCAATATGATACATGTATATACATAAACACTCACACATACATACATATAATTTATAACATATTATATATTTTATTATATATCATATACATAGCTTATTATAAGGAAATTGCTTATACAGTTGTGGAGACTGGCTAAGCAAATACAAAATCCACTGGGAGAAGAATATCATGGACAGGATGGAATTCTATGGGAATGTGCTGAAGTTGAAATTCTTCATTCTGTCATTTCTTTTCTTCATCCTTCTACTCTTCCTTCTCTTCCTCCTTCTTCCTCTCTCCTTCATCTCTCTCCTCTCTCATATATGGGAAGACTCAGCTCTGCTTCAAGGCTTTCCAACTGATTAAGTCAGACCCACACAACTTACTCAGAATAATCTCTCTTACATAAAGTCAATAGATTAGGGACTTGATTTATATCTAAGAAGTCTCTTCACGGTAGCATTTAGTGTTTGGTTAAATAGTTGGGAATGATGGACTAAGCAATTTCATATAACAAAAAGACCCATCATAGCAAATTACCTGAAAATTCTTCATATTAATTCCACTCACATTTTACTGGGAAAAAATAATCATATAGTATAGCTCCACATTGTTGCAAAGGAAACTGAGAACAGTAGTCATTAGCCAGGAAGTTGTGTATCCGCCTAAAACTCCATTAACTTCACTGGGTGCAATGTCTCAAAATTGCATTTGATACACTTTTTAAATTCCCATCGCCTTGTCTAATAAAGATTAATCTCTTAATCTTTCTCTATTTGGCCCTTCAATTCCAATCATCCAGAATCTACCTTTTCTATATAATTTGCTTCTTTCCAACACCCATTCCAGCCTTCATCTTATCCTTCTTTCCCTATTCCCCCTCACTGTCTTCTACCTCAACAGTAATTAGAGAAAGAGTTTACACATCACTGGCCCAGTTCAATGTTTTAACTACACTTTATTTTTCTGAATCTACATACGGTGAACTTGCGTCCGTCTCCTGTTCTCCCTCGTAGTAAGTATCCCCTTCCTAGGGCCTGAGTACTAGCCTCTCTTCCTCCTAAAGAAGGACTTTAAGGAAGGAGATGAGAAGGATCCTACTTATATTTCCAAGAATCCATCCCACTTCCCATACAAACTTACCAGAGAAGGCCTTCAGTGGGAGAGAAGTGGAGTGATTACCTGAAGATGACATAGCGATTAGTGTTCCCCAGACGTACTTTATTTCATATATTTCATGTTAGGATATGTTTCTGAATATATGTAACCCTAGGGTAGCAGTCTAAGTGATTGGATAGGAAACTAATTCCCCACCCCTGATATCTATTAGCAAGATAAATATAGAAAGCCTTTGTAACAGTTTACAAACTGTCCGAGACAATCCTCATCAATTTTTTATTGTCCTTTTCCTGGTGAAATTTGTCATAACTTGTTCTCATTGCAGAAGACTCAATTAAGACCCCAGCAAAACTGAAGTTATATTTATTCTTATTGGCATGAGTCTAATATTTAATCTGATGGGTAGCACAAGGACCAGACACTTCTATCAGAATATCCACTATCTGTGCCATACTCCAGTTTTACATTTGTGCACCTATTCCTCTTACTGTTCTTTCTCCCTCCCTCGCTTCCTCTTGCTTTCTATAATCCTCATTTTCTCCTTCCCCTGTGAATATTTATGCCTTCATGGTAAAACCCAAGGGAACTGTAGCTGGCTCATAAAATCAAGCAGCTGTGCACCTACGTTCAGCCAAATGTTAGCTGTGCCTTGCAATTTTCAACTAGATGATTTTGCGTCTTGTAAAATCATCTCAAACATTCTATTATTTGTTTTCCTTTTTATTAAGGCAACTACCAGGCAACAAAGTGGCTATCTCGGTTCTATCAACACACTTCAGTGAGGCTATTTTAACACCAAGCGTGAGTCAGCTGAACTTCAAGAGACCAGCAGTAGTGGTATTTTGCTGGGACATTATCAAGTCCTGTCTGCTGGGACTGAAGAATTCTCCAGAAACATTGAATGGAGAAAATTACACATGAACTAAGAACCCAGAAGACTGTGATACTTAAGGGCCATGAAATTACTCGGAAACTTAATTATGAAAAAGCATGAGATGATTCCAGGGCAGAAGGTCAACTTGCCTCTGATTTTTACTCCTATTAATATGGAAAAAATCTTTTTACATGAAATAAAATTCCCTAGGCATCTCCATTAAGTTTCCTATTATATACTTACTAATTAAAAGTCTTTTGTAACCTTTAAATGATGAATTACCAGTAAATATCTCCATAATATTCACATACCTGATCTGATATAATTTCTTTTAGAGCAAGAGGAAGTCACATGGCATCATTTATTAAGAAGAGAAATTGAGTTCTTAATAAAGAACTGGGAATACATTCCTCTGGCATATACTAAACACAGATCTTTGAAAACCCTCAATTAATAATGTGTTGAGATGTATCTCTGCCCTACCCACTAATCATAGGATGAAAATACACATTCTTTCTGTTTTTTCATTTTTAATGCTTAATCTCAAAACGTAAATTTTCCCCTACAGAGAACATCAAAAGACAAATTCCCTTAGTGGCATTTTACAATTAATTTTAATATCCGTGAACTAAGCACATAAATTCTTCTAGTCATAGCATATGCAAATGTATTTCTGCATATCTTTGAAGTAGCTGTTATTAAATGCAGATACCATCTCCGCTTGGGGCTGAGCATTAAAATAGTTTTTATAAAATAACAAAAGATGCTGCATGTTATTTTCTAGATGGTTTATTTTATTCAATAAATCTCTTCAGACAGAAAGCACAAAAATGTTGTAACTCAAATTTCATAACTTATAACTCATGGAATGTGAGTCTCAGTACGAATAAAGGTTTTGAAATCATTAAAGTTCATATTCTCAATCTAGAGAAGAAAGACATAATAAAGAGGAAAGCCTGGGCAAATCCATTGCCAGTAAAAATTCTACTCAGGAAATTTAAATTAGATACAAGATAAAATGAATTATCCCAAGTGATGAAGAGTTTGCAGTATTTTCTGTATCTCTGTCCGTATTTTGGCAATATGCTCTTGTATTAATCAATGTTCTCCAACAAAACAGAACCAAAATAAGATATATACGTTTATTGTATATATTATAATGTGCACTTATGTAATAAACTATATTATATAAATATGCATTTATATATTTATAATATATAATATGTATATCTTATGTATCTTGTGTATTTATATACACATAATGTGTGTGTGTATATATAGAGAGATATATATAAAATAAGAAATTGATTCACACTCTTATGAAAGCTGGTAAGTCCAATCTGCCAGGTGGGCTAGGCAGGCTGCAGACCCAGGAGGAGTTGTTCCAGCTGGAAGGCCATTAGTAGGAAAGCCAGTGTTGTGGATGTCTGAGTACAGTCTACTGGAGAATTCTCTTACTTGCAGGAAAGAGGGCTTTTTGTTCAATTCAGACTTTCAACTGATTAGAGGAGAACCATTCACATTATGGAGAATAATCTACTTTTCTCTACCAATTAGAATGCTAATTCCCCTCAGAAACACTCTAGCAGAAATACCCAGAAGAATTTGACCAACTCTCTGGACACCCCATAAACCAAACAAGTGGACACATAAAATAATCACCCACTCTCAATCTTTTAAGATGAAAATTCTTATTTCTATATAGTAAGCTGCAAATTGATCAGGTTTTTTTTTAAAGATTTTATTAATTTATTTGAGAGAGAGAAAAAGCAAGAGACAGAACTGGAGCAAAGGGGGCAGGGCAGAGAGAGAAGCAGACTCCCGTCTGAGCAGGGACCCCAATGCCGAGCTTGATCCCAGAACCCTGAGGTCGTGCCCTGAGCTGAAGGCAGATGCTTAACTGATTGAGCCACCTGGGCACCCCTAAGGTTATCACATCAAAATATCCATTGGAATAAAGAGAAATAGTCAAATATGTAGGCCTTATACATTCTATAAGGTAAATTAAAAAAAAAAAAACACATATAAAACCAAACTTGAGAGAAACAAATATTAATTTTATTATATTTATTTATTTATTTGTTCATTTAAGTGGGCTTCATGCCCAACGAAGGACTTGAACTCATGACCCTGAGATCAAGAGTTGCATGCTCTACTGACTGAAATAGGTGCCCCCAAATATTAATCTTAAATTGAAAATCTCCTATCATAATCAGTGCACAGAAGGGACTAAGAGTTTGGCAGTAAGATAGAACAGTGTTTCAGATGACAAGTGACCGCCATTAAGGTTACTGGATAGTTTTCAAGAAGTTATGAAATCGAAACTTGGGGAAATGAGTTAACCCCAAGGGAACACTTGGTGGATTTAATTTTGTTCTAGGCAAAGAGCCTTAAGATGATAAGGTTTATCTTATCTTGAATAAAACATATATAGATTAGTAGAGGAAGAAATATTTATGAATTTGGAAAACTGGCTCAGCATCTAAAATTTCCAAAATTTTAGAACTTATTAAATAGATGCATTTAGGGCACATTTATTACAGTTAGTGTAATAAACAGTTATTTAAGTAGTAATTGAATCCCCTTGGTTTTTTAAAGAATTAATAAATTTGTATATCAAAATAGTGACATCAGTAAGTAAGTTTCTATACAGAATAGGGAAATAGTGTGTTAGACAAGTTGGAATTAAACTGAACAAACATTCTGATGATTCAGTTTTAACTCAGAGTAATAGTTGGTGGAGTTGCAAAGGCCTTCACCATATTTTTCCCATTTAGTAATAATGAAAATTCTACAGTTGTAGAGGGAATGTCTAGTATAGAGGCAGTTTCCAAAAGGGTGGAAAGTTTGGTTAATGAGTTATGATTTAAAAAAATAATAACAGCAAAGATTTCAAAATTATAGCAGAACTTTTTTTGTCATGGGACAAAACCAGGGAGATGTCACAGATATAACTGTGTTCTTGTATTTTGGTTTTAGAAAGTAATATTTTTTCAATAGCTCATGTCTGAGATTGTGTGAAAAAAAACCTAGGAAGAGGCTTCCATTTTTGGCTGTAGGACAGACCAGGAATCCTAAAAAATCTCATCATTAAAAAGCAATTAAAATAATGGCTTAACAGTTTTTAAGATTTATTTTTTTGTTTTAGAGAGAGAGTGAGAGAGAGCATATGTGCATGCACACGCATGCTTGCGGTGGGGCAAAGGGCGAGGATGGTCTCAAGCAGACTCCCAGCATTCAGCTGAGTGTGCAGAGCCCAAGGTAGGGTTCCATCCCATGACCCATGAGATCACAACCTGAGCCAAATCAATAGTCGGTCACTTAACTGATTGTGCCACCCAGGTACCCCATGGCTAAATATTTTTAAGTGTACTATTAATTTAAAGACTATAAGACAAGAAATTCCCTCAGGAGCCAGACCACTTTTCATTAAACAGTTTTACTGAGTTACAACTGCCATTCAATAAACTGTACATATTTAAATTATATAATCTGGTAACTTTGGAGAGATGTATACCTCAAAAAAACTCACTACATTTAAGAAAATGGATTTATCTATCTCCTCAAAAGTTTCCCTGGGACCCTTTTGCAGTCCCTTCCTTTCATCTCTCCCCACATCCCAGGCAACCACTGATATGCCATCGGCCACTATAGATTAGTTCTCATTTCCTAGAATTTTAATATGTATCAAAACATACGATATGGCCACATTATTCGATATTAATTGGAAGCAAAATTTGGTGCATAACTTTTTAATGGATTGATGCTTTCCAAAGGCGCACAGGAGAAGAATGAGGCACAAACAAGTCAACTTCAAGAGAACAGGAGCAGCGGTCAGCAGTTGAGAAGACAGCCACCAGGAACAACTCCTCAGTCCCATATTTGTTAGATACAAGATAACAATCAACAAAGGAGTTGAGAGAGATTTAGATAAGCAAGATATGCCTGATCAAGCAGTATAGGATTTGTGGTTGAGTGAACACATTGAAAGGGATCACCTAATTAACGACAGGTGGTCTCTGGAGAAGGGGAGAGAACCGAAAAAAGAAGCAGGCAGTGTTCCACCCAGAGTGGTCGGCATTCCCAGCTGCTCGGCTTCAAGGACTATATCATCCTCTCCCCCAGAGGCCTGTTGCTGGTACGTGTTCAAGAATGTTTGGTCAGTACATTGTTCCGAGAGACGGTTACAATGGATTAATTGAGGTGACAAAGGACAGAGGCAAGATCTTATACAAGGTGAAAAGTCAGAATGAAGACTTCTGCAGAAAACTGGGGCCCCCTAAATGCAAATCTTCTGTGGAAGGGTGAAGAAGAAAAAAAATACTATCCCAGAGGGAGACAGTATAGAAACTTGCTTCTACAGCTATTGTCTCTTAGATGAAAAGGAAATATTAGAACTGAGATTGTTTCCATTACCTAAAATTTATGGTTCAAAATAATCCAAGCTGAGAATTCAGTCTGAAATGATTGTCCAATGGTAGTGATTTCAGATACTTGGGAGAAATACAAGCAAATTCTCTCAGAAGGAACATAAGTTTCAGTTCATGATGTCTGAGAAGCTAACAACATCAAGACTAGATTAAATCAAGCAAAGGTTTTATTTGAGAAAACACCTGTGAAATATAAAAGGCTTAGAGAAGAAGTGATTTAAAAGGAGTTTTCAGTTGTCATACAGGTCTGCCACCTGTGAAAAGCGAAAGTGAGAAGGGAAGATTGTGTAGAAAGACCGCAGCATAATCAAATAGCCAGTTCCTTTCTGATTGGCGTCCTCAGCAAATAGGGCCGTGCTGAGCGCTAACACTGGCCTCTGTTGCTGGCCGTCTGATGTGAGCAGGCGGTGGTTTCTTGGTGGCATATGGATTATCACCAAGATCAAGAGAAATGAATGGGGAAGTCAGAGATAAATTCAGACATATAGGGAGACTAGATATATAACAAGGCAGTATTTATGATCAGTAGCAAAGAAGGCTTTTAAAAGAAACACTAACTCAAAAAGATATATTCACCCCATGTTTATTGCAGCATTATTTACAATAGCCAAGATAGAGAAGCAGCCGGAGTGTCCACTGATACATGAATGGATAGAGAAGAGGCAGTATACATATTATGAATATTACTCAACCTTAAAAAAAAATAAGGTCTTGCCATTTGGGACAACATGGATGGATCTAGAGAGTAATATAAGTGAAATAAGTGAGACAGAGAAGGACAAATACCATGTGATTTCACTTCTATAAAAAACAAAACAAATAAATAAACAAAAAGCAGAATCATATTGGTCAATACAGAGAACAAACTGATGGTTAACAGAGAGGAGATGGGTGGGGGATGGGCAAAATGGGTGAAGGGGAGGGGAAGATACAGGCTTCCAGTTACGAGTGAATAAGTCATGGGAATAAAAGGCTATAAAGTATATAGGGAATATAGTCTATGGTACTGTAATAAGGTTGCATGATAATAGACAGTAGCTACACTTGTGGTGAAAATAACATAATCCATAGAGTTGTTGAATCACTGTGTTGTACACCTGAAATTAATGTGGTCTTGTGTGTCAACTATACTCAAATAAAGCACTTTTTTAAAAAAAGTACTATAACCCTTTCCTAATTAAGGTGTTTTTCTAATTAAAAAGAGCAAAAAGGAAACATAAATTATTTTACAAGTATTTATAATTCCAAATAAATTTTGAGCTGAAATGCAAATGTTTAAAATGCTTCAAACAGGGGCGCCTGGGTAGCTCAACAGGTTAAAGCCTCTGCCTTCGCTCAGATCATGATCTCAGGGTCCTCGGATCGAGCCCTGCATCGGGCTCTCTGCTCAGCAGGGAACCTGTTTTCCCCTCTCTCTCTGCCTGCCTCTCTGCCTACTTGTGATCTCTCCCTCAGTCAAATAAATAAGTAAAAGTTTTTAAAAAATAAATAATAAAAGAAAATAAAATGCTTCAAACATTGTAGGAAATATATTCACGATTCTGAGGAAAGAAAAGATACTTCTTTTGCATTATTTTATAAATAAGATAGGCAAAATGTCATGGAAAAAGCAATAAATTAAATTATAATACAATTGTAAAATTCTGTTGTCTTAAAACACTATAAAGTAAGTGAAAAGGCAAGCCACCAACCAAGAGGCAATATTTCAGCATACGTAACAGAAAAGTATTAGTGTGGAGAATATATACATATTTTTTTTTACAAACTGGCAACATAAAAAGAATCAATCAGTTAGAAAACTAAAGAAATCACATGAAAAGACATTTTACTCAAAAGAAAACACAGATGAACAATAAATATAAGGAATGATGCTCAACATCAGGAAATGCATATTAAAAGTGCAATGAAAAAATATTTTATAGTTAACAGATTTGCAAAATGTAAAATGTGTCACTGGGATTTACAGAGCAGGAAGAACTGATAGTACAAGTATATACTATTGCAAACACTTAGGGAAATAATTTATCATTAGCTCTTAAAGTTGACTATGTGTATATCCTGGACAGGCAGCAATGTAAGTGCAGCACAGTGGCTATGGGAAGAGATTCCAGTTTGCAAGACATGTTTTTCAGGACTTGGTCAAGGTAAAAATTTAGGGAGAATAACAAATGTAGGGATAACAGCAATCTGTCACAGGTGCAGAAAAGGAGCAGCAACCTCCCTCCAAGCCATCTGGAGAACAGTAACAAGACCTAAGAAAGGATTTTAAGATATAGATTTTTAAAAATTAATACAGTTGTCTGTGGAAGAAGCATTTTTACTCAGCCTGCTCACAGTAGCAAAAAAAAAAAAATCCTGTTAATGATGAATGTTCAAAAATATTATTTGTGCCTAATTAGAAAAAGAATAATTTTAAAAACTAGATCAACTTTAGAAAATATTGCCTTTCAGAAGTAAAGTGGAATATCTCCAACGCATTCCTAAATGAATTATTGAGAGAAAAAAAAAAGAGAGAGAGAGTGCAGGTGCTCAAATAGTCTCAAGATAACCGCCACACACATATACCCAGTGTGCATATCTTGTATAATCCCACCACATGGGTACATGCAGAGCCTGTGAATATGATAAGATATTATATGATAAGATATAATTGGGCTACTTATCAATTAATTTTGAGTTAATCAAAAGTGAGATTATCTGGTTGTGCCTGATCTAAGCAAAATAGCCCACAAAGTCATTAAGATTGGAGGGAACCACGTTGCAAGGACCTAGGTGACAGCCATCAAAAGAGTGAAGGCATCTAACCAGCCTATGGCTTAATGGAGGTAAATTCTACCAACAGCCATGTGAGCTTGAAAAAGAATCCAGCCTTGGGGCCCCTGGGTGGCTCAGTAGGTTAAGTGGCTACTTCCAGCTCAGGTCATGTCCTGGGAGCTAGCCCTGCATCAGGTTCCCTGGCCAGTGGGGACTCAGCTTCTCTCTATTTCTCTGCTGCACCCCCTGCTTGTGGTCTCTCTCCCAATCTCTCTCTCAAATAAATAAAGTCTTAAAAAGAAGAAGAATACAACCTTTAGAAAGGAAGGATGTCCAAACAACTTAATTTCAGCCTTCTGAGACACTGAACTGAGGACCCAGGGAAACCATGCCTAGACAGAAGACCCATAGAAACTGTGAAATAGCAAATTTGTATAAGTCATCAGGTTTGTGATCATTTGTTATGCAGCAAAAGGAAGTCAGCGCAATGTTAAACCTGAATAAGAAAGATGACTGATACTGGTGATCTGGGTAATGTAGGAGGATATTGTTTGCACACACACACACACACACACACACACACACACACAGAACCTGGGCTTCTAGTTTGCTTGAGAGCCAGGTTTTTTGGTTTATTCTGTTTCAGGTAGTACTAGTATTAATTGCAACATGTGTATGTAATGGACATAGTCGTTTAGAAAGCTTTCTGAGATTCTTGTGTTTCTATCACCTTTTTATTTATATGCAATGTCTGAGTCCCCTAAATCTTACCCACATAGATCCTGAAGAAAATGAAAGAACATGCTAAATTCTTAAACTAAAAAAGAAAGATTATAGCTTTAAAATAAAAGACCACTGAAATGAACAGTGTCTTTCTAATACTCTATATCTTAAGAGTTTAAAGTATTTCATGAAATTTAGATCTTTGTGGTTCAATATTTTAATAAATAAAAAATGTGCTTCCAAATACTTCCTCCCCCACAGATTTTTCATCTTTCTCTCTCACAAATACTAATGACTTACTCCAACATGGAGCAGAGTGAACACTTCGAAGGATCTGTGGTACAGAGTGTGCCACACACAGTGTGGCAGGTGGTACAAGAAATCTAGCTACTTAAAAGTTTTGGTTTGTCTTTCATGTTAGCAGAAAACAAATAATCTTAATATACCCCATGGCAAAGCCAAGTCATCACACTCTCCGTTTCCTTCATTTCTTTACAAATACTGTGTCTAATTCCTATCTCTTTTTGGTGGTGGTCCTTTAGTTAAAATACAGAACAAACCTACTTTTCACTGTCTTCCTCAACCATGATCTTTACAAATAATCTCATAAAGTAGTTGAGAAAGATCACTATTGAACTGTTCATACAATCGTCATAGAAACTGAATACGGCTATATTTGGCTAAAAGAATCTTCCCAGAATTTCCTTGCCTATTAAGATGACAGTATTAGTGCACATTCATTTTAGTAAATATCAAAATAAATATCTACCGGGAACGGGGACACAAAGTATTGCAAATTACTCTCAAGAAAGTTTGGGCCAGTTTGAACTACCTCCTGTACCGTCAAATGGAAATGTGTCACTCTCATAAATTTATAATAAATCTGCTCATTATCATGTTAAAAATAATTTTCCATTTGATAGCCAACACATTTTGATATTAAAATATTTCTAATTATATTTTTCCATTATTAATAAGGCTGTTAGCTACTTTTTCATGTAATTATTGGTCATTTATTATTTCTTCTTCCCTGAACAAATTCATGTTTTCATCTAATCTTAAAACACTTGCTTTTAATTACCTTGAGCTTCACACAGGATTCTCCACAGATTACTCAAACAACTTCTTTTTGGTTACTCTAAAAAATATCTTAAAAAGGAAAACTTTTGGCTTTCTCAGTAAGATCCACGTTAATATATTTGAAATAATAAAATGCTTTAAAAATTTTTATATTATTAAATTAATAAGTGTTTATTATGGCAATTACCAATAGACAAAGTCTCATAATTGATTCTTTTAAAAATACTTATTAATTGTAAGTTATTATTCAAAAGGTAAAATGCATAATCAACCTTAGTAGAAAGAAAGTTACTATATAATTTTAGCAATGTTGGAATTCAATATTATAAGATTTACCCATCTTATTTTTAAGTTTTAATATTTGCTAATATATGATAATTTGATATATTTTATCATTAAGAAATTCACCATCTTCATATAATTTCTATTACAGTCTTTGTGTTTCTCTTCTTAAGTTCAGGCATGCTTATAGTTAAAAAAAAAAAGGATTGAGACAAAATTAAAATATTTGTAAACAAACTATTTGACTTTATTAAGATTTAGTGTATATATATATATATATAATTCTAATCTATGAGATGACAAATCAGAATAGTTGCATCTTTCAATGAAAATGCTTATTAAATCCATTACTTTTTTTTAAGATTCTATTTATTTACTTGACAGAGAGAGAGACAGGGAGAGAGAGAACACAAGCAAGGGGAGCCGGGGAGGGAGAAGCAGGCTTTCCACTGAGCAGGCAGGCTGATGTGAGGCTTGATCCCAGACCTTGGGATCATAACCTGAGCCTAAGGCAGATGCTTAATGACTGAGCCACTCAGGTGCCCCTTATTAAACCCATTAAAAATAAATTATATATACTGGGTTTTAAATAGAGCTATATATGTTCTATCTCAACGAAGTCTGCTATTTTGTGAAATACTTTTATCATTCAACGAAATGAACTTTAAAAAATTTCAAAGTTTTTCCTACTTGTAATGTTCCAAAGAGATTATAAATGCTTTCATCATACATATATTTCAACATATATATAATATATTTTTTCAGCATATATATTATACATAAAATAGCTGCACTTATAGATTTTCACTTAAGTTACTTAAAGCATTTATATTAATAAATTTATCACTTAAAAAAAAGAAATGTGTTAGTTTTCTGTTGTGGCTATACATATTACTACAAATTGAGTGATTTAAAACAACACAACTGCATTATCTTAACAGTTCTGGAGATCTGAACATCAAAAAGAGTGTTACGTAGTTTAAATCAAGAATTTGGCAGAGCTCTTTGCTTCTAGATGCTCCAGGAAAGTACCTGTTTCTTGCCTCATCCAGTTTCTTGAGACCTCTGGCTTTCCTTGGCTTGTGATCACATCACTCTGATATATGCTTCTCGGGTTACATCACCTTCTCTTCTCTGTGCTTCCTGCCTTCCTTTTGTAAGGATCCTTCTGACTATAGTGGACACACTCAAATAATCCAAATAATCTCCCCATATCAAAATCCTTAACCTAATCACACATTCATATCCCCCTTTATCACATATATGGTAATAAGTTCTAAGGAGGAGGATGTAGACAAGTCTGGGACAGGGGTATTATTCAACCTACTACAAGAAGCACCTATGTATCTTTTAAAAAGAGGAAATATGATATAAAACCGCTATCTAGAAATCAGTAAAGCTTTATGTGCTCTTTGGAGGAGGGGTTTATTTTCCCTTCAATAAACCCATATGAACTGTATATTGCACCAGGTAGAAATCTGTAATATAACTTATTTTTTACCCACAACAACAACTACCAAAGTATTATTAGTACCCTGAGAAGAGTTTGATAGATTTACAATTTATCTATTTTTTATTCCATGCTTTTTTTTTTACTAAATATGAATTATTCTGTTCCATACATCCAAATATACCGAAAAATAAGTTTAAGAAGTTTCAATAAGCAAATGAAAGAAATTTATTCTCAGCTTATAATATACACTGTTTTTCAGCTTGAGGCTATCTTTACTACCAGAAGGACTGTAAAGTGTACTTTAAAGAAGAGTTTATAGTCTATAGAGTTCATAAAATGTGGGGAAAATACCTTAATCTAGAATTCAGGGATTTTCTACCTTCGTGGATTTCCTCTGCCTATGCTTATCACTCCACTTGGCCTTGAAAGAAAATTATCAGCAGCCAACTGTTTTTCTGTCCTGCTATTTAAATATTCTACTTTGGATTATTCTACTCTGCCTCAGCTTCTGTTCGGAACCTGGAAATAAATACAATTAATCACATTTCACAGAACACAGTCCCCATTTTAACTCAATGACATGTATATTCTTGGTATGAATCAATTGTCAGCATACCCTCTGTCTCTTACTATTACTATTTACTCTGTAAGGTATAGAAATTCATATGCTAAAATAGAGAAGGAAAATATTTCTTTTTCTTAGACATGCTCCAAGTTGGCAAAACAAATAAATGAACTTTAAAAAATGAAGTTTCTTTCTGATTCAGAAAAAGTTGAAAATCTTAAAGCATACATGTTTTTAAAACAATAGCTAATCAAATATGTTTAATTAAATTACATACTAAATGCCTATACAAAATCATGTTTACTCAGCCATATTCAGAAGTTATTTATCAACTAAACACTTAATTATAGTAACTGCTATTTTTATCCCATTCAGAAAATATTAATTAATTACCACTGGGCATAAAGCAATGAACAGACGGATCAAATCCCTGTCTAAACAGAGCTGTGACAGAGCGGGCAAGCTTCACTGGTGAGAACTGATAGTTTCAGGGTCAGTGGCATCATACTGATTACTGCAAATCAGACATGATAGAAATATGGACACCACAGAGAATAAATGTATGGATTAAGGTATATTGGGTAGATATACATGGAAGTGGGACATGATAAACTTTCTGTTGAGATTACTTCTTTGTTTTTTCAGAGAAGGAGGAAATAAGGTCATGAACTGGGATTGAGGACAGAAAAAAAATTACAGATCATTCGAGAAGATTGGAAAAGGTTGAAACTACCTGTATAAGAATGGGAGAAAAGTATCATTGTCAAACAACATTCAGGATTTTTTTCTGTTACAGATGGCACAGTCAAAGTAGAATGATTCAAAGAGAATTAACACTCAATGAGATTACTTACAAAGGTGTAGGTATTCGTACACTAGGTCAGAAACAGTATCCGTCATGCATTCACCTCGAATCTGAAAGAGACAGAAAAAGTTACTAAAACCAAGAAGAGGGAAATGGGTTCTTCAGAGTACACTGCCTTGAAAGTATCAACAACACACTCTTCTTTTCTCTGCAGTTGCCTCTGAGGCCAAATCCAAACAAGTTAAAAGGGGCAATGGGCTCTGTTGGTATAGTATATGGATCTCCTAAAGCAGGGTTTACAATGTGTGGATTGAGGAGCGATGGGAAGATATCTTTTAAAGCCCCATTGAGGTTAGTAATCATAATTTTAAAGTTAGGAAAATCAATATTTTTCTTTATTTTTTCCAGTCATGTTTATATTCAAGCACAGAGTAGCAAAAAAGTTGGATTTCAGTGGAACTGCAGGAACTCAAATCTGTGAGGAATGAAGACAATAATTCCATTGAAGTAGAAGACTGAAAAAAAAAGAGATTTGGCAGGTCTATAAGAATTTCAAAATTTTGGTGCTCAGAATCTTAAATTCACATTTCTATGTGAAAGTGGTCGACCTGAAAAGGCTACAAACTGTCTGATTCTAGCTATATGACATTCTAGAAAATGCAAAACTATGGAGACAGTAAAAAGACCAATGATTGCCACAGGAAGAGGAGGAGAAATGAATAAGCAGAACACAGAGAACTTTTAAGGCTATGAAAATACCCTGTATAATATTATAATGATGGATATAGATCATCATACTTTTAACCAAACCTATAGAATATACAACATCAAGAATGAACCCTAAGATAAACTATGGGCTTTGGTTGATTATCATGTCAATGAAGTGTTCGTTCATCTTTGGTTAGTGTATCATTTTAGTGAGTGGTATTAATAATGAGGAAAACAGTACATGTGGGGGGGCTGGGAATATATTGAGGAATGTTTATACCTTCCTCTCAATGTTGTTGTAAATCTAAAACTGCTCTTCAAAAACTAGAAGAGATTATGCGGAGTGAAATAAGTCAAGCGGAGAGAGTCAATTATCTTATGGTCTCACTTACGTGTGGAGTATAAAGAAAATCATGGAGGGCATCGTGAGAAGGAAGGGAAGGGTGAATGGGGGGAAATCGGAGGGGGTGATGAACCAGGAGAGACTGTGAACTCTGAGCAACAAACTGAGGGTTCGGGGGGGGGGGAGGGCGAGCCTGGTGGTGGGTATGGAGAAGGGCAAGTATTGCATGGAGCACTGTGTGTGGTGCATGAACAATCAATCTTGTAACACTGAAAAATTAAAATAAACATATTTGGGGAGAAAAAAAATAAGTCTTAACAACACACAAACAAAAATCTTGGTGTTTTAAGAGAGAAGCAAGTGAGTATGATTTAGATTTAGAAGCAGGGATAAGAAGTAGGTCAGCTGTTGAATAATAATACTCTGTGGTTCACAACATGCTTTAAATATTATCCCATTGAATTTAATTACCTGAACATTCCTAAAAGCCTTTCAAATGTGTTATGTCAATCACATAACACATTTGGTGAGTGACTGGCATGTGCCAGTGTGTGCTCACATGGAAAATACAGTGAAGGATAGTCTATGCCTTCTTAAAGATTTTTGAGAAATGAACTGGTATATCGAGAGGTGAAATGACAATTAAAAGGTTTTTCTAGAATTAAGAAGAATCTGTCTGCACTCATAAGGTGCTTCTATACATTACCATTTCACATTGTCTTATGTATTTTTGAGCCTGTTTATCTCTGGATGAAGAACTGAGATATACAGATTGTCACGTTACAGATAGGCATTTTCAATTTACCAAACACTTTCCAATTTTATCCTCAAGGCCATGCTGTGAGATGATTTGAAAATTGACAGAGAAAATTGCCTTAGGGATTCTAATAAAAGCTGAGGAATTAGAATTTGTTGTGATTATGGTATATTGAGAATAGTTTAATAGATAATACAAAATGATACAGTCATGATCAAAGGAATTTTAATAATTAGCTTTATGTCTGTAAAATTTGGGTTACAACACCAGAATTTATACACAATTTTGTAAAAATATTTGTATGTTGTTTTTAAATATACTTACCCTGTGGTTGGGAGGAATAAAAGGTAACCTAAGAGATTCCCGAGTCTACTTCATTATTTTAAGGATTTAAAAGAAGCATAACTGAATTGTTTCCAGTTTGTATTAAAGAGTAGAAAAAGAATTTCTTCAGGATTATTCCTATATAGTGAAACTTTCTCAAAATACGGATATATTCTTCGTTCTCAGTTTTTTCTTTGTATAGAAAGTACCAGAAATAAACTAAGACAGTAATAAGTTAAGGCCAACATAACAAATTGAAAAGTTAAAATTCAATATTTAGTTGAATTTTTAAACACAACGATAAAAATAACTTTGGGGGAAATATTTGATTTTTTTGTTTTTGTGGCTTTCTGCCACTTAAAGGACTGATGTTAGGACTTAATATTTCTCTCTGTTATTTAAGTTATGTAATTTTTATTGTTCAGTCTTCTAGTTTATCATTTTTTTCTTCTGTCTCCTCCATTTTACCTTTGAGCTCACCCATTGAGCTTTCATTCAGTTCGTGTGTTTTTAGCTGCAAAATTTGGTTATCCTTTATGTGTTCTATTTCTTTGCTATGATTTTATATTTCTTCACTGAGATTTTTATTTTTCTTAAAGATTTTATTTATTTATTTGAGAGAAAAAGAGCAAGCAAGAGAGAGAGAGCACAAGCTGGGAGGAGAGGCAGAGGAAGCCTGACACAGGGCTCGATCCCAGGACCTTGAATCATGACCTGAGCAGAATCATGACCTTAGCCAACTAAGCCATCCAGGTGCCATGAGATTTTTATTTTTCATTTGTTTCAAGAATGGTCATAATTGCTGTGAAAACATTTTTATCATGGCTGCCAATTTTTTTTAGGTAATTCAAACATCTGTCATCTAAGTGTTGGCATCTACTGATTGCCTTTTCCCATTTAGCTTGAGTTATTCCTATTTCTTGATATAAGAGATGTGTTTCAGTTAAAACATGGACATGTTCATATTATGCTATGAGACTCTGGGTCTTATTTAAATCTTTTGTTTTCATTGGATTTCTCTTGGCACCATGCCCACCGGGAAAGGGGACTATCTTCTCAAAAATCTTCAAGGAGACAAATACCATTTGTTTTCTACTGTATTTCTCATGTGAGCACATAGTGGCACACAGAAGCCACTCAGTAAATGCGTTGTGTGATTGAGTCAAGAGTGAGCTATTCAGCTATTTAGCAATGTTCAGATGATTAAACTGAAATGTCAAATGAAGGTCTAAGTCCAGTTTCACCAATCAGCCTCCAGTGGTACTCTGCAGTCAGGTACAAGGCAAAACTCATAACTGTTAGAACAGGATTAAGGGGGGTACCTGGGTGGCTCAGTGAGTTAAAGCCTCTGCCTTTGGCTCAGGTCATGATCTCAGGGTCCAGGGATCGAGCCCCAAATCGGGGGTTTTCTGCTTAGCAGGGAGCCTGCTTCTCCCTCTCTCTCTGCCTGCCTCTCTGCCTACTTGTGATCTCTCTCTGTGTGTGTCTGTCAAATAAATAAATAAAATATTTCATAAAAAAAAAAAAAAAAAAAAAAGAAGAGGATGAAGGTTCCAGCTCTTCACATGGTCTCCACTGACACTCTGCTGAAAGTCTCCTCATTACAATGGAAAATGGTGAAAGTCCTAACTCGCTACTAGGTTTCCTCTGTTACCACCCCCATGAGGAAAGGGAAGAGCCATCTTGAAACCACTAGGTGAGAATGGAGATCTATGTTCCTCACATCGTCTCTACCAATGCGAAGAAGGTGGCCTTATTATCAGCTGGGAGGGACAAAAGTCTCAGCTCCCTCTTTAGCCTTCACTGATACTACCTCGTCATTATGCGGGGAGGAAAGGTTGCAAGGGTGGAAATCTAAACTCTCTACTCATCCTTTGTTGGCACTGTGGAACTACAGTTTTTCCTGTGTTGTTTGCCTGGAGTACAGAGGTAATTGTCCTAAAAGTTTCTGTTTTGTTAGGTTGAATCTTTTCTGGTCCTTTGGCGAAAGAGCAAAAGCTTTTATTTGGACTTTTTGTGTCAAGCTATATTTCAGTTTCTGGTATGCTAGATCTTTAAATCCAAGTCTAAGATATTGAAGGAAAAAGAAAACCTGGGAAACTCACGTGTTGTCATTTCCTGGCTCTCAAGTTCCCAAGCTAGTCTACCTTCTTCTCCCCATTTTTCAAAGTACTCTTATTTTTTTTTAATACATAATGTCCAGGGATTTTGTTTCATTTGTGGTTGGAATAGGAGAAAACATATCTTTCTCTCCTAATTTTTAAAAATATTTTTGATGTATGTTATCAGTATAATCAATATGTTTTAATTTTCTTGCTTTGTTCAATGTTGTCAATCCCTTTTCGGCCTCTGTTTGTATGCAGAATGACAGGAAATTATTAGTTGCTATGAGATTATTAAATCCTGACCAAAAAAAGAAGAGAAATACTTGCTTGGTCCACCCCAAGGAAATCATTTAAGGATAATGTATTTGAACAGTGATGCACCGGCCTGTGCCTATCATGAATAGATTTTCAGGCAACTATAGGAGAAATAAGCTAAAAACATTAAGCATAAGATGATCTGTTATTGGGAAAAACAAAAGTTAATTGTTTACATAATAAAGTCTTTGCTTTTGACAGAGTTGTAAGAACCTATAAAAGAAAGAAAAAAATAAACTCACTTCTATGACATAAAGCAAAAATGATTTCCATATTTCAAATAAAATGATAATTAAATTC
Source organism: Nasua narica (assembly GCA_028533885.1). Classification (NCBI taxonomy): domain Eukaryota; kingdom Metazoa; phylum Chordata; class Mammalia; order Carnivora; family Procyonidae; genus Nasua; species Nasua narica. The sequence continues at coordinate 51,899,995 of CM052802.1, forward strand.
TTCATAGAAGCTCTCAGTGAAGGACCCCGAAATGTTTTCAAGGAGAACCTCATTAGCAGTATATAAATTTGGGGAAAATATATTCAAAGCCAGCCAGCCTAGATAATAGATTCTGAATCCTAATGTAAACGATCATGTCAATTGCAAAAACAAAAACAAAGCTGTTTGCCTGCACTCCCAAATGGAAAGGTGTGGTTCTATGGAGCCATTTTAAAATGTTTGTCAACCTTAATGGTCTGATGATTTGGTAAGCATCTGGTTTAGACTCTCTTACACATCTTTCATATTTGAAATCACATTTTAGTAAAGTTGCTCTGAAGGTCAGATTACAAAACAGACTTGACATATATTCAGGATAAAATTTTGTCTCTTAGTAATCTGAAAGTGTCAAGGCAAAAATAGTCAAGGAGGGACGCCTGAGTGGCTCAGTTGATTAAGCTGCTGCCTTTGGCTCAGGTCATGATCCCAGGGTCCTGGGATCGAGTCCCACATCAGGCTTCTTGCTCAGCAGGGAGCCTGCTTCTCCTCTGCCTCTGCCTGCCACTTTGCCTGCTTGTGCTCTCTCTCCCTCTCTCTCTCTGACAAATAAATAAATAAAATCTTTAA